>VYXD01009300.1:2521774-2531812 GCA_013397195.1 Hylia prasina | reverse complement strand
TTTTAATGAAAAAAAAAAAAAAAAAAAAAAAGAAGGTAAATGTGATTGAAAATAAAACTTAGGCTCTTTTGTTTAGAGATGATGACTAATGAACACTAGGAAATACGGACAGCAGGGTCTTTTATTAAGTACAAATATAGCTACCCAGCATCCCAGGAGTGGGAGAGATTTGCCAAGGAACATGGTCAGAAGCAAGAAAAGGAAGACTGGAAGAGAATATTAGGCTGGTTAGACCTAGCAGGGGTATTTGTCAATTTATAACTGTCAGATGGACTGGTAGATTAGAATGAAAAACTCAAGAGATCTCTTGTCAGGTTAAGCCTCCGGTTTTGTATGTTTTATTATTAATTTTAACTACTCACCTAACTAGCTTGAGATTATCAGCAAGTTTCGGGATGTCTGTGATGTCCTCCTGTCAGCAATAATTAGGAATAATTTTAGTACAGTGCACTCTGTAATCAACTGTTAAAAAAATCAAGAACCAGGAAGACTCATGAGAACCTACAGATTTGGCACAGCAAAAGGAATTCTGGGATCCCAAAGGACGTACCAAAATGTTACTTTTACTTCCACCTTCCAGTGTCACTTCCAGATTGGAAAGGGCGGCTTCTACTTCATCTACTTCCGATTCACAGATGGAATCTTGTGTCTCTGATGATAATGATAACTTGCTTACATGGTACTAAAATAAAACATCAGTATCCAATAGTCAAGACATCAATTATCAACGTACAATCAAAGTGTTTGAAAATAGATCATTTGGTTTCCTGGGTCTTGGACAACTGTGTCAAGTTCTGCAGGAATCAGGGGGTTTTCCCAAGGAAACAGCAATTTCCACTGTGGCTCCTCTGCAATGGCTGATAATGGTTTCCTAGTTTAATTATCAGTGTTTGTATTCCTTTGCTGAGTAATTGCCCCTGTTCTGGGAGGCTGACTCGGTGCTACATTTGCATCCTAGTCCTGCCATCCATACAAGGTGGAAACCTGGAAGCAAGGTTCTCTGGTGTTCTGCAGCGACGGGCTGTGAATTCTTTACATTTAAAAGGAGTGAATTTGTGCTTTATTACCCCTGGTCAGAGACTAAGCCATGCTCAGTCACGTTAAATTTCCAAGTACTCCATAGTGTCCCCATCTTCACATTCTGTTGTGACTTTTTTCCTGTCTGTTTGGAAATGTTCCCATGGGGTATTACAAGAATTTTCAGGAAGCAGAGGTGAAGGGATGGTAGCTGGTATGGGAAGCAACACTTCATACTAATACTGATATCAGAGTTACATTCTGGGTGCAGATAATGTTAGTAATGTTTCCATAATTGTGTAAATAACAGCATTAGTGCTAATACTGAGTTTAGTTGCTTCAGCTGATGGATGCTACTGATTGTTTCTCACCCCAAGAGCAGACCCCCAATGCAAGCAGAGCTCCTGGCCTGGGCCCTGTCCTAGTCTTGTCCTAACCTGTGCCTGCCTCTTGAGGGAACAGGTTTTGCAACTTGGCTCAGGTACGTGCCTGCAGCGCAGCGAAGATGAGCATTTCTTCCTCTGTGCAATCGATTTCCTCCAGCAGGATGGCCCAGCGCGCTTGTTCGTAGATTTGGTTGATTCTCACTGCGTCGTACTGCGGGAAAGAGCAAACGCCGCTCGTTAGTGACCTCCAAGGCACAGACCCACAATCAGCTGCAGCTGATCTAACGCCGGCCTGAACCACAGCGGTTGTTTCCTTCCTCCTCCCGCCTCCACCGTGTTCCCCTCCTTGTTTTGTACCAGCTTGTGTGATTGTGTGCACAGTCCCAGGGCCTGCTGAGCCAACACAAAACCAACCAGGAGCCCCTGGCTGAGGAAGAAGGTGAGGCTCAACATCCCCTTTTGAGGCAGGAAGCCTTGGACTGGTGTAACCAAGATGTGAAACCACACTAGGAGAAAATCACGTGACACGACTGACTCAAATGTGACCCGCAGAACTCTCTTGTTCCTCACTTCCTTTCTTCCTCTCTTGGCTTTTCCATTTCTGGTTCTGTCTTTGCACCGGCTTGAGATTTGCCAGATCTGCTTTAATTCACCACCTGGTTTTGGATAGTGATTATTCCTTATTATCTACTTGGTTAATAAGCTGAAGTGAGCCACAGAAACGTTCAAACCCCCGAGCTGGTGAAAGGTAGGTGATGGAGGGTAAACCATGGAGGATAAACCTTGGAGCGTGACCTCTCCCAGCAGAGGTGAGATATTAGGTTGCCTGAAGCTCTTTTGGGTTGTTTCATCCTATGGCTCCAGGGCTGGCAGAGCTGGGGCAGAGAAGGGAAATGTTTGGGCTGCTGAAGTTGAGACATATACTTGGATTTTAGTGGGGGTGCCATTTCACCCAAAAACGTGCCAGATAAACTGGAAAGTGCCCTGATTTCTTCTGAGGGCTTCAGCCCAGAAAAGCTGTGAAATTCCATGAGGGCAGTGCAATATAAATGCCATTTTAAAGCCAAATTTCAAAAACAGGACTCCTTACACTATTTAGGATATTGCTAGTCTAGTTTTCCCCTTAATTTTTCCTGTTAAAAGAGATGCAGAAAGTAAACCAGCCCCTCTGGAAATCAAGATGCTGTTTCTGGTGCTCTTCAGATCTCATCTTTAAATTCAAGGTCTCATTTCACGTGAGGAACAGTGATTCAGTGTCCAGAGGGTAAAAGTGCAGCTGTAGCTGAGGGGAAGAAGCTGAATTTGATCTCTCTGAAGGGCTTGTTACAAATCCTAGCTAAAATTCTACATAGACCTATATATATTCTATATTACTGTATAGCTCTTTGACATGAAAGCAGGCAAACAATGAATAGCAATAAAAACAAGGCTCTTACTTTTGGATTCAAATCAAAGAAAGTGTAATATTTAAAGCGTAGAAGAAGTTGATCTTCCTCCAGAACACCTTGTTCCATAAGTGATCGAGATGAATCCAGCCAGCTGTGGAAGAAAACAACCCACAGATCCATCTGTACAGGAAAAACTATCACACCTGCAGATTTCCAGTACAATTGTGAAACAAAAGTGGGAACAAACAGCTCTAATTCCTCTACATCTAGGGAAAATTCATGTAACTCAGGAAGGTGGAGCATTCATATAGATTTCCAACTTCCATTTTCTGTGTATATGCAATAAGCAATGTTTACTTGTGCAGAACTCAGTCACCAATTTTTAATGCAAAATTACTGAACTTATCCACATGCCTCTTTCCACTGTCTACTTAAAGCCTTTGGAGTTTGCCACCCAAACTGACCTTTAGCTCATACTGCTCGGTTAAATTTGCCTTCATCTAACAACAGACTTTAGTCAGAGGCTGCACAATGACATCATTCCTCATTTTAAACCCAAAGGATCTCAGGAGAGGCACCTTACCCTGCATTGAGTTTGGCTTTGTCAGCCAAAGTCCGTGGCTGGTACATCTCCGCCAGCACCTCTGGAGAACAGGTGGGATGACTGAGGGCCAGGATGCTGCAGTTCTGCTCATTCAAGGAACCATCACTGAACCAAGTAATTGTGGAAGAAGCTGGTGACCCACTGACAGGATCATAAATGGGTGTCATGGTTTTACTGTATAAACCTGGATTGGCTGCAAGTTACGAGCATAATGTTATTCCCGTGAAAAATGGTCCTGTCTACCACTTTCCATCATAAAAACTGAAACCTTTTCTTTCAAGAGAGTTTCCTATCTCTGCTGTTGCCAGCTGGCCTTGTCCTTTTACAGGTGAGGTGACCTCAGGGACAGAAATGCTCTTTCTTGCTCTGTGAGATCTCACTTCTCTTGGACATGGGAAATGCATGCTTTCAAGCCTTTATTCCTCATTTTTCTTGCAGGCTGCCAGATTTCATGAATATTTTAAGCGTTGTCCCCCTTTTTCAAAGGGCAACAGCACATCCTGTGTGCAGGGTCACAACCTGTTTTCCAGTGTGGTCTTTCTTATATCAATGGAAAGAAAAACATTCCTAGAGACAACAGAGAAATACTGACATATTGGAGATTTCTTGAAGCCACTGATTTCTGGCCCACTGTGTCTCCAAGATCATCCTACATGAAACTGGCCTTTGTGTAACAAAGAATTTCTTCCTCTTTTTGACTTCCAGTCAGAACAATAAAATCATATTGATTTTTCATTACCTGGTAATCCAGAACTCACTGGAGAGTTGCACAGGTTTAAGATATCTTCTGTAGCTGGTTCTTTGCTGTTCTTGTCTTTTTTCTTTTTCTTTTTGAGTGTGCCTTCTGATTGCTTCAACAAAGAGAGTTCTTCTGACCGCCTGATATCTACAAAGGCAGTTTGGGAAGTGAAGCAAGATGATTACATCCAAAAGAGCACCCATTGGTTGGTAATAACATTTCAGGAAGCTTCATGTTACAATCTGGGCTTTATTTTCAGCACGTTGAAAGTAGTAGCTGTGGAAAATCCACTAATTCTATAACAAGGCCAAAGACTTTTGGCCATGAGTTTTGACAAGATTTAAATATACTTTTGTAGGAAGTGTAACTACATTTTAGAATGCCAGGAAGAAGCTATTTTCCCCAAACAGTTCTGCATAATAACCTCTGTGAAATATCTAAATTATGAATAAGCAAGAACCACTGTAATTGAGGTTCATGCCTTTTATTATTCAATGTATTTCTCATACAAGATTCTGTCTTGGTTCTCACTGTTCTCTAATGCACTACTAATTCAGACAGGTATTGCCAGTCACAAACCTGGCACTTCCTTTCTGAAAAACACTTTTACCCTGGGGTAAGCAAAGACATTTTTGACAGTATTCACTCATTCAAAGTTACAGTGTGTCTGTACTGATTCAATCTGGAGGGAAAATGTAGGAATATTTAATTTGGCCAAATGCCAGTTGGATAATTATGGCATCACTATCAGAGCTGTTAGGTATAAAAAACACACTACACCTTTCACAGTCCACTGCTAGGAGATGAAATTGAAAGTGGATCAATATGAGGCAGTAAATTCCTTCTGAAGATGAGTGTGTTAATGGACTAATCTTTGAAGATCTAAATTGAGATGAAGAATTTAATCCTTATTTTACCCTAAACCAAAAGGATTTTGAAGACTGCTTGTAGACTCAACTACATTGATCACAGGTACACATCTGGCATGCTCCAAACCCTGTTCTTGGAAACGCCCCATTACTGGAAAGAGTAGAGACTGGGGGACTCAGTATCATGAGACATTCATGCACTGGGATGGGGTTGTTAGATAAGCCCTGACCTGAACAGGTCTGAGCATACACAAGTTTTGAACATTTAAAACATGCTACATCTGAAGTGAACACATATAACAGGCAGAGTTGGATATCATTAATGTTAGTGAAAATAGGTGATCAATCAGTTGACACCAGTAAAATTGCCTGTGGTGAAGGCTGGTGTAGGGCATCGATAATCTCAAGATCTTAGTTAATGGCACAGAATAATCAGGACCAAGTCCTGCTCCAGGAGGACAAGGATTCCTAGAAAACTACCAGCTTGGACTGTCCAGTAGTCCTGCAGCTTGTGGGACACATTCCTGACAGTGCTTGCATCAGTTATCACAGAGACTAAGAACCACTGACATGCACTGCATACCCCCAAAATCTGTCTCAAACTTCTCTTTGAGCTGAAGTTTTGTGAGGAAGCACTTCACATCAAAACAACGTCACCCAATAAAATGCTCCAGCTTTATTGCCAGAGGAGATTTATCTTTACTTACTGAGCATTTTGCAGATGTCACTGACAGCTCTGAACACCATGGAAGAGAAGCTGACTTTCAGTCTCACAGTCTTCATGTTTGGCAAGCGAAGCCGCAGCATTTTGTGCTGAGTGGTAAAGATCAGCTTAGCATCTGCTTGCACCCCGCATTTATCCAGTGTCCAGTGGGTTTTCAGAAGCCAACATTTTTTTTGCTCCCACCAAAAAGCATAGTCTGACCAATCTTGTGCTATTTCTAGGAAAATACAAAATGGTTACTAACAAACTATGGAGCAAATGCACAGAACACTTAGTTTGGAAACAGATCTCTGCAAACACGAATATTTATTTAGATTAAAGCAGCAACTATGGGTCCCAACCTAGACTCTGTTTGCTGAATTCTTGTGGCAGTCACTGGGAACCAACTTTTTTTCCCCTGAAGACCTAACCTAGGTGCTGATTGCGTCCCTGCCTTAGTCTTGTGGGCATCCACAGGGAAAGAACATCTCCTGGATCTGGTGTTACATATGGTGCAATGCTGTTGGGATTGTACTGGGATACGGGCTAACAATAAAGGGCTCCAGTTCAGAACTTGCAGTGCAAGCTGAAAATCCTCCTACAAAATCTCCTGTGCACCCAGACAGGCACAAGCTCTTCCACAGGCTCCTGGCAGCAGCACTGAGCAGCTCATCTCAAGCGTGTTAAGAGCCAGCTTTGAGTCCATGGAGGTCTTGGTGACACACAGCTAAGTAGCAGCACACGCACAAGGAAAGAAATAAAGTATTGCTGCTCTCAGTTCCATGGGAATTCCAGGATTAGATGACTTCCCAGATGTCAATGTATAGTAGCAGGTAAAGCTTCTGTGTGATCTTGGTCAAGCTGTTTCAGTCTTTGCATCAATCCTTGTTCCTCACCAGCTCTATGAGGCAGAGGCTATTCCTCAGCGTGTCCATAACACAGCAGAGCCCTGTCCTATTTAGGAGTCCCCTGCTATGAGCTGTGTCTCAAGAGTGCTGCTGACACAAGTCAGTTACAGATTTGCTTTAAATATTAATATAGAAAGCATTTCACACCAGTTGAGTATTTAAAAAAAAATACGGTGAAAAATTATTCTTCTGACTCAGTGGAAACTCTGGCTACCATCAGTTTCCGGCTGAACCGTGTGTCTAAGCGTGCAGAGGGGGTGACAGAAGTGATCTCAGGTTCTCTTCCTGTGCTCCCTTGCTGCCTGTACACAGGGGATCTTACTTTTCATTTCCTAACTTCGACTGGGGCAGTCTTGGCTTTTGCCAGGTCTTCCCTACTGTATCTATGCAATGGATAACACAGCTGAGACTTAGGCTAGAGTGCCACAATAGCATGGGAAATAGGAACTTCTGAAGTGCCTTTTAACAACCCATCCTCTCTGACAGCCACAGGTGGATAAACAGGGTATCAACTACCTCTCCTGCCCCCCAAAACCACACACCTGTAACGTCCTTCTGGAAAGGGAGTTGAATCCTTAGCCTGGTTTCATTGTTTTGTTCTAACTGAAAGGCAAACCCAAGTTTTGTTGGCACCATGGTAACACAGGCTTTAGCCACAGAGGGTGGAACACAGGGAGGGGCTCTCACCACAAAAACCCCTGGGTCTGAGAACCTCCATGCTCTGTGCCATGTGAGGCAGTACCATTTCAAAACACATAGAAGCCTTTCTTCATAGAGGGAAAACTGCACATATTACTTAGTAACACTGTGTAAATGAAACAGGTCTTTACTCACTGATTTGTTCTACTAATTTCAGCATCAGTCCTCCAACATGAAGGTCCCCTGTGACCTGTAGTTTAAATTCCTTTTCTACACCTTCATATTGATGATCAACTGTCAGCAAGAGCTCCCAGGTGTGCGACCCATATTCAGTCGAGGAAACCATCTTGGGAAAGGTCTGTGTAGGCTCTGCAAAAGCAAACCAACCAACCAAACAGGATGTTTTTCCTCCACTCTCTGAAACAAATGCATTTCTCCCTAGTCTCAACATCATTCCATGCTGCCAGGACTTTGCAGCGGCCTTGGATAGAACTTCAGAGGTGTTATCTTGTTACCTCTGAACTAGACTCTGCTCTTGCAATTGCTCTTGCAAGATAGGAATGTGGGGTTTTTTGGTTTTATTCTGATTTTGCCACACCCCCAATCCAGGTGCCTCATTTTGGGTAGAGACAGCTCAGTTTTAGCTGGGTTTGCCCTCCATCCAGTGCTAATCTGCCAGCCTGGACACTGTAAAGCCTGCAGCTGTGGGTGGGATCTGCTTTGGCAATCTGTCCAGTGAACAAAGGCATTTTGTTGACTTGTACACTTAGGGCTGTAACTTTCACTGCAAATCAAAGTTTACACTTGCAGTTCTGCCAGCTTGCTCCCATGGGACCAAATCCAGAGAGTAGTTTTACCTATTTGGGTATATAAAAGGGGAGACAGCTTTAGTGGCTCTCTGCCAGCATTATCCAGGCACAGATCTGCAGATCCTGCTGACTTGCACAGGGCTGTAGGCACGTGTCAATTGTCTGGAGCCTGGAGATCCCACCAGGACAGGTGAACATTAATTATCTAGTTTGTCTAAACTAGAGAAGACGCTCCAAGTAGAAGCTTTGGTTATTATCAGCTGGGTTCTGCTGAAGGAAGAGCTTGTAGGTATAAGGTAACTGATGCTGCAGGCAGGATTTGTGACATTTAACCAGTGAGAGAAGGTACCACATCAGCTCTCTGTCCTGAAACAAGGCTTTGCAGTTGAGGTGTAGGCACTAAAATGGATGAATTCCATTTATTGCAAACTTTCAGCAACACATGAAAACCAGGTCACAGACTTTTGCCGAAGGGGCCCTACACAGACTGCTTTTAACAAAGAAAATAACTAAGCCAGCAGGGATTTAACAATAAGATGCTGTAGATCTTCTTAAAAACAAGTATTTAGTAATTTAAAACCTGATGTCAATGCCACTGATACAAAATTTGTCATCAAAGGGATAATAGAGATGAGGTGGTAATGACAAAGTTGGCTAATAAGGAAGGTGATTCTAAACATAAAGGCAATCAAAGTGTACATGTTAAAGATTAGATGGATTTCTCCTTAAACAAATGATATATAAATGAATAATCTGACCTGCTCAAAGCCATCCTTTTAGAAAGAAATCACCTTACCAGCGAGTTTCATGGGATGGGGCAGGGAGTCTGCCCTGAAGTTCCAAAATTACAGTCACACATAGAGAGCCCTAAGTCAGAAAACTGCAGCTTCATAACGGTGTGACTCCAAGAGGCCAATTCACACTATGGAACAAGCACTGTGATTAACTGGGTTCTTACATGTGCCAGTCTACACCTTTACACCAAACAGTTACTAAACCAACAAGGGTTGATACTTATCCAAGAAATTTGCTTGGCTTGCCTTGGTAAATAAAGGCATTGTATCGGACTCTGGGAACACTGGCTTTCCTGGCACTGGGATAAAGGATTTTGAATTTGTGCTGCTGTGTGCCACATGGATTTATGAGCTTAGGTATGCACTAGACCAGGGGTACTCGTGGAAGGGAAGGGCTGTGGCTCTCCTAAAGCATCCAAGACCCAACTCCCGATGGTCTCCCAGACAGGTGAGACCTTCAGCACAAGTGCAGCAGTACAGGGTGCACAGGACAGCTGTCATTGCAATACATTCATAGGAAAACAAAAATCCTGACTTTAGAAAAGCCAAAATGCCCCTAGTCATGCTCCTAAGCATTAACAAACAACTTCAAAACTAATCCATGGCCAAAGGATGAGAACTATGGGGTTTCATTTCAAGAGCACAAGGGTGCAGTCCAGCAGATGAACTCGACTTTTGCCCACCCTTGTTTCACTATAAACCATTATTGCTACAGAAAAGCAGCAGTCTCATCTGCCCTCTTGGGCCAGCGAAAACATTTAGGAACTGATCTGGATTTTTTGGGGCGTCTTTTATAATTCGGTTTCGCTTCCCAATCTAATTCTGCACACAAATGCCTGTGCTGACATGGGTGAAAATGAGCAGCCCAAGGGGTGGGTGAAACCCTTTCTTTCACCAGCTTGGAAAACCAATGCACTAATCCTGGCACTCCATCATTCCCTAAAACCACACACTTCCCCACTTCCTCTTCAAAGGAGGTTTCAGTTTGAAGATAAAGCAACACAAACACTTGTAAATCTACTGGAGTACACAGCACAAATAAAGCCTGGTCTCGAAAACGGGGCAAGCGAAGCAACGAGGACAATGAGCACTCTCAGTGTCAAACCCCGACCGGACCCAAAGTGTCAGGGCTCCACATCTTACAGCCTTCAGGTCAAGCCTGGATCCGCTCGGGAACGCGCC
>VYXD01009300.1:2433319-2521573 GCA_013397195.1 Hylia prasina | reverse complement strand
CCCGGGCCCGGGCTGTCGGGCCGTCCCCCCCCGCCGCAGGTGCCGCGGGGCAGCGCAGAGCCGCCCGCGGGCGCCCCGTGCCGGGGTCGCTCCGACGTCGCCCCGCGCTCCCGACGGGCGCCCCGCGCTCCTCACCTGCCGTCCCCGCCGGCAGCGCTGCCCTCTCCTCCCGCGCCCTTCGCCGCCACCTGGCCTCTGAGACGGCGAGGGGAGGAGCGGCACCCCCGGGGGAGGCGGCCCTTCCTCCCTTCCCCTTCCCTCCGCCCGCCCGCCCGCCGTGGGAGAAGGAGGCGAGGAGCGCTGTCCGCCCCGGAGGGTGCTCGGGGTCCTCCGNGGTGTCCCAGACAGGTGAGACCTTCAGCACAAGTGCAGCAGTACAGGGTGCACAGGACAGCTGTCATTGCAATACATTCATAGGAAAACAAAAACCCTGACTTTAGAAAAGCCAAAATGCCCCTAGTCATGCTCCTAAGCATTAACAAACAACTTCAAAACTAATCCATGGCCAAAGGATGAGAACTATGGGGTTTCATTTCAAGAGCACAAGGGTGCAGTCCAGCAGATGAACTCGACTTTTGCCCACCCTTGTTTCACTATAAACCATTATTGCTACAGAAAAGCAGCAGTCTCATCTGCCCTCTTGGGCCAGTGAAAACATTTAGGAACTGATCTGGATTTTTTGGGGCGTCTTTTATAATTTGGTTTCGCTTCCCAATCTAATTCTGCACACAAATGCCTGTGCTGACATGGGTGAAAATGAGCAGCCCAAGGGGTGGGTGAAACCCTTTCTTTCACCAGCTTGGAAAACCAATGCACTAATCCTGGCACTCCATCATTCCCTAAAACCACACACTTCCCCACTTCCTCTTCAAAGGAGGTTTCAGTTTGAAGATAAAGCAACACAAACACTTGTAAATCTACTGGAGTACACAGCACAAATAAAGCCTGGTCTCGAAAACGGGGCAAGCGAAGCAACGAGGACAATGAGCACTCTCAGTGTCAAACCCCGACCGGACCCAAAGTGTCAGGGCTCCACATCTTACAGCCTTCAGGTCAAGCCTGGATCCGCTCGGGAACGCGCCGCAGCTCCTGGGCTCCACGTGGGAGCTGTAAGGCCTGGCACGGGTGGATCAAACAGGCCAGAAACGTGTCCTCAGGCTACTGCTGACTCCACTGCGGATTTCTGCAGCGCATTTTGGTCAACGCAGCTATCGAAAAGCAGCAATGGTTCTACACATCGAGCTCGCCGCAGATTTTAGCCCTGACGCCCCCAAATTTCAAAGGGGGTGGGAATGGAGAAAGATGTGAATCGTGCTGGAGCAACGTGCCAACGACACGGGGTTAAGGCCCAGAAGGGCGAAGCGATGTTTCCCGAAGCACCTCTCGGGCTGGCAGTGCCTGGCGCAGCTCGGAGGGTGCTCGGGGGGCCCGGCCTGCAGCGCCCATGGCAGCGCCGCTTCCACTTTGAGGAAGTGCCGGGCGGCCACGGGGCCCGGGAGCGCGCCCAAGCGCGGCGAAAAGGGCCGTACAAGAACCGAGNGTCCGCCCCGGCGGGTGCTCGGGGTCACCCGCTCGCACGCTGCCCAGAGACACCGCCTCGTGGGTGAGCCCGGGCCATCGAGCAGCTTTAGGTGTCACTTTTAGAGGTTTGAGGCTACCCAGGGAAAAATCAGTTCCGAGGGTGCAATGGCAAAGAACAGAGAGAGGTGTGTTTGTGAAGTGGGGATGTGTTAGAAGAGGCACAGCATAAAAGTGGATTGAACTGACAGAAAAAGGGCAAAAGCTTCTCCATGAGCCAGATTTCCTCAGAAAGTCTTTCTTGCCTTAAACTTACGACTTACACGGTGGCACAGTGACGGGGTAAAGCACAGTGGAAAAACCAAACCAATGACAGAAAAGAGAAACAGCGAGAATAAAGGACAAAATTCTTTCAGATTAAATTCATATCCTGGAAAAAGACTGCAAAGATATAAAGGGTGACTCTTGGACACACCATGGACAACAAATAGTTACTCTCATGAGAACAAAGCAGCTGGGAAGTTGTCAAACCACAGATAATATCACAGGATATGTGCTCCCCTAGGCTGGCTGCCTGAGCTGCTCTGATCATGCTCATCTCTTTAGATTGTCTATGCATGCACTTGTCATATCAGACATCCTTGGAGACAGGAACTTGAGGGCTCATGAAGACTTTCTGGGCTTTCTGTCACCTGAGGGCACACAGAGGCCTTTAATCACTCCAGCCAGACCCAGCTGGGACCAATTTCAGGCATTCTACTTAAGCTCAGGCTGAGTGGGTATTCTGCTCTTTCCTGAGGCCATGTGGAGTAACTACTTTTGCTGCTCTTTGGCATTGTCTTGGCTCAGTGCCTTTTTAGGGCTTTGTAGGATGCTTTGGTAAGCTACCTGCCTATTATTATTGAAATAAGGGTACCTGTGCAGCTGAGCAAATAACTTTATATGGACCATGGGGTAATACAAAATTCAGGTGTGAGTTACTTTAAATAGTTGATAAAGCAATTGTAAAAATTTGAAAAGTTCTTAGGCCAGAATATTCTGGTGTGTACTTCAGTTAAAAGAGCTTTTACTTTTACTGGCTACTTTTGCATCCTTACTTATGGGGCTAGGATGTCAAACTAAGAAGGTTTGCCTGGTGCTCCATTCAGCCCAAGCAGAGATACAATGCAGAGGTCCAGGGAAAATTGTAAACAGCCAAGCCTGCTGCTGCTCAGCTCAGAAACATATCCTTGGGTGTTGTTCTCTAAACAAATAAAGCAAAATTACAAGCTCTCGATCAAATTGGAAAAAAATGGTGCTTGGGAGATAATAAAAGCAAAGATGGTTGTGAGGCCAGTCAATAAACAGTGACTCTTCTCTCCAGGCTGATCCAAATCCTGATCTCTTCTAAGTGTAAGCACTCTTTCCCCCCCAGCTGCCTGTGAATAACTAACTTGAGAGAAGAGACTGTAGAGTTTGATGTCAGCCTGGTCCTGCTGTGCCACTAGGGCTGGGGCTCGTGTTCCTCCTGGGAGCTGGGACTGCTGGAAAAATCTCTGTCACCCATCTGCCAGATCCCTTGGAGAGGGAAATGCACTTGCTGGATGAAGAAAAAAATATCTGGAAAAAAGCCAGAAGACAAAGAGGTTGGGGTAAGTTCTCTGTGAATCTAGCATAAAGTGTTACAAGCAAATGAGTGGGTTTTCAGTCAACACGGATCATACCCCCAGCATCTGAGGCACGGGTGGTTTACATCTGAGGAGTTGCAAATTAGGGAACATTTTGGAGGCAGCATATTGATTTTCAGTCATCTCTCAAGAGGCTGAGGAAACCAAGTTTGGAGGCTGGTAATTCTCTCATCCTTTGAGAGATGAGTGGGGAAAACTATAATGGAGTAACAACTTTTTGCTTCCAGAATTCATGGAAAAGGACAGGAAATGAAACCTCCATTTGCAGCTTCTTAACAGTTTATATGCTAAAAGTCAGGAATGAGGCTTACTGGATATAGGTAGTGTTAATTTATTCTTGGGGTTACTCAGCTAAGACTGAATCTATGATCAGTTTAGAGTTTGATTCCTTTTCTAAAGGGTCTGCTACACACCTGTAGCTGAGAGTCTCTTAGTAGACAAATGTATATTTTTGGGAGCATGAGGAAGTAACGTAACAAAGACAGAATAATAAATACTGAAATTTTTGTAAAATGTGTATTTCTTCTTCCAATATACTTTTAATAGCTTATCTGTACTTTTCTTAGGCCAGTGTTATGAATTATCACCAAGTGATAATTTAATCATGTAAGACTGGCTCTATTGTTGTCTCCATGCTCTTGTTAACAAACATGAGGTCTGGAGAAATGTCTTCTCTTTTTTCATAGGTCTCTGTATTTCTGTTATGATTTTTCCTTAACTATATGGGGGGGAAAAAAGGTCAAAAAAATTTGGGGTACTATTGGGCTCACCCCAGTTTGTGGATGATCTGTTTTCCAAATTCCCATTCCTCTCCAACTTGCCTTACTTAGATTCTCTGCATTCTCCATGCAATAGCTGTAATACTTCCTCCTTCTCCCCAAGCAGCATTTCCCATCAGGGTTTGCTTTTTTGTATCAAAAGCAGATCTCGAGCAGAACCACGGGGGAAATGGGGAACAGCAGCAACTTGTTGCAAGTGCTGCATTTCCCCCAAGTCTCTTTAGACACTTATTAACCTCAGCTTTTCCAAGGAATTGCTTGTGGGAGTGCCAAGAGTTTGGAGGGCAGTCGGTGTGTTCTCAGTGTAGGAAAAGTTACATAAAGGAGTTTGTAAAATATTTTAATGTCCCTGCAAGTACCTGGCACTTGTAAAATTACTAAAGCCTTGAGAAGCTACTGTTGTACTGAGTATCTGGGCTTAGATTGCAGGTGAAGACTAAAGCTGAGGCAAGAATGTTGGTGTTGTGTTCTCATATCCTATAGCTGGTCAGCGGGGATCTTTCTTCATATAATGGCATCAAAACCAAAGAGGAGAGATGTGAAAGAGTGGTGCCCTCTCTCCTCATGGAGAATTTGTTATTTTGTGATGTGATTTCTGGAATCTATGCTCAGCAGGCAGATGATTTTTGTTGTGCTAAATAAAAGTATTTTCCACTTGCTGTAGGCAAAGAAGTAAAGTGTATATCTGTGTCCCCCCCATTAAAGAAATTAATCAATGCACACCCTTGCATGAGCACCAGGCACTACGGACAAAGCTGTTGAGAAAAGCTGATCTGTACCACAGAGGGAATTCATGTTGAAAATCTGCTCTCTGATAAATGTCCACAGGTGGGAGGTGGCAATACTTTATCTTTTGGAATCCCTTGGCTGTACTGCTGGTTGGTGATACCAACAGCCATGGTCTAATAGCTGAAGCTTTGGAAAAATTCAGTTCCTGTAAGAGAGAAATCTAAGTCCTGTGAGTGATACTTGGATTAAGAGGACCAATAAAAACCTCTCAATCTCTTGGTTTAGGAGAGTTGAAGCAGCTGTTGCAGATCTGAACTGGGGTCTGAGGCTGATGCAGTGAGGTGTCCCTTGGTACAGAACAGATGGCACTGGCCCATAATGAGTCAAGCTCACAAAGGGTGTCTCTGTTCCCACCCTCTGGGTGTTGGGACTTCTGAGGTTTTTTAAAGTCTGCTTTCTGTCTCTGGCTGGCTCATGCTTGAAAAGTGTAGTGAAACACTTCCCTGCCTGGTGCAGAGGGTGAGTCACTTAACATTGCTACCAAAACCCCCTTTCCTAAGAGGAACTGAGAAGGGTGAGAGGGAGGGATCAGAGCAGACCCAGAAGGGAACTGCTTGAAAAGGACCATAACAGTGAGCATGTTCCCCAGACAGCTGACTGGTGACACAGACCTCTCTCATGCTGCTTTCAGCTGAAGCAATGAAGATTTGCAAAGCTATAGTTGCAAACAGAACATTTTTTCATGACCAAGGATTAACTCATCCTTCTATTCAGCCTTTTTACCTTCCTTCAGTCTGGTGGTTGCAAAACAGAGGGAGGGGGGGAAAAGTGGTTTAGTCTGTCTTTTAGGCTTTTAAAAAAAGTGCAGTGTGGTTGTCAAATCTAAGACTTTCAGAAATTCTTGGTGTTACCTTTTTTGTGCTCCTGTAAGTCAGGACTACAGGGAGATGGCACCAAGGTAATCATGAAAATTTTCCTCTTAAATATGTATCTACATGGTTAATTAAAGGAATTACATTTTTCCTTCCCCACCCTTGGAGCCCAAGCACCTGCTGTGAGGTTGTAAAAGCTATGAGTTAAAAGTTGTGCCTGACTGTGTACATAAAAGTTAAAGGCTACGAGGGACAGCATTACCTCAAATGGTGGCCAGTGGCTTCAGTCTGCATTCCTGTTGTGGGGTGATTCTTGTGGATTCTGTGTCACATCTGATGGGAATGCCTTGCAATTATAATCTCAGCTGTAGGACCAAGTGAAGAAAGAGTCCCAAAGGCAAACATAGGACTTGGTACTATCCTTTCCAAAACAGGAATGAGAAAGGCTGAGTTCAAAATAATTGTTTGATTACACGCTGTTATTATAACTATTTTCTTTAGGATACTATTTCTCAGTTGGAGTGACACTCTGAGATATTATCTGATGCTGGATTGAGGCTATTTGGATGGGAGCTTTTAAGATAAATAGACTCACCTTTGTTTGACCTCTTCAGTTTGTTATTGCTCATATTAATAGTACCCTAAGTCATTCTTCATCCTTTTTAGATGCTTTAAATATAACAGCTGTACTTACATGATCTAAATGAAACTGAAAATTCTGTGTCTGTGCAGATGAACTAAAGATACTCTTTTGCCCTGAGGAGACTGAAACTGAAATGGGGGGCAGGGTGGAATTTAAAAGTGGCCTCTCTCCATTCCCAGAAAAAGCAGAATTGCTGGAGATTGTGGAGGAGCTGTGTTGTAAATCAGCTGTTTCTGAGCCACAGGTGGCAGAGACAGGTGTCCCCTACTCCAGGCCTCAGCCCTGGGTCAGGCTGGTGACAACCAAGTGCTGCTCCCTCAGGGCAGAATTTGGGAATACAGCCCTGGGTATTGCCAGGGCTGTGCTGCAGGTGGCATCTGTGCTGGCTTCCAAGGAGCTCTGCTCCTGCCATCTCCTGACCTTTGGGCCACAGCAGAGCTGTTGCTGCCACAATCCTCCCTCTGGTGGGTCACACAAGGGTGCCCTGGGGCTGGATAAGACACCTGGGACTGGATTAGGTTTTGAGGGAAGAGCTCTTCCCTGCCCCCTACAACTAAGTCGGTGTGGAGGAGGAGGCAGCACTGACTTATGCAATGTATTAGCAAACTTGGGATGCTGCTGTGAAAGGGGGTTGTGCAACTTTCCTGAATGAATGATGCCTGATGAAAGCAATGCAAGTGCTGTGTTGCTAATTTGGGTTCTCATACAAATGTGCAAATATAGTTTTTAATTTTTTTTTTAATGCTAGACCCAGCTTTTTAAATATAGAAGCTTTAAATAAGACTTCCCTGTGTCTATTCCTGCACCTAAGTCAGCATTTTTACAGAGGCTGAGCAGCACCTGGAGTTCCCCTAAGGCATGTGACTTGTGAAAGCTGTAGTGTAATTAACACTCTGAAAAATCATGTTGCAGATTCATGTGCCTAAGGGTGTAGGGTTTTTTCCCCTCTTCTCTCTTTTTCTCTCGCCCACCCCTTCCAGACTCTGGCTGGATTACCAACTCTTATAGTTTTAATGTTACCCTTGTGTTAATTCATGTTTCTTAGAGTTTCCTCCCTAAAAGCCAGGCTGAACTTTGAGAACAGTGAGGAAAACCTCACAGTATGGATTCAGGTGTGTTCCAAACCCATTAGCAAGTATTTTATTGATTATTTTTTAGTGAATTTAAGGAAGAAAAGAGTCTTGTCAGGGTGCAGAGCCTTAAAAACTGGCGATGTTTTCAATCCTTGAAGTACTGCTTTAAATATTTCTTTA
Source organism: Hylia prasina (assembly GCA_013397195.1). Taxonomy (NCBI): domain Eukaryota; kingdom Metazoa; phylum Chordata; class Aves; order Passeriformes; family Sylviidae; genus Hylia; species Hylia prasina. The sequence continues at coordinate 2,514,112 of VYXD01009300.1, read as the reverse complement.
AAAAGGAGCAGTCTCTGAAGATGCCTAAAACAGCAGTTGTTATAATAGTGGCGTTATTTAATCTCTTATTTTCTGGCCCTGACCCAACGTTGGGTTTCTTGCCTGTGCTTGCTGAAGGACCAGTCATCATTTTACTTGCTGTGACAGAAGAAAAATCCGATTTCCTTGTAAGACCAAGCAAGAGTTGGATACTTGAATATGAACCTTTAACTGCTTTTCTTCAAAGTTGGGCTGCGTTTATTGTTGCTTTGCAGTTAGAGGTGAGCACTGATAAAAGAGAAACTCCCTAGAGGCAAACTTCTCCCTTGTCCTGACACACAGCACACAAATCTCATTGAGTTCAGCTTTTTCCTCTCTACCTGTGACTGAATCACATCCTGTCGCTCACTCATGCAAGATCTGTCTGAGGACTGAAGAAATCAAACACTGCAAGATGTGGCCATCTGAAATACCAAGGGAGGTCCGAGACTGGAAATAATTGACCTCGTGGGCCTTCCCAGAAGCCCAGCTCTGCCAGGCATCCCAAGGCATGATACAGACTGATCACAGCTTGGCTGGAGCGCTACTTTCACCTTCTGAGGTTTTACATCTCTCCGGGTCCCCGGGTGACCGGCAGCTGGAACTTCTGTTGCTGTAACATCTCCAGAGCAACGCAACAGCAACACTAATAAATGATAACAACCGGGAACAGCAGCGGAGAGAAAACAGTTGTGCAAGAAGCGTGAGAAGCTCTTGTTACGTGAGGCACTTGAAGCTGGTAACAATCCTGCCTGTGTGTGACCAGCAGATGCCACTGCAGCCCCGGGAACGGGGACGGAGCGGTGTAACTGCGGCGCAGGGGACACCTGGTGGCCTTCTCGGTCCTCTAAGCTGATGAGAGCTTGTGCTATGCCTCCGGATCAGGGCGCACTTGGGTAAAACCCCCTTACAGACACGTCTGCGTGATTAACTCTTAGGGCAGGGACGCTCTTCCTATGTAGGACTCTCTGAAATGGTTGTTCTTCCTGTCTGAGTTTCCTGCTTGCCCTTGCCTTGTGATAAAGTGAGATCCATCGTGGTGTTTCTGCCCCTGCATGAAGGTGTGCAATTAATATGTCCTCCCAGGTTACTGTTTTGGGCTCAGCAAGCACTGGAGGTTTGCTTAGCACTGTATTTAGGATTTCATAGATACTGGCTATTGCATGTTCACAAAACAGTGTGAGCAATCTGCCTTTTTTTTTAGTATAAAGATGATATCTGAGAGGAAAGATCTTCCATTGAAATATTACTTAATAAAAAACCGAGGTCGTGATTTTTTTAATATACATATGGGGTTTTTTTAATTAGGTGTTTTTGGTTTTTTTTTTTCCCCCCAGGAAAAGCAAATAGCAGCAGCCATGCAGTTTCTCCTGTAGTTCTAACTTCTAGGTAGTTAAAAAAATATTTTTTAATTCCTTTGTGCTTTGCCTGGTGTGACTTTTGCTGGACCTTCATGGATCAAACCATGGGTGACTTTTACCTTAGCTGACACTGGACAGGTGGGTTGTTGTTTTGGCTAAACAATACCGTAGTTCAAGCAGGGCAGATCCCTTATGATTTGAAATAGATACCCTCTCATCCTTACAAATATACTCCCTTTTGAAACAGCCAGTCTCCCTTAACAAGCCTTGAAGATCTCAGGTCATGAGCTGCACCTCTCTAAAAACAATATTTCATCCCAATATTTTAGCAAAGTTTTTCTGTCTGATTTCATTATTTTATTTGCCACTTTGGGTTTTTATTTGAAATTTAAGCCCTTTGATGCAATCAAGTTGCATTGTCAGTCTTTACTGTGCAGCTGAAAAGAAGGGAGATACCCCTTGATGAAGTGGACAGTAACATTAATGAGTGACTATGAGAATAGAAGAAAGAAATAAAATACGAAATATCTGGAGAATGGAATCAAGAGTTGTGGTAGTCTTTCAAGGATTTGATTAAACTGGATTGGAACAAGGATCTTTTTCCTCCAGAAGAAAGCATGAGTCTGTTTAACAAGGAAAGAGTAACACAGTTTAAATGAAGCTTTTTTTTCATAGATGGATCTTGAAACATCTTTTGTCTCTGTATGTGGGTTCTTCTAAACTGATTACACTAATGTAGTTGTTCCTGTAATATAATTACCTCTGCCCTCGACGAGAACAAATTAATTAAAAGTACCTTCTTTTGTTGGCTGAAATGTATTCGTTTTTCCTGCGTGGAGCTTCCTGGCTTTTGTTTGCTCCTCGTGTCACAGGCTGGTTATGTTCAGTGCAGCTGTGCTCTCTGCTGCACAACAACTCAATATAGCTGGCTTTGTAGCCCCTCCTTTTTGTGGGCTGGACAAAATTACCTCCAGGGATTTGCAAATGTAGGTCAGTAGTGTGAAAACACAAGTCCCACTCCTATATTAAAGTTTGCTCCCAAGTGGGAAATCAGGTTAGCTTCAGCAGGTTGGATTGCAGGCACTTTGGTGTTGGAAGGCTGAACGTGTGTGCAGCGAAATTCTGGGCTTCCAAGCATGGTCCTGGTTTGGAAGTTGTGTTTTGTTTATAACCAGAAAGGTTTTTATTTTAGCAAGCTCTTGGGAGATGAGCTTAACCCTGGGCTACAGTAATGTCAGGACTGAACAGGGCTGGGCAGAGTTTGTATTTGAGTGGGCGGCAGCCAAAGCTGCGGAGCTGCGTGACTCAGTAGCTGACACACTTCCTCCTGGGTATGAATGCCACAGCACGTTGGTAGGAGGTGCCGCATGCTCCATGAGTCATTAAACCCAAAGCACTGAATTTTCCTGGTCATTAAACAGCACTGGGCTACCTTGGTCACAGTGTGGCTTTTGCCTTCTGACTAACCCGACTCCAGCTCCCTCAATCCCCGGCAGTCGGGGCTCATCATGTGCTCTTTGCTTTCCTGCTAAAGTGCTGCAGATCCGGGATGTTGGTACAGAGTATCTGGTCCTCCTTAGTGCCGGAGAGATCCACGCACTTCAACAACTCTGAAACCAGAAGGGCAAATGCAACCTCCTCTAGTGCCCATGCAGGGAACTGGAAATAGATCTTCTATTATAGATAGTCCCTTCCTACCCAAACCATCCTGTGATTCTATGAGATAATCAGGCAATATAAACTGGATAATTTCTCTTGATTGTCAGTGCACACAGGGCCAGGGATCTTTTGCCATCTGTTGTTTTATCTCCTTCCTAAGTCCTTGGAGTGAAATCCACCAACCTGAAACTCAAATATTTCATGTCCATTTCAGGAGCTGGGAGGAGTTTCCCCTTACCTGTAGCAGGATCCAGAGGAGCTTTGCAGGTTCCCAAGGACCTGCTGTACTGTGATAGCCACAGAGGTCCCTCCTTGTTCATCCACTACCTGCAGCAAACTCCTCCTCATGTCCCTGCCGTGACAGGAGGGAAACATTTGCATTGTATCTGGCACATGAGCCACATGCCAAGGCCAATGTGACTTGAAGATACTGTAACTGCTCTGTGCTAGAATGTTCTTTATGGGCAATGGCTCTAAACTTGACTAGAAGTGGTGATGGTCAGGTCACACCATGGAGCAGGGAGCTCTCCTTTCTGACCCCTACAGACCTGCAGGACTTCCATAGTTGTAGGAATTGCAGGTTCTGAACTGATGAGTAAGAAAGAGTAAAAATACACAAAGGAAAAATGGGCAGTTGTTCTCCCTGAGCCCTGGATATCTTTTGAAATCTGCATCTGCTGTAACTTACCATCTGTGTGGATTCTTGGTGGTTTTTGGAGATGTCTTTTCTAGCAAGTTTCATGGGTTAATCATGAAGATTTGTAAACAAAAATTTCTTTTATGTTGCATATTATGCCCTGCCAGCTCTGTCTTAAGTTTGAGCTGGAAATTTTTTGGAAATACCCAAGTATGAAGGAAATGCCTGCCCTTTAGATATGAGTAGAGGAGACACTCTATTTCTAGGTGAATATCCCATAATCTTTACAAAAATTTTATTTTCAAAGATTGCATTTTGATAATATGTTTTTAAAGTTTCTTTCCTAAGAGCCACAGTTCTGTGTTTATTGAAATTTTGGCTTATTGAGGGGATGGCCTATTTTTTTATCGTGTGTCAGATAAGGGTCTCAGTCAGGTTTCCAGCACAGAGATAAATGGGAACTTTTAAACATATTTTTTTCCAAGTTTAATTTCTGAAGTGAAAACTTAGGTGCAAAGTAAGTGCCTACATAGAAAATGTAAGTCATAGATCATCTTCTAGAATTTCTCTGGGAATTAGGGTGAATCATTCCAGTGTTTGGAATCTTCTGGTGTATTGTCATTTGTAGCCTGTTTTGAGATGTTATTCAGTGTCCATCCAGTACATACCTGCTTTATCAGGGCCTTTAAAGGCTCTGTTATATTTCTTGGAGGAGAGGTGAGTAATTAATAAGTCTTTGACAGCAACAAGAGTCTTGTCTTAACCCACTCACTAACTCAGTATGTGAAAAACTCCTCAAAGTCTTAGATTCAGGATTATTTTTAAGTGGATACCTGCACTAATATTTGCAGCTCACACGCTGATTCCATGCTGTGCTTGTTCTGCTGTCCCTTCACGGACCTGATCCAAAACCAATTTTGAAATGAGCAGAAAGTCTTCTATTGATGTTGTGCTTGAGAGCAGATCCTGAAGAAACTGCAGAGGAAGCGATAACATAGTGGTGGGTCATGTGTCTTGTGTCTGCAGTACTGGGGAGCTGATGTCATGTTTATTAGAAGGCAAGATCAGAGTTCACAGGCTCAGGAAATGTCTGCAGAGTTTAGGAATGGTTTGTAACTTCTATCCCAATGACAGGTTTATTTGGCACTTTTTGATAAGTGGCCTGTTTGAAATTTCCTCTCCAAGTAAGCAATTTGTAATTCCCACTTGAAAGGGCTACTGTGGGGGATGGTGATGGGGCCATATTTGAAAACCATTTATGATTACTAACATCCTGGCATCTGTCATCCAGGAGTCCTGTGCCTTTATTGTTTTGATCAGTCCAAAATGACTTCTTTATATAGAAACTGGAAAGCTTTCTTGGTGTCCTGAGTGCCGATAAAAATATTTATGGTCCCTTAAAACATATAAATAGAATTGGTGACTAAGCTAAGGATCATTAGAAATAGTTCCACTGTTTTCCCATCATGAAATTTGCCCACTTATTTGGGTCATCTTATCTCATTCAACCTTATGGTGCATTTTGCTCCATCCCTTATCAAAATATTGTCATGACACTCAAATTCTGCCAGTTCTGAACCATTGCACTGATTCCCAATCCTCATTTCCTGAGCCTGGCTCCTGCTTCCATGAGCAACAATGCAGTTGTTTTGCAGGTGTTGGAGGTTTCTTCCACTGATGCCTTCTATTGACTCCCAAAGAAAGCTGGAAAAATTCTTGTTGTACTGGTGATGTAGCTGCAGTTCTTAAAGGATGTTAACTACTGGAAGCACTTAAATAATTGGGATTGTTCAGCCTGGAGAACAGAAGCTTCAGGGTGACCTCTGGCCTTCCAATACCTGAAGGGAGTCAACAAGTAACATGGAGAGAGACCATTTGCAAGGACATTTAGTGACAGGACAAGGGGGAATGGCTTCAAACTGAGCGTAGGTTTAGGCTGGATATTTTACCAAGGTTCTTTTCTGTGAGAGTGGCAAGGCACTGGATTCCCCATTCCTGGAAGTGTTCAAGGCCAGGCAGCAAACATAAATTTGGTTTTCAACTACTGATTTTTCTTTTAAGAATTAGAGCAGGCATTCAGGGAAGTGTCACTGTAACATAAGCTCTTCAGAATCAGTGCTTAGGGACATGGAAGAGCCCAACTCCACCGTGTTTAAAGAGGATTAGCAGGAATAGTTGTTAGCAGAGTTCCTGAGACACCCAAGTCTTCTGGAACAGGAATACTCTGAAAATCTACTCTTCAGTATATGTGCAACACTTGGAAATAAACCCTGGACTACTGTGTCATTTGTGGGCTCTTGAAATCATCTCAGCTCTTTTTTTAGGGTAAGGTCTAGTTGGGAAAATGGTGCCTTCCCTGTTCTGATGCTTTCAAAATCCAAATCGATGGAAGAGACCTGATTTGCATGGAGACACCCTGAGGAGAAGCAGTAAGGTTGGGAGGACAATCTGGATCCCTTTTCCAAGCTGCTGCACTGTTTGCCTGGGTTTGGAGTCACATAGACCAGTCTTGAATCATATTCAAATTTATTTCTTGTTGTCAGAGGTTTTTGCATCAACTATTCCCTGACCTCTGTCCTTATTGGAGGTAAACCAGACAAGACCATCCAAAAGCCATCTTGCCTCAGTCTTGATTTTGGTCTTTTCTTGGCTTCCAGTTGAGCCTGTTCAATGCCTGCTGGTGATGATGTCCCAGAATCCCCGGGAAGGTGCTGCAGCTCAGCATTACAAGTTGAGCCTGGTTCCTGCCAGCAGAGGACATTGTTGTTCAATAAATTTCTCCAAGAGCCTCTTTTGGGATTTGCTGTGGCTCTTTAGCCTGATGTTTTATGGGGTTTTGATATGCTTGGACAATTTGTTACACTTTCAAAAGTTTTCAGTCCTCAACCAAAATAAGCTTTGTGAATTTAGAGCACAAATTGCAACTTGACTATCACCCAGGTCCTGAAAGGAGAGAGCTTTTTGTCATACCAGTTTTCAGCCAGGAATGCACTGCTCATGGAAGTGCTGCTGACTGGCACCAGCACTGCACAGATTGTATGTTTTGGGTAAATGATAAGCAGGAGAAATTGAAATCTAGGAATACATTATGGATCTGTTGTTAGTGAAAGTTTTACCTGCACATGAAGTATAAGAAAGCATCATGCAGAATTTGAAATTAAGGAGGCTGATGATGCTGCAGAAAGTTTGGTAGAAAAAATTGGGTTTGTTCAGCCATTTCCTGGTATCAGGTGTGGAGGTGGAGAATCAGCCTGTTGATATAAAGAACCAGCAAGAGAAATGGGAGTTCCCACAGACACAGGGCAGCCTTAAGCCATGTGCAGAACAGAGGAGGAACTCTGAGGTGTTGCTGAACCTGGAAAGGAGTCCTTGCTGGTGTGCCATAGCTGTACTCAGAGCTGGGAGATTACATCTGGTCAAGTGTCTTCTCTAGAAGGTCAGTCCCAAAATTCAAAGCACTCTTGAAGGGCACAAATATCTTGTTTGCCAAAACCAACTAACCCAACCCAAAAAATCCTCCCATCTCCCCCACTTTGAAGGTAATAACAGACATTTTGACAATTTCTTATTTCATCTGAAATTTCACCTAATTTTGCAAAATAATTTGCAGAATAAAAATAATGTGAAAGTTAATATTTGCTAAATGCTTCAAATCTTCACTGTAGCAGAAAATCCTTTCATACACTGTTAAGTTTTAAAGTGAAGGTGGGAGGGAAGGTTTTAAACTGACTTCAGCTGAAATGTTTTCTGGCTCCTGAGACTGTTGAACCAACAGGGAGGATTCACCTCTTTGGTAGCAAGCCAGTGAACATCCTTTTTGTCCTGCCTCTCCTTCAGTGCTTCTGATGTTTGCCTTCAGCCATGGCTCTGTTTCTGATGAGCACTTGAATGAAAATGCCCTGATGCCACTGCAAACTCCTTGCTGTGGGCTCCTCACCCAGACATGCAAACAGAGCAATGCTGTTTCCTTCCTTCCTGTGTTAGGGAAGATATTCTGTCTCAGCTCTGTTTGAAAGGATTATAGCAGGACAGGGATGTGTTTGACAGGCCTTGCTCCATCAGCTTCCGCTACACCATATTTGTATTAGCTGAGGATGTGGCTTTGAGTTCTGATTGCAGTTGTTGGTTGAGTCAGAAAACCCAAGTTTCTCCACTGTAATGCTTTTTAAAAATTTGTTTACATGGAATCTGAGTGTTGGAGATGGGTCTTTAAACAGAAAAATATGATGGCTGAAAAGAAAAAAAGTGAATCTCCTTTCACAGGTGAAAAGAAAATCACAGGCTTACCAGGAAAGATGTGGTCAGCTTCATCTTTGCAGCCTTCCTTTTCCCACTTTCTACTTGCAGAAGTTCAAGAGGGCTGCAAAACCTCAGGTTCCACAAAATATGACTCTCCTTAATTATAAGGTTAAAGGATTAATATTGCATACAGTAATAGGAAGTGTGAGGAGGAAGTACTACCCCCTTGGCTCAACACCCCCTTTTCAATAAAAATAGCAAACTCCAAATTTATATTAGGAAACGTGAAAGTCCCAAGAGTCTCTGAAGTAACTTCTTCCACTTCTGGGTAGTGAGCTTCCTATTTATTCAGCAACACTGTACCACCTGTGGGAGGGAGAAAGCCAGGCTCGTATGTGTGGCCTCCTCTGAACCTCAGGGAAAAAGCAACATCTTCCCCACTGCTGTTTTTTCAGGTTTGATTTAACACTTGCACAAACCTGGCAGTGGCCAAGGAAGAAAAAGGCAGTGGGGACTACTGGAACCAAAGAGTTGGCAGCTGTCATGCTGGTTTTAGGGAAGGAGCCACTGGCTTTGGGATCTTGTTGGGACAGGTAGCAGGGCTAGTCTGGCACCTCTGTCTTGGGCAGAGCCATGGTTAAAGTCAGTAGGTCTCAGCTGATAGGGATGGGATTTGAGAGTTTGAAATGGATGTTATAGTTCCGTGACTGAGAAGAATTAAAACCTCTAAGACTGATTTACTTAATGAACTTTATTATGTCACAGAGACTGGGTCATTGCATGGTGAAGAGTGGAGAATGCAAGAAGTTTTTGAAATCCCAGTGCCCTTGAGTTTTCCTGGCTGAGTGGTTTAATGTATGGCCAAAGGCACAAAATGGCTCTAGCTTCCAGCACCAACTGGAAGGGGCAAGTTACAGATGAGACCTTTCTTTGATGGAAGAGACCTTTGATGGATGAGACCTTTCTGTGATGGAAGTGGTGTGTTCTCCCTGGTCACTGGGAAATGACAGGAGGCACATTGGTGCCTGGTTGTGCTTAAGAGGCTGCCTTATATATGACTGATAGGCACTTGCACCCTTAACTGAGCACATACCAACCACATCAGCTTTTGGATGTATGGCAGAGGAGGCAGGAAACGTATTTGCCCCTTCCATGTTCCTAAAGCTTTATCCCAAGGTACTGACCCCTCATTTGAACATTCATTTGCTTAATGATTTTATTTAGCTTTGTCTTGCAGGTCTGCCTAGTCTTTGTGTGAGACTCACACATCTGGCCCCCCTGTCCTGCCCTCCCATCTCCCTACAGACAACGCATACATTTTAAGCATCTCAGCTTTCCTCTAAATTCCCCAGCTGCCCCTGCTCCCAACATCCACATCTGGCATTTGTTAGTGGCAATTTATGGCATCACAGCTCTCCAGCCATCCACAAATGCAGACCTGTGCTGTGGCTTTTTCCTGTTGTGTGACTTGGCTTGTAGGACACGTCCCTCAAGATCTGAGGTGGTGGATCCTGATGCAGAAAGAACAAGGTCTCCTTCATGTTCTTAGCCTGATTTTTACTTGAGGTATGAGATAAACCATCCAAATGGAAGTTTGAGAATGACATTCTCAATGTTTTTGAATTCTTTCTCATAAATTACCTTTAATAAGAGAGAATTTTTGAAGCTGGGTCCTTGAAATAGCAAAAGGAAGAACTTTGAGTGGGCCCTAACCAAAGTCATTTGTTCTGAGAAGGGAAGAACATTTAGTAGTACCATCAGCTCAGGGAAGGCTGTGAATTCGCACTGTTGAGAATTGAGTTGGTTTTTGTTTCCAGTTCATCCAATGCTTCCAAGCCCATGTTAAAGTTTAGTACTGTTAGTGATTCTGTGTGATGGTTAGGTAGAAGTTAAGAAGGTGGTATTTCAGATGATGGTCCATCCCTGCATTAAGTCCAGGTGACATTTCCTGCTCTTGTGTGACCATTGTGCATTGGAGGATTCAGTATTGGAGTTAACTGCTCATGCAGACAAGTAACTCTGCCTGTTCCTGTAATGTCAGTGTGCAAAGGTAAGACAGACAAAGGTGTCTTTGTGCAAATCCAGGGATGTTCAGATGAAAACCAGCCCTTTCATGTGAACTGCTTTGGGAAGTGATTCAGTGTCGCTTCATTTCCAGTCTTCTGGAACAGCCTCTTCTGATATGATTGTCTTTTCCTTTTATTTCTGCCACCAGGTTAAGGTATTTGCTCTTGTCCTTTAAGATAGAACAGCAGAGTTGTTTGGGTATTGGTGCATATGTGGAGTTCAAACGGGACGTCTGTGTCTAACGTGGATGTGTGTGTATGGATGTGTCAGGTTTTAGAAAATTATTGGAAGCAGCTGTGGGTGGAAGAGAAACAAAGCCGTGGGTCTGTGAGCCAAACAATTAACATAGGAGTGGAATACTGTAGTTACATCAGTCTTTCTTTAAAAAGCCAGAGTTTCTCCCCAATTCCCAAACGTCCATTATTAATTCTCTTGGCATGTAGCATAGCAAAATGAGTGCATTTATGAACTTGACTACTTCTTTTAACAAGTTCCAATAACTGCTTCCTAAACCTTGTGTTTTTATATCAATTACATACAGTAAGCATTGAAATCAACCAAAGAGAACTGCTGAGGCCAAGAAGGGTTATTTATGTTAAACGAGGATTGCCAACTGCCAAAAGTAAAATGTGGATATAATTTTATAACACCATTTTATAATTAAAGTCATAAGTGAGGTTTCCTGCTATTGTTTAAAAATGTGTCACGATAAATTTAAATCAAGGATGAAGGCACAGAAGGGGCTGCTAAAGAACATATCAATACAACAAAGATGGTACAGCGAACATGTCTGTGCAAAAGAAGAACATGTGCTAACAATTTCAGTGAAATAATTATATTTATTGCATATAGATTCTGTTTTAGGAACTATAACCACTTAGAAACTGTTTTCATTCATGTCAGATTGAGGTTAATTTGTTGTTACTGTATGTCTATAGATAGATTTTACTGTCAGAGAAATTTAATATGTTGGTTTAATGATAAGGCAGCCTTCTAGCTGGACCAGATTTTTTTAAAAGGCCAAGAAATCCAGAAAAAGTTAATAGTTTTGGCTAATATTTATGTGTCCACAGCATTTTTGAGTTAATGTTGTATCAATAAAGAAAATAAAACCCTGGCAAGTAAGTACCCACTAGTCAGATTCAGAAAAATATTTAAGCAAACACTTAACTTCAACAATTTCAGTGGGATGTTGATTTTAATAGAATTAAGCATGTATCTAAGAACTTCTATAGGGATTCTTTTTTCAATTGTAGCCTGAACTTGAAGGAGAAATAACTTCAAATTGTCAAAGTGAACAGGAATAATAACAGCCCTTTGTTTTCATTTACTCATTGTCTGAATATATAACTTTGCTCCTGGACTGTCAGAGATCTTCCAAATATTTTAGGGCTGACCCCTTGCAGCCTATGGGTGGTTGCAAATGCTCCCCCTTTTCCCAGAGAGAAGTGGTTCAGTTCCCATGCATTTGTAAGAGTTAATCTCTAGAACATTCCTGGCTTTGGGAAGTCATGTTCATGGAATAGGTAAGTAATTTCCAATGGATCATTTCATCCATCGCTTTGCTAATAGAACCCATGTGTTTCATATCAGCACCGAGGGGACATTAATCAGTGCACACCACTCCTGCCAGACGTGTTCTGTGCAGAGTCCCTGGTTACATCTCAAATGTCAATATGTGGAAAAAGATGAATAATAAAATGCAATAGATAGCATTTGTTACACATGCCATTTGTAAGTCCCTTGTAAAATAGATCCCAGGGAAAGAGCTGATGGTAATACGATGTTGAAGTTATGAAGCTCTCAGAGGAAAGAAATGCCGGAGTCCAGCGGTTTATTGTAACTCTGCTGCCTTCTGCACATGCATTATTGTCATACAGGCTTTAAGCAGAGGACCACAGTTTATTTCTCCACTGACACAATGTGTTTTCCAAACCGGAAAAAATTTGGAAGCTGCACTATGCAGGAGCTATTGATGTCCTTAGGAATTCTACCTCATGCCTAGAAAATCTCAAGATGTGTTTTTAAGTTGTTCATATTGTGCTGCAATGGAGGAACTCTATAACTGTAGCACAAGAAGTCACCATAACCTCTGGTCTAATAAAGGCTGAAAAATGTTCTCATTAGTGACACTGATTCTATCCTAATTCATCACTCATTTGAGGCAGTATTCTTTAAAGTCTTTCCCCATTGCTGGGGGAAGAAGTGGTGGGAGGAAGAGATTGTGAGACGAGGAATGAAATGCGATGTCAGGGGCAAGAGGAGCAAGAGGAGATGCTGGGGGCTGGAAGGCACAACTGCAATCAAGTAAATAATTAGCCAGAACCACTCTGACAGGGTCTAAAATCTGTGACAGGTGATTTCACAGTTTCTACAAGTAACTATTACTCAACTTTTAATCATCTTATTTGACCTCTCAGCTGAATTTCTTTTGTTTTTATAATGTAGTCTATCACTGTTGTCCTGTCCTTGGGGGAGGAAGAGAACAAATGATTGACTTCTCTCTGACTCCCAGTTTGCTATCCTGCAGCATGCCTCCTTTTCCCTCTGTCTACTCTCTAAATATTCTGATTTTTTTTTTTAAGCCAGTTATCTTGTAAAGGTGAATTTTTTGTTTGTTCTGTTGCATGTATCCATTTCTTAACTCTCTCTTTTGTATCAGAGAGGTTATACTCAGGCCTACAGACTGAACTAAATGTTCCCAAACTCTTTCCTCTCTCTTAAAAATCAGCTTTTTGATCTCCTGGAGTTCCATCTGTGTTTCCAGTGAGCACTCTACTGATAGCCAGGAATGGCGCAGTGTCCTTCATTCTCTTTGTAAGTGCTCTGAAGTTATCATGTGTGGCTGATCTGGATATATTTAACTATTCCAAATATTTTTTAACATGTTTTCTTTCCATAGCCTGGACTGTGCACTTACTCTGCTGCTATTAAGTTCAGCCTTAAGTATCTGATCTCAATTAACCTCCTTTAAAATCTGAAGCAGGAAAGGCCATGTTTAAGCCTTCTAGATGTTATCAATAATCAGGAAAAGCATCACAGATGCCCTCTCCTATTAAGCAGTTTACTACCAATAGCCTGAGAAGGCAAACATGGAAATGTCTTGGAACATTCAGAGGAAAAGATTCTGCTACTGTGGTGTTGGGGGGGTTATGCTGCCAGAAAGCTCAAATATTTGTGGATTACTCAATGTGAGAGCAGATGACTGAGCTGAAATCACAGCCTCCTGCCTTGAACAGCAGCAGGAAGCATTTTGTTGTGCTACTTCCCTGGGTGCTCTCTAATGACAGAAAAATTGCACATTTCTGTCTGGTGAAATTCAGTCAGAATCCTTGGTAGCTGGACAGAAATCAGGCTGGACAGAGCTGTTTAACATGGTTTGCATTACACATGAGCTGCAGATGCTGCCTTGAGGAGAGTATGCACATGGAATATTTTGTCTAATTAACTCCAGTCTGTGTCACCGAGAGGTTTCTAATCTTTGTCCTTGAACTTAACATCTTAAAAAGTACACAAGGCTTCTCCCTTTCACTATCTTATCTTATATAGATATAGAAGGATTTTGAGAAACAACAAAATGCAAATGACAATGTTTAAACTGAAGTAAAGGAGTGGAAGGTCAGTCCAGTGCTGACTAGTGAAGAGGAACTGGAATTTGGTGGTTCTGCTGCTTCTGTAACCAAGTAATTTGCATTTAGCCTATGCAATTACTGTTTGGAGCTGCAGCAAATTTGTATCTGCGCTCTGAATATCAGACCTTTTGGAGGCATGCTGCTAAACAGGCCTCTCCAGGCTCTGCTGTGGAGAATCTACATGTGAATTCTTCAGTGCAATTAGAAATAAAAACAATTGTTTTCATTGCTCAGAGGGAGCTGCCAAATGCTGGTACATTTTCTGGATTTCAAAATGAACTGTGCTTATGCTTAGCATCCCTTTAGGATGGAGCGCAGCCGTGACCCAAAGCTGCCTTCAGAGTGGTCAATCCTCAACCTTCACTCCAAGTGCCTGCCCTGGCAAGTGGCCAATTGTGTGTTTGGACAGCACTGGTGAGAACCATTGTGAATTTTATCCCTTCTTGCTAAGGTACATGAACTATTCATGTTTCCCATCCTTGCTACAGCCAAGCACTGGGAAATCTTTAAAGCTTCTGTCTTTCCATGACTTCGATGAGGTCGGAAGTCCCAGTTGCTTGGAAAATGGGGAGATAGTTTCTCTGTGCTCTAACTTGTGTAGGGACACTGTGACAGAGTAAAAGACTGATCCTGGATTTCAACAGCTCAAGTGTTTTCTGTAGCTTTTAATCTTTAAACAGCAACCTTAAAAGCTGCCTCAGGAGCATTTCAGAGGATACTTGGCAGTGGAGTCCCTCTCTGTGTCCAGAAGTTTTATCCTGGATCCAAGTACATTGTTGTCAGTATTGATGAAGCATTTTACAATGAAACCCTGTTTAAAAAGAGAAAACCAAACTAGCCCCTGTTTGTCACAGGAGATCAGCGTTGCTCTGGACAGCCCTTGCCTTGCCCTCTGACTGGCCCTTGGAGCTCTGGCCTACAAGCTGGTGAATAACTTCTGGTCCTCTGGGCCTGCTGGGTACTCTAATCTGCTTGTCACAGCTTTCCTCAGCAGCTTGTACAATGCTCCCATAGGTCTTGTGCGTTGTGAGATTGGTGGCAAAATTGTGATGTGCAGCTAGAATTAAGGAAAGAATTCTCAAAAAGCCCTAGAAACTTTCCTGGTTTCATGGTTCATTAGAAACTTTAAACTCTTGCCATGCATGTTGAAAGATTTGTTTAAGTCAATGAAGTCTTTCGAGTGAACCTCATCAGGCAAAATTGGTGGTTCCTCTGAGAATCCAGAAGAACATTACCAGTTTCAAGCAGCTTTTGCTCTGAGATTTCTTTGATTCATTTGGAGCTGACACAGTAGAGCTATGGAGCAACATGAGAAAAAATACTTAAATGATCTACAAAGAAAACCACAGAATTTTGTGAAGTTATCATTAGAGCTGTGTTGAAAACTGGATGGTTTTTTTGAAAGGAGCAGGGAAATATGACACTAAGGTCTGCAAAACTGTCTTACTTTGATTGCCACAGAAAGAAGCTCAAAGCCTGGAAACTTCACCAACTGCTAAGTCTCATCAGAGAATGCAGACCAGCCATTATTCCTGCAGCTACATGTGCAACTTCCCAGTCTTGAGGCAGATCCTTTCTGAAGAAATACACAATTGGACCAGTCCTTGTCTTGGAAGGCTGAATGGGCACAGAAGAGATTTTTCAAGAGCTTTGTTACTCAAAATTTATTGAAAATCATTTGTAGCTATAATGTGCTTTGAAAATCTTAGCTGTGGGAAGCTGATAACATCTGATATCTAAAAATGAGAGTGGTTGAGAAAACTTGGGATTAAAATGGACTTTATCTACAAACAGATCTGAGGCATTTTCTTTGCATTCTCCCTTACAAGCTGTGCCTACAGTACTCCTAATGCTGTAATTTCAAATATTTCAGGGATTGTCTTCTGAAGGTTTTCCATAGATTCTAATTCTGATACTTCTGAGAAACTTTGATTTTACTGTTTCAGTATCCCTGTGTTCCTGTTGGGCAGGTTTACCTGACCAGATGTCCTTACTGAATGACACTTCAAGATTCCCAAGGTGCCTGTCCTGTTCTTTGCCTTGTTTCTTTTCCAGTTAAGAGCTTTCATCAAACCAGAGATGACTGCAGATACAGGAGCACAGGAATGTGAGGCAACTGAATTACAACACCTGAAATGTTGGAGTGGCTTTTTCAAATGGGTGTACTACTGACTTTGGCTTTTTTCTTTATCCAGAAGCAAGTTACCTTTTCTGTAGAGAAAGCCCATCTTTCTGCTTGCTGTACCTCAACAGATGTATGTGGAAAGGTGTTTTATTCTGGAAATGATTCTTACCCACAAGAATGGTGGGATATTGCTTCAATTGGTTTCCATTTCTCTCAGAATTGTCTGGTGTCACCCCTTGCCTTCAGTGCTTGAAACCAAGGCAAGCTTGTGAAAACAGCTTCTGCTGTGTTCTGTTTTTGTAGGGGAAATCAGACAAGGGGAAATACACATCTTAGGATTCCATCTAGAATTTGGATCCCACAGGATTTAATTCTCATCTGGCCAATTCTTCCTGTGAATTAATGCCCACCACCCAGGGAAGTCAATCAGAGCACACTTGGGCTCCAGGTATCCTGTTCCATGCTCAGAGTGCTCCGTTTCCACCATCACTGGACATGGCAGAAGCACAGCCTCCACGTATAAAGCCCTTCCCAATATCACCAGAGCAAGGGGACCACAGCCTAAAAATCCAAATTAAATGAACCTAATTTCCTCTGAGATGTTAAACGTGCCGCACTGATTTCAAGTTAATCAAAACAGATGTTTTCGAAATGCATCAAACAGGATGTAGAAAAATTGGCTATTTAATGCAGATTCAAAGCAAATTCCTTACAACCACCACGGAAACCATGGCTGTTTGCTCAGGCCTGCAGAGTGAGCCTGTGCTGTGCTTTTAAAGTGCCACTTGCTGCCTCTGCACACTGTTGCCTCCATTCCATGCACTTATTTAAAGCTTGGTTATACAGAGCCACTAAAGAGAGTTGGCCAAACCTTGTTCTTGGGGACATAATTAATGTATCCTGCCAGTTCTTTAAATAGAGGCAGATCTTGTTCCTGTGTAGGAAGAAGACAGTTTGACATTTATTTTATCTTCACTTCTGGAAGCTTTGCTCTGAAATTCAGGCGTTTTGCACAAAAGAATGATGCAAAAAGAAGTCAACTGAGGAGTTCATGTCAGTATTTTCAGATTCTTTGTGTCTGTGTTTGTTCAGACCTGATTGTAACCCTTACAATTCAATAATAGCAAGAAGAAAAAAGAGTTGTCATATTCCTTCTGAGGTAAACCCAGTATTTTTTGGTCCACAGCATCCATTTGTGTGGGTACCTGATATTAAAGGAGATGAAGTCCAGTTAATGCAACAACATTTTAGCTGGGGATAAGTCAGTCTGAATCCCCCTCTTAAAATCTTTCCTCTGTGTACTAAAGGATCAAGGAAAGAAAAATTTAAGAAGAGTAGTCTTGATACTGCAGTGCATATTATACCTGGTCTGCAGTTTGGCATTTTTATTGATTTTTATTGCAACTGAATTATTCTGGCATGACCTAATGAAGTAGAATTTGCTATCTATCAGCATTTTTAAAAATAATCAAGGTAAGCTGAGGAGTTTGGGATTTCTACTTCTGAGAATGGAGAATCCACAATGTCTTTGGACAACCTATCCCAGAGTTTGACCACTCTCACAATAAAAAAAATAAGCATTTTTCCTATGGTCAGATGAAGTTTCCTCTGTGTGTTTGTGCCTGTTCCCTTTTGTGCAGTCACTGGGCTCCAGTGAGGAGACTCTGGCTCCCTGTCCTTCCTGCTCTCCCAACAGGTATTTATTCCAGGTGATAGGATTTCCCTGAACTCTTTTCTAGGCTGAACAGTCCCAGTTCTCTGTCTCTCTCATGGCAGAGAGGCTCCAGAGTCCCTTAATCACCTTTGTGACACTCCATTGGACTCACAGCAGTAAATCCAGGGGGGTTTTGTGTGCTGGGGAGCCCAGAACTGGGGAGAAGTGTTCCTGATGATTCTTTTATGCTGTCTTCCTTCCATTACACTGAATGTATTTTGTCCCAAGTCTTTTCTTGTACAGACCTACACTCTTCACTGTCCATTGTAAGCTGCATCACAATGGGACACCATCAAAAGCTTTGCACTGCTGAAGCAGGCTTTCCCCCCTGTTTTTTTCCTAATAATAATAAAATCTTGTTATACAGGCCAAATTATAGGAGTTTTTGGAAGAACAGACTATGAAATGTGATACTTTTTTTTATTGTGGTATTCTACCACAAACTCAAAGTAGTGTGGCAGTATTCAATGTTTATTAAAATCTGTGAGGATTTTGTTTTTAGCTAAAACAAATGGAGATAAGTGGTTATTAGACATTGGATGAAATCCCTTTATTCTGTGTAGAAGGACTTTGGCATTTGGTGCTGGAGGAATTCAGGTCAGGTTTTTATAGAGATGCAATTTATTCAAACATAACTGGTGAATTTTTGTAAAGCAGCTGTTAAAATCCTCTCTGGTGGCTTTAGCCCTTCTTTGGTGGCCAGTGTACTGTGATGGACAGAGGCTTTCCAGACATTCCAGGACTATGTAATTTGTGCTGGTTTGTGTTCCAGATGATTGAGAACCCTTAAATCCATGTCACTGAGACTGTGGGGAACTCGGTGTCTCTGAGCTTTCTCAAAAGTCTGTAGTTGGAAACATTGTGCAAGACCCTGGGTACAAAAGAGCTCAAGTCCTGCTGATGTCAGGGCAGTGTCTCACCTAAATCCTTCCGAAGATGTGAACTGAGGTGTCCCAAGAGAGGAACTTTGTCCTGCTGTACATGGGAAGTGATGCTCCTGAGCATTACACTCAGCATTGCCCTTCCATCTTGGCTGTCTCTTCCTGTGCTTGCGTGTGCTTGAATGATAGAAGAGTTTACGTTGGAGATCTCTGGAGGTCATCTGGCCCAACCTTTAACCTCATCTTTGTGGAGGAAGGAAAATCACTTGTTTAAACTTTCAGCGATAACCGCTTGCAGTTGTTTAGCTCTCTGTGCCTCCAGGCACCCGTATTTAAATGTTTAATGTGCACACTTGCTGTATCAGTTCCTTAATGGCAAATTAAGGACTAAATGAATGGATTCCAAACCAAACACAAACCAGACCAGACACACATCCAACCAAGCATCTACACTGCCTGTATAATCCAGACCACATTTATGAATAAATGGATATGTTCTCTTTGGTGATTTTGATAATATGTTGTACTGAGTAGCAAATTCTAATTACTGCTCTTTGATACTCTGTAGCTGCGGGAGAAAAGCAACCTTCCCCTTGTATTTTTGCATGTTTTGTTTTCTGGCTTATAACTCATAATCGCAGTATCTGTTTTTCTTTGTGGAATCATCTATGTTTTATGAATTTGTGGTTAGGAAAATTGAGATGTACTCAGGGAACAGTCACATATTTGACTGGGCAGTTGAATAGAAGCACACAGCGATGGACTGGATTTCTTCCTATTTTTTAAATAAAAATTTTGTGAGCCTAATGAAGGTTTATACAATACTGACGGATCAGCAGACTGAAGACTGGGAAATTGTGCTCTGTCTTGTGTAGCAGAAAGACTTATAATTACATTAAAAGGTTAAATTATGTAAAAAAATCAAACACAAAAAATATTAATGACCCACAATTTTATACAATATATCTTTGCAATATATTTGGAGTATCTTTGGAATTTACTGTTGTTGGTCTGTGTTGAAGTTGAAGAGGCACTGAGTTCACATCAGCTTTACTGCTTTTGTGCATAAAAAGAATACTAAGGTTGATTGTCATTAAAATTTAGTGCTCTTTGAAAGGCCACCATGCTTTGTGACAAAGTTCCCAGGCAGGATTTACTCTTGCATCTCTCTGTGGCAGTGTTCTTGCACCTTCTGATGAGGAATCTGGTGAGGGTCATTGCCAGGTCTGGGCGAGCTTGGGGCTTTTCCAGGGTAGCACTTTTTCTCTCTGAGGTTTTTTCAAATCTGAAGTTACAATCCGGAGTAAAGCAGTAGGTGGCACTATAGACTCTCTGTTCTTTAGGGAACTTTCCACAGTAACTCCTCGTTGCCAGCTCACCCTGAACAAGTGTCCATGTTTCCAAAAACAACAAGGTTGTTTCCAAGTTTTCTTGAAATATATGCATGGCTGGTTAGTCATTCATAATCACTTCTTTGCAAACACTGCGGATATTTCACATAAGAGCAGCACGTCAGAAATGGGAGTTTTGCAGGAATTCCCAATATTGTGGAAAGGAGTCCCTGAAAGGTTCTTTCTGGCTGCAGGGGTGGTGGGTCTACCTACGTCAGCGACTGAGCTGCAGCAGTTTCCCTGCTCTCCTCTCTAAGTCCTTCCTGGAATTACAGCCTGTGGGCACTGTCTGTCCAGGTGAAGGGGAGGAGAAGCTTCCTGGAAGACTGCTCCTGTTGTCCAGAGGGTCCTTGTGTCAGCTCAAGTTGTCTTCCTCCCTTCCAGCCCCTCAGAAATGAGGAGAGCGTAGGTGGGAGGAGTGGCTGTTGTGAATCGATGGATTTTTGCTAATTTTGATCAGAATTGGCACCTTGAGCCCATGTGCCATCACTGCTATCTTGACCTGCATTTCTGTTTTATTTTACTGGAAGTGCAAGGTTTGGTTATCCAACAAGTACCTAAACCAGGACAAGTGAATAAGGCAAAACACTTCCGTGGATTCTTCAGGATGAATGATGCAGAAGATGAAGCAGGATAGGCCAGGCTGGATGGATCTTGGAGCAACCTGGCCTAGTGGGGGGTGTCCCTGCCCATGGCAGGGGGTTGGAACAAGATGATCTTTAAAATCCCTTACAACCCCAACTGTTCTATAATTCTATATCATTCTTTATACTACACACGAGAGCTTGGTGCAGGCCTGGCCTGAAGTGCCTCAGGTAGAAGCAATAAAAGGCTCCCAAGTCGATGAAGAGATTTTAGCAATGTTTTGGAGTAATTATCCTTTTTCCAGGGAGTTGTGAGGATAGCTGGCTACATCTCAGGTGCTCTGAAGCACCTCCTGGGTGTCCGTGCTGCCCTCACTGATTCAAACCTGTGGGCAGGAGCTCGGTGTCAGCGTGGTCTTGCTCCTGTGGGGCTGAAGCAGTTGCAGGTTCAGGGACTGAGCCATGTCCTGCTTGTGGCAGAGAACAAACTTGAACCAAAGTCACTGCACATTCTTGCTCTGCCTGCAGCAGTGCCTTTGCTCAGGTCCTGCAGACCGGCATACTTCTTGTGCTGAAAACTTATGTCCAAACATGTCGTGGTTTGGATTTCCTGCTACTGAGATCTGTCTGCTTGGAGCCTCTTACATGACAAGTTTATGCTAAACCTTCCTAAGACTTTGAACTTTGTCCTCTCTTCCTTGCTCCCTTCCCCATCAACCTGTCCCATCTGTCCCTCATATCTTGACTCTTGCACCCTGATTCACAAGCCCCATATTCCCTCTGTTATTCGAGGAAGTATAAAAGCACCTGCTTTTGGCAGGGAATTAAAAGCAGCTGGTAATAAAGGAATTAATGGGACATGTGAACATGCTTAAAGCTTCAGCACCTGAAGATACAGGCCAGTTATGCTTCCCATGTGTTGGTGATGGCTGTTTCCTTTCCAGGCACAAGGAGTTGGCAAAACAGTGTCACTGTTGGACACGAAATGAAGAAGCTTGACTCCAAGGCAGAAGAAAGATCAGAAGGCTTTATTTACAGTTTATCCAGCCTTTTTATAACATGCTGTGCTGAGAGGTGTATTATTAGTCCATAGGACTGACACCTCTCTGGTTCCATTGGTCAACTTAAAGAAGCACAAAGGCACAACTACACAGAATTGTTTTGAAAACAAGATCAATTGCTTACAAAGACTTGTTCTGAGAAAAAACCTCCTAAGAATTCTTCCCTTGGGAATGCTCAGCAAGCAGCTGACAGGCCAAAATTTCTCAGAAAAACCAGGCCCACATCACAGGGCTCTGAACTACTTGATACCTGAAGTGGTATAAATAACAAAGGTGATCCTTTTATGTCTGTCCTGCTGCAAATGTGATTGCCGTTTTAAATTTGATTTTCCTGCCAGCCTTTGTTCTTGAAGACATGGACTGTTTTCTTGGCTATCCAAGAACTCATGGTGTGAAGGAAGAACAGTAAAGATGGGAGCAGTGCAGGAAAACTACAGCCCAAGACAGAGAAATGCTCATGATGTTTTTTTTTTAGTTTTCCCTTTTAAAAAAGCAAGTATTTGATTTTGTTTCTCTTTGTTTAAACTCTGTCTTGAGAGATCAGCCTAAGAAAGACTGAATCAATTAGAAAACAAAGAAATGTTGTCCAAAGGCTGTGTAATGAATTTCAGTTTGAAGAGAACCAGGACAAATGGATTGCTTTGAGCCCAGATCTGCGAGGGGCACAGCCCCTGCCTCCCAGGGGCTTGTCTTGGCTCCCTGCTCCTCTGTATCATCAGTGGACAGCTGGGGACTCCAGCTCTGCCTCATTCTTGGAGGAGCTCCCCTCTTCTCTCCATGGAGTGCCAGGGAGCCTAGGGAGATCGGCTTCAATAAGATGCTAAACTGTGCTAGTTGAAATATTTCTACCTCCTTCCTCTCTGCTGAGAACAGATACTTTAAATTTTATTCAGTTCATTTTTTTTCTTTAAATGAATTAGAGATTTTAAGCTCTTATTTTCCCCTATTTTCTAAGCCTGTCCTGCAGACTAGAGGCTGCTTAACTTGTTTGCTCTCATCCTGTTTCCTTCAGCACATCAGTCATGCTGGTAATGCTAATAAAACAGGAGATGATCAGGATTGTCTCTGGCTCTCTGGAAAAACGTGCCCCTCTGTTGTAGGAATGCTTCCTGGTAGAGAGGTGAGATTAAGGTGCAAAATCAGCCACGTACTCACTACATGAGAGACAAAAGTCAGCTACCCCCGGTGGTGCTTTGGCAGGGAATTAAATTCCTGCAGCTGGATTCTGCATGTGTGGGTTACAGCAGCTGTCCAAAGGCCAGTGCATCCTGCAGTGTATGTACCATCCCCTCCAGTGTGCTTTCCCTGCTAGGCTCTAGTGTAAATACAGCTGCTGTCACAGGTCAGTGCTGCCTCACACATCTTTGGTACTGTAAAACTACACTTGGCCAACACCAGGGCAATGGTCTCTTTCACTCACTTGTGTGCATGTTCTCTTTCTCTCCCCCTCTCAAAAAGGACAAAAAAAAAAAAGGAATTTGGGTGGTCTTAAGCCTATATTCATATAATTCTAAAGACCAAGAGTCAGACTTACCAGGAGGCCCTGGGAATCTTTTTAATCGACAGCTGTGCTGTCACAAAGGCATTGCCTTCCTTGAACTTACAACTTAAGGCATATTAAATAGAGGTTTGAGGAACTGATTGAAATTTTTATTTATTTATTGACTTTTGTCATGAAAACGCTTGTTTAGCAGAGGCAGTGGATGCTCTAAAACCACTGCACAGCTGCCTTTTTCTGGTGATCGCTATGCCAAGGTAGTGGATGATCCAGGAGCAGCTCTGATTCACTGAAATGAATCTGAGAAGTGTGGAAAAGAAGGTGCAGTGTGACAATGTTGGGTCAGTGATGGTGGGGCAGGGCAGGCTCTGGACATAACGTGGTAATTAGTTTACTTTCTCAACTATCAGCTTGGCTAAGGTTGAACTCCGGGGTCAATTAAGCCAGGGAAAAAAAAATCCTTTCTAATGCTCTGCTTTTAAAAATACACCAAAGCTTTTGCACCTCTCTGAAGACCAAATTGAAACTGAAGGCTTTGGGGTTTTTTTGGAAAGTTTATATAAAAACCTCTACATTCCATGTATGGGAACTTTGTTCAGTGCATGTATTGAAAATACCCCACATTGTAGGGGATTATCCCTAGGAAAAACATTGAAAGCCTAGGAAATTGGAGATAATGATGTCCTGAAAAAAATCCCTCTTGACATGGTAATATGAGCAATTGCAGAATCTAAATAATCTGAACTCTCCATAGGAGGTGACCCTTTATTATGGTTTCTGGAGCCATTGAGCACCTTTGGTTCTAAGCAAGTCAGTGGAAACTGTGGATGTGCAGCACCCTGGAACTGAGGCTCAGAAGGTCTTCTTTGTTCGCCTGGGGTCACTGCTTCTTCCCCAGGAGAGATTTCAGTACAGTAACTCAGCAGGGAAACCCTGGGGTTATGATGAGGTTCTCTCTTAACCTCTTTGGATTCATCTCTTTGTAGAGGTTAGGAGAGTTAAAGCTTGCCAGGCTGTGGGGAAGGGATTTCATCACGCTCTGGGGCAATTCCCAATGGGATTTGGTAGTTTGTGACCCAGGACACGGATGGGTGGCACAGCAGAATTTAATGGGTCATCAGTTTCTGTGGACAGGTGGCGTGCCTGGATCTTGGCCCGGGGTATAAATATCAGAGCTTGCATTCATAAACAACTTTTCACAGTACTCAGCTCTGCAAAATTTTAGAGAAATGACTGGGAGACGATGTTCAAAAGTCTCCATCCTCTGTGTGGGGCTCTTTTGCAAACCTGTGCCCACACCGAGCAGAGCTCAGCACAGCAGGTTTCACAATCCTGTCTTTCTTTGCTGGGCAATGAGCATGGAATTTTCTTTTCATTACTACATCATTCATGACCTGGCGTGGTGGCTCCAAGAATCACATAACCTTATCCTGCACTCATGTTAGCATGAATGGTTTAAATCAACATTTCTGTTGGGGGAAGTTGTTTGGGAAGCGGGGAGCATCCAGTAGGCGCGTCTGTTGGGATGTTTTTCCTGCTGAGTCCCTCCATGGATTCAGATACCTGTCTAAATACAGGTTCTTAACACTGGCAGTGCTGTTTTGTTGGGGTGGGCAGTTAGCTCAGATCACTGCCTCTCAGGGTGCAGCACCAACCTCATGTTGTGCTGGAGGTGCCAGCAGCAGCAGCAGAGCTCTTGTCTGCAGACACAGTGGTACCTCATTCGCAAAAGGTGAGACTCAATTCAAACCAGGATAAAGGCTCGATTTTTAGTGGCAATGAGGTTCCTAAATATACAAGAAGCTGGGCCATATTCTCTGTCTCAAACATGGGAGGCTGTAAGAGAAGCAACGTTCATAGTGCAGTAATTTGGAAGAGTGATTATTATTATTTGATATTGTTTTTATACAAGGAGGAACAGCATTTGCAAGTGTATTTTTGTGGAGACATCAGTATACAGAAGGCATTCTATTTTGGGATATTGAGATGATAAAGATGCTTAGGATGTCTAGTGAAGTGTCAGTGTGTGACACTGGCAACTGCTGTTTGGATAATAAAGATAACTGCCTTTTGGGTAAATCTGTCTTGGAATTTGCCTGACAAAGCCATATCACTGCACTCACATCAGGCAGTAACATTGATAGTGGAAAAATTTGATTTTCAAGCACCAACCTTTGTCTACCAGCAACATGGTAAGGAAAATGGATCATTTTGATCATTCTAAATGCAATTTGTTCAGTTCCTTTCAAGCATATAATCCCGATACAATGCCGGGATTTTTGTTTGGGCATTTTTCAATTCAAACAGAACAAAAGCACAGACCACTTGGAGGTTGAATTATCACTTGCAGCTGCACTGATAAAAGAGCAAACACTAAATGCCTCTGCAGTTCTGAATGCTTTAGAAGCACCCAAGTTTCTCTAAAGCAGCTGCTTTCTTCACCGTTATCTGGTTTCTCATTGAAAGCAGTATCTGCCTCCTTCCTAGGGCATTCCTGCATCTGTCTTATGCACGTAACACAGGCACGACTCAACAGAGGGAGAAGATCAGTTTTGCAGCCTGGTATCTGTTCCCAGAGATGTCAGGTTATTATCATCATGCTCGAGCTTCTGGCTGAAGTGGATTCAAATCAATTTGTGGGTTAAGACTTGGTGTGTTTTCTGGGGCTATGGGCTTTTGGTGTGTTCGTTCTGAATAGGAAATACAGAACATATGCACATAATAATATACTTATCTTCTGGAAGAGGAGGCAAATTGTATGGGGAAAATGAGAAATTTCCTTGCTTTCAGTGATGCTTGGAATCTGTGTCAGAGCTGTGTTTCTGGGATCCACACAAAGTCTTTGTCTGACATCCATCAGCTTTTTTGGTATTTCCTTGTGGCCGCTGCAGAGATGGAGATAATGCACTAAAAAAGGGTGTGTGAACTCAACCTCCTGGACTCTCTGTAGCAAAGATCTTAATGTTCAGAGAGAATCAGAAGAGAGAGGACTCCTCAGCAATGTGGGATGCCGTGTTTTCCCAAAAGAAGCAGTAGGATCTCTGCTTCTGTTCCACTGCTATTCATTTTCACCTCGCTGCTGACAGTTGCTATCTGCAGCCTGGAGGTAAGCCAACACCAGTGCCACTTTGTGAGTCAAGTGTCAGGACATGGCATGGACTGATAGTGCCTGAAATCTTCCTGGGCCCTTAGAGATAACAAAGCCAGGTGCTCTTGAGAGCCGAAGTTCAATTCCCATCACCTTCTGTCCGGGCTGGAATCTCTAAAGGCCAAGCGGTGAGGCAGTGTGTGTTGACAAGTCAGAGGAGGGGTTTGCTCTGGACATTGACTTTCTGAGGAGTGGGAGAAGGTTGGCTGTATTCACACACTTGCTGGATACTATTCTTACATGTGTAGCTGCTTTGAAGGGCCCCTTTGGGGGTATTTGGGCACTGTAACCAAGAGTTGTCACAGACACTGAGACCCAGAGCCAGGCTCCCTGTGGATACAAATCAGAGCTGGGCAGGATGGGCTGCCCAGCCCCGGGCTGGGGCACATGCTGTGGGTTCAAACACAAACACACCACCATGGAGGGCTTAATTAGCATTTAGGCCTCTCATTAACACCCATCTACACTGCCAAGGCCCTTGGCAAAGCACGGTTGGTCCCTCATGTCTTCGCATCTGTCATTGACAAAAAGTTAACGGTGGAATCGCCAATATTATTTTCATGGATAGGTAAAACAAGTAGTCACTCCTCTGGTTTATTTGCTGAAAAATCAGACTCAGTTCAACAGAAACTGTTTGCAGTCAAACTTGGCAAACCATTCTGGCCCAACTTTCACGCCCTGGAAAAAACGAGTGAAGTGAGAGCTGTCACTTCAGTGCATTTTGCACTAAAGATTCAGGCTTTATTTTGAAGTGGAGTTCCAAGATCAGGTTCAATAAAACTGAAAAAAAAATAAAATATCTAAAAGTAAAGAAGTGCCCTCAAACGGAAAAAAAACACTTGTGAATGTAATGAAACATTTCTTTCAGTCTGAAATGCATTTTCTCCCATATTTACTATTTGACAAGCAAACAAATATTTTGGTTTTTGAGTGACCCTAAGCAATTAGAATGAGTAGCCTGGAGAAGTATTCCTTAGATCATCCCTGCTCCAGGCTCTGGGACATCATGCATATGTGCTGATGCTAACAGAGGAGGTTTGGAGGGGATTTTACTTTGTGCTGAAGAAGCAAATTTTTGTCATCCTAACTAGCTCAATGTCACCAGCCTGGTGCTGTAAATCACCCTCAGGACTCCAGCCAGTGCTGGGACAGTGATGTGGGGGTGCCTTTTCTTCGTGTCCCATTTGTTTGTACTTTGCATGAGGGAGGGAGTGTGTCCTCAGCACTTCTATCAGATAATGCCACAAAGTGGGATAAATGAGGGGAAATGGAAGAGAGGAACATTTACAGCCCATCACCACAGCAGAAATTTGCTGCAGTGAAATTGAGGCCCAGGAGACACATATAAAAATAACTTAGGATGTGTTCAGTTAAAATAAGACTAAATCTCAGCATTTTGGCCAAGCAAAGTGGAAGAATCAGATACTAACTGGACATCTGCAGCCAGAAATATTTTGGAAGTGGACCTGTTAAATGATCAAATGCGTGTTATGTGTGGAAGCTTGTTTAAATCTGAATGTTAATACCACTCAGAAGATTTACAGAAACTGTTTGATTCTTAATACCTCTTCTAAAGATATATCTCTACAGTCCAAGTGTGTTTATTGCTCAATAATAAACAGTGTCGACAGGAAACTCATACAGAGTAAACACGATCCTTATGTTTTACTTCTCTGTTTTCATATGAGGTCAATGATCTGCTACAACTTTCTTCTCCAAATTCTTAGCAGTTCAGTTTAGATGTTTCTTCAGGGATATGTGTCATCAGAGAGTAAAAGAAGCTTAGTTTAATCTACATTTTTTAGGCCTGCAAAATATTTAACTGGTAAAAAAGGCTGTAGAAGTACCTTATATAAACAAACATTATATTATTATTATTATTATTATTATCATCTCTAATTTGATTCCAGTGATAGCAGTACTTCTTGTACAAACTAGTTTCTTCTCATATATTACGCATTATGTTGACAAAAGTTAGACAAAACTAGTTCAATAAAGTTAGATAAATTGAAATGTTGGCAGTATATCTTGTTCACATCTCCCACTGAAAATGTTTCTGATGAAAGACAACTTTCTCACTGGATCATAAACATCACTTTTCTTGCTTTTGCATTAAAAATAGAGACGTTAATCTTTTGGACTTTTGATTTTTTTGTTTTATCTCTTTATCCTTTATTGATCCTGGATGCAATAGAACAAGGGCGTTAAAGAGGTGCAAAGGATGAAAGAAAGTCTAGAAAACTTAAAAAAAGAGAATACCACCCCCCCCCAAAGTAAGAAAAAGCTGGAAAAGATCTAATCAGCACTAGTGATAAGACATGATTTTGAATGATAAGAAAGGACAAAAAAAGTAACATCCTTCCATGTTTTTAAAGACACTAAATATTTTATATAAACATTTATTTTTTATTGGAAATGTTGTTTTGGCAATATTTTAAAGAAAAATTAATTTCATTATGGAATGAAAATTGCTTCACAATCACGAGTCTCTATCTGGAATTTCTGTATGTCACAGATTTCCAGTATCTTTTGGTCAGGACTTGGAAGATCAGTGTGTAACTAGGGAGCCTGGGCCTTTTGTATCATTTTATTATTAGCCAAAATGTTTTTTTCCCAGTTTTTAATTGCAGCATTATAAATTTGGTAGAGTCTGTGAATTCTGGTAATAAGACTCATTTTTACCCTGGGTCCAGCTGGAATTTTTTGAACCCTGATGAACAGCAATCTCTTGGGATCTCTTTATAAGATCTGCAACTCAAGCCTTTCATTTATATTTCATTTTCTTGTGTCTCTGAGCTTTCAGAAACACAAGAAAACAGAGGATTCCTGACTATTTTTTTAGAAGATGAGATAGATGAATGTCTATCAAAATAATATCTTAGATTTCCATCTCCTCAGCTTTGCAGAATTTAAATTTGCCCAGATTGTCTTAGCTGAACACCAGCAGAGCCTGTTACAAGACTCTTTTAAAGAAGAAAAATCCAAATCATGGAATCAGAGTGGTTTGGATTGGAAGGGGCTTTAAAAATCACCCAGTTCCACCTTCCCTGTTGTGCACAGGGACACCTCCCACTAGACCAGGCTGCTCAGAGCTCCATCTAACCTGGTCCTGAACACTTCCAAAGGTGAGGCATCAAACAGAGAATCTCGGGACTTTGGCTCATAAATATCACTGAGTAAATTTCCATCAGGAGGAGGCTCTTGCCCTTTTGATTGTGTTGTGTTTAAGCACCTTTGTCCCAGCCTTGGGACACAGAGTTTCACAGTGGGTGTGCTGTGGACCCAGCCAGAGCACGCCTTCCAGCTTGGTTTGATGGGAGAGAGTTCAGATCCTGTGCCCTGAGCCTGCTTTGTGATGGGAACCAAAGCACAGCAAAGGAAGACAACTGAAAGACTTCTTTCAGGATGATGCTTGCTGATTAGCATTCAAGTTTTAGCATACACCCACCCAAATTAGAAACAGCAAAGTTTCCTTTCAGTCACCTCTGTAATTAATTAGGTTCCCTTCAATTGCAGACTGGTGGGTTTAGGGAAACATTCAAACTACAGAGGTTGGGAATTGATTTTTTTTTTCTCTGCTGAGCTTTCCTTGAGTTTAGAAGCTGAAGGTCTGTCTTTCTACTGACAAAACTATTGACTGATTGCTGAGGAGCAAGTTGTGGGGAACTGAGCCAGATGATGGGAACAGAAAACAACCAGACAGGAGATCTGGACTTTCCTGTGCTGAATTTGTTCCTTTGCTGAAGCTGCTCCATGACCCCTGAGTGCTGTATAACTGAACTTCTCCATTGCTGTAAGTGCCAGCTGAGATTCTTTAAAACTTAAAGCAGCTGTATGAACCCCAAACTCAGTGAGGGAGTGAAAAAGTGCTCTTCTCCTGAGTGACTGGGAGCTCGTGCAGCCTCTCCATGTGAGTGTTTCAGGATTGTACTTAGGCTGTACATGTGATAGATATTTTTCCAGACATGAGCCAGTGAGTGTGAGTTCTTACCTGTATTCACCCATTAAACTGATGCAGTGCTGCCGTCGAGACCTTTTGTCTCTATGGGGTTTTAGAAACATTTTCCTATTTCTGAAGGAGGGTTGCCTATGAATTTTTGTCCTTCTCTTTGTTTGCTCACTTGCCAATAAATGAAGTACTAAGCCATTACAGCTCTTAGTTGTTAAAAGCCAGAGTAAATTTTATTGTAATCTGTATAAAGCTGTAACATGAGGCCTTGCAGATCCTTTCCCAGTTGAAGGAAGGTCACCAGCAGACAGAAGGTGCACAGCTCTGGAGTCACAGGATGTGCTTATATTGTAATCAGCAGCTCCTGTGTGAGCTGAGGGGAAAGGCACAGTTCCTTTAGTCCTTCTGAGTTAGTGAAATAAGGATTTATGTTTAGAAACACTTGGTTTTTTGTATACTCACATGTACCTATTAAACTCACGCATGAAACTGAAATGGTCAGAGAAGACAAAGGCAAAACTCTCAGTAATGTCAACACAGCTCCAGCACTGTTTTGCCAGTCACCCTCTAAAACTGAGCTTAAAGAGCTGTGGCTGGAGAGCAAGGCTGGCCCTGCTGCTGCTTTGTGCAGGAGAAGCAGGAGGGAAGAGAAGACAGCTTGCCTGAAGTCACAGAGCCAGGGGTGGCACACTTGGGACCGCAGTGTTCACTCCACCCTGTCTGGCCTCTCATGAGCACCAAGGCTGAGCTCAGCTCTCGGTTTGATCTCTTTCATTGAGAAGATGGGTTTGGAGGCAACAGCTGCTTGTCAGCATTGATACCTGCTGGTCTCCTGCTGGGTTTTTTCCTAAGGAATGATCAATTATTCCTGTGTGTCCATAAGAGTAGGTAGCTTAGTCTATAAAAGCTTGTACTGAGAGACTTCCTGAATCCCTGAATCCCAGTGAAAAAAACTCCTCAAGAGACCAGTTCTGTGTCCTTTGTCATTGTCTCCCTATGGAGCAAGCACAAACTCTTTCCTGCTCCCTCATTTTATTTCCAATCAGTAGTTTTATTCCACAACTTTGCATCTTTCAATTTCTTTCTTATCCTTTGAGCGACTTTGGGGATGATATCTCTCTGCCTGATCCTGTCTTTCTAGAGATCATTGGAAGGAGCATTTCCAGAACTCCTCTTGCTCCTTCTACCACCAGGACAGTGCTTTGCAGGGCCCTCTGAGTGCGTTTTCATCCTGGCATCCCTTGGGCATGACCCAGGCATCTCCTGGCTTTCTGCTGTGAGTCAGGAGTGTTAGCAGAGGTGGTGTTTCCTTTGAAGAAAAAAAGAATTCCTTGTTGTGGATTATGGGTGTGATATAAAGATATTAAGGGCTGGCCATGGAATTTACCTACCCCACCAGATTATTTCCAGCAGGGCATTGCAGCAGAGAGCACCAGAAATGTGTGGCATCACATGGAAGGTGAGCCTATGCACTGGGCTTTGGGGGTTTACAAAAGAAAAATAAAGGTGTTTAAGTTTAATGTGCAGTCAGTGTCACCTTTACCTTGATTTAGGTTTCAGTGCATAATTGTAAAGTTTTTGACTTGCTTATACATATAATTATGTGCTGGTTACCTTTAACATACTTGCTGTTCTTTTGCATTAGAGTGGATAAATATCATTACCTCACACTGGTACATATTTTTTACCCCACTTGAAATGCTAAAAGCACTCCTAAAAAAAGGGGGCTGGGAACACTTAGAGGCATTTATTATTCAAATCTGTTTAACCAAGTAATACCCTTCTGAAAAAAAAAAAAACAACAAACCCCTCTTAACTTTTTGAAAGAACTTTTTTTTTGCATTGTGTACTGAATTTATGCTGGGAAAAGTGGTGACATTTTGCTCATTGAAGCATGCAAACAGCTGATTCCTTGAGCTCTCTAAGGTGAGTGCAGTTTCCAACATCTTTTAAAATAAATGGTTTCTATTCAAGGGTGAGCTGGTTCAAATGTAATGTGTTTTGCAAAGGATTTGTGTTCTGGCATGTTTGTGCTGTTCTGGTCAGTGAGTTTATCAATATGAAAGTCTTCTGGCAGAGTTAAATATGTTGAAGTTGTCCTCACTGACATTCTGGGGTATTTTCAGAAGTGGTAAAGCTGAAAATCCCCTCATCATTCTGTGTGAAGCAGAGAGCCTTGTGCGCGAGCTTCGGGTGCTGGGGTCAGTCCCAGCCTTGTTAAAACCAGTGGCAACTTACTATTTTAATTCCCATTGGCTTCAACTGAGACAGAATTTCACCCTGTAGTTTTATAATTCCTTTAGGGAACCTCTGGGGAGGGAAAGCAGGAAAACATGCCTTTAATGCCAGTGAAAGGAACCTGGGCTGATGTGTAAAGCTCAGCACAGGGTGGAAGCCTGGCCTGCTCAAAATGGGATGTGAGGGTAGGGCACAGGGTCAAGTTACTTCTGATGGGGCCCTGCTGAAGGTTATCACAGGGGCATGGCTTGAGGAAGACAGGACAGACAAAGGTGGCAGGGGCACGTTCAGAACATGAAGTTTTTGATGGAGGAGGTAAGAAGAAAATAAGAGGTTATCAAATGCAAAGTGGTAGAGAACCCATAATGGTCTAAACAGGAACAGAAACGTGGGGAGGTGCAACACTGGATAGAGCTGTGGCCATGGAGAGTTGTTTTAGAAGTGCGAGGAAAACATTAAATAAGTACAGATGCAACTAAAGCACAGAGGTGGGGAACACAAGCTTGTGGCTTGGTGCTGCTGGGAGGTGTGCAGGCCATGCTGTGGAGCCACTCTGCTTGGCATTTAGAAATACCTGGGCTGAAATTCCCAAAATGCAGAATTATCTGCAAATCCTTTATGCCCTTTGTGACATCCTTCTCCTTGCCAGGTAGTGCAATGTGCCGATCTCAGTATGAAGCCTTTTTATTCTCTGAAATGCAAGGCTGGACTATGCAAACATATAAATGGGATTAATGAATGCAGCTCATTACCGGCTCTTGATTGAGACCACACATGATGATAATCAATCACTTTGGAGTGCTAATGGCTTTGGGTGCCTGACCCCTAACCCAGTCTTTGATGGCCATCTTGTCGGGGACACTGAGCAGAGCGCTCTGGACAGCGTCCACTGCTCTGTAAAGCAGTCCAAGGAGGGCTGGCCACATGCACGCGTTGACTGGAGGAATGATGCATGCTCCCAGGAACAAATTGCCTCCACACTCAGCTCCTTCTGGCCCTGGTGATGGACGACCAGCTTGGGTTGTGCCAAGGAGATCTTGATGAGGAGGTCCTGTGAAGAAAGAGATAAGAATTGCGTAAAGGGTGTTAGGGTAAAAGTCCAGCTGCATTTCCCTTGGCAGCAGGCTCTGGCGGAGCTGTTGTTGCATTTCTTCAGCTGCCACTTCCCTGGTGTCACCCTGAGGAAGGGTGGGCCATGAATCCACTGCGTGCTGCTTTGCATGTCCTGGGGCACCTCGATGGTGCTGTTTGGTGGGGGGTGCCGAGAGGGGCAGATAGGTCTGTTCAGGGTTGCTGAAGGGTCAGCCTGGCTGCTTGGCACTGCCTGGTCACACCGTCTCCATCTTCATGGCTTACATTCCCATGCTATCCTGGCACTCTATGTCCTACACAGTTACAGCCAGACTGAGAAATACCTGTTCCCTCTAGGTTTGATAAATCCTCATGGCTAGTTTCAATTGGCTGTAATAAAAGTCAAATTATTCCATCTGCTTTGTTGTCTCAGGCAATGATCTAAGGTTATCTCAATAAGATAATTTAGACAGCAGCTGATCTGAAGCAGAATAACACTGGACTCTAAGAAATAGGAAAAAGAACTGTGGAGAAAGATTTGCCATGGAAACCTGTGATGAATCTTCTCATTCAAGGAATGAGGTTGTAGTGGCTACTCCAGGAGACTCTGGTCTTGCTTCTTTGCTGAGGTTCTCTGTTTCCTGCTGAATCTTAATCCTGACTTCTGTGTTCATCAATTCTGCAGTAGCTGACAGTAAGGCAGATTTCCCCTACTCCCTCCACACTGGGCCCAAAATATAGAGACTTTTGTTTTGACTAAAAATTAAAAATTCAAGTGGTTCATTTTTGAATAGCAAGATAAATTAAAGCAGACTGATCCTGGAATGGCTGAAACAAGTCAGGTTCCCAGAGCATTTGTATTCATGGCTGAAAGTAGGGTTTGGAGGGTCCTCTGAATGCAGCTCTGCTGTCCATGCTATTGATTCCCTCTAGATCCCAAATCCAGCTGCCCTGTGATTGCCAGGGGCTGGATATGTTGGCTCCCTGATTAAAACACTGCTAGGAATGGTTATACTCAATACAGACCACTGGTCTGGAAGGATTAGGAACTAAATTTTGATAGCCTTGCTCGTGTTCACTAGTACAAAATAATTTTGGGGGATGGAGGTTGTGACTATAATGTAGAGAGAGGCAAGAATGTGACTGATGGAAGAATTGCTCTGTCTGGATATTGGCAATTCTCCCTTTGGTCTCTCCTGTAATATTTTGACATTTTGGCTCAGTTTTAGCCCATCAAGAAATGTCCAAAAGGGGACGCTGAGGTTGTGTGTTCAAGGCAGTAAAGATTGTGTTATCCTGATTAGGACAGAACAGGAACTGGTGTGTCTGCATATAATTATGAAACAGTACAGAGCGTGCAGTGCAGAAAAGGCTATTCCCAAAACAACTCCATTACTTATATCTCATGGATTTTGTGCCTTTGATATTGCTTTGGCTATCTCTTACTATGGGTTTCCTTCAGCAACGGGGTTGGATGTTCAGTTTTGACAAGCGGCCAGACGTTTTCAGTTCTCTCAGAGAGGTCACTGAGAGTTGGGCTGGCTATCTGACTGCAAATCTCATGGCTCTGGGTCTTCTCAGGAGATTTCTTATCCTCTGGGTTTTCCCTTGGCCAGTTGGAACTGTTAAACAGCTTCCTTTGTTTCACTACTTCTGGAGCTGGACCAGCATAGAAACAGTGGCGTGTGCACTGCAGAACTGTCGTTGTGGTGTCTGATCCCCAGGGGAGTCTCAGTGAGGAAAGGATTGGAGTTTGCCAGTTTTATCATATAGTACCAGGCACTTTGCTAGGAGTTGCAAAAGGTGCTTCAAAGCAAGAAATCTTCAACATCTATTAATGAAGAAAAAGTGGTTGAACACAGGAAAAAGTTGTTCACAGTCTGCTGGTCAATGAGAAAAGAGTTAAAATATGTGAGTAAAGCAAAGAAAACACCCCAAACTCAAACCTCAGACCCACTTGAGAGTCTTGTCCTAAAATAAAATCAACTGGCAAAAGACTTTAAATCAAATGAAAAGGAAATCCAGCAGCTTATGGTTGTGATGTGGAAATACCACTTCCACTCTGCACTGGGGCTTTATGAAGTGGGTATTGTAGAGTAATCAATGAGGAATATAACACAGAATATTTGAAGGGCAGAAAGTCAAGGCACAGGCTGGAAGTTGAGATTTATGTGTGGACTTCTCTTTTTTAATTGCAAGGAGGACAAAAGATGAAAGGTTTAAACCAATGAAATTTCAGCAATATTTTGTTTTACAACCAGAATGGGAATGGAAGGTGGGAATCAGAGGAGGCTTCACTGCACACACCTATTCAAATAACATTGCAAAGATAAGGAAGATTTTGGTCATATTCTTCTGCTGCCTTGGTTTTCTGTGGAGATTGCACTGTTTTATACTTGCAGAGTTCGTTGAAAAGGGAATAATGGAATCAGGCAAGAATCTCTTTGCGACTGCCAAAACCTGAAAAATACTACCAGCCTCTGGCTTGGGTGACAGATTTCAGTGGAAACAGGATTTTTTTCTGAAAAAAATCAGATTTAGTTATGATAATAGTTTCACAAATATTTGACACTTTTGCAAAATTGTTCTATTAAAAAATATATCGTTTCAGTGAGGTAAATCTTGTAATCTAACAATTCAAGGGGGTTTGTGTTTCAAAATTGCCTCTTTAAAACACTTAAATAGTGAAATTAAGTAATCTCTTCAGACTGAGTTAAGGTTTCTTTGGACTCAAATTAAGTAATTACAATTTGCCACTTCACTAGAGGTTTTTGAAAGACATTTGGATAGATCCAAAACAATGCAAAGTCAGCATCAGTTATTACACAGTTCAGCTTCTGATGTTGATCCTGGTCTCAAAACAATGCAAATCCTGGATCTGACATAAAGTGAAGTCCCTGAGATTTTTCTGCTACAGCATACAGTTCAATATTTTGAATAAATGGGATATCTTTCCTGTTGCCAGCAGGCAAAGCTAGAAAGTAGAATGCCATCTCTTTCAGCTTACTGGGGATGTCTTTGCTTTATTTCCCAGGATTAATGAGTCTTTATCTGTCTCCATGGTTCTGATGTATTTTCTGATCCTCATTTCTGATCCCATTCACAAAGCTCACTGCTCACGATGCCCAAAGTGTCAGGATTGTGTTTGTACCTTCCCTGTGTTTATGTTCTTAGTTGGGGACCAGCCAGCAGACTTCAATTTGCAGTTACAACCCTTATGGGAGAGCAAATTCACAACCCCCTTTAGCCTCAATCCAGTGTCTGCTGTGGTGCTTGGAGGGTCTGCTGAGGTCTTCTGGAAGCAGTGAGATTCCGTGGGGAGCAATCACGGATACTTGCCATTTCTGCCTTACTTTTCTTGCCAGTAAATGTCATTAAGGCTTTTTTATGAAACAAGTTTAATTAATTCCGCTGAATTTAATGGCCACATTGCAGTAGTCTGTCACCCATTTACAGCATGAGTTTCTGAATGTACACAGCCCTTTTAAAAGATGAGAGCTGGCTTTGCTACATCAAGTTGTCATTACGTTTAACTAGGTCTTTAATTATAACCAGATGGATGAATTATTTTAATCGCCGCTATATATCTTAACAGTAGTTTGTACATTGACACAAAGTTGAGAACATCAAACAGAAATTAACTGCTAGAGCAGGAAAGCTGCCAACCTCTAAGGGAAGCAGTTGATCAGAACTTGTCATCTTAAAAGGCTCAAAGAATGCAAAACAAACAGTCAGGATTAGTATACTAAATATGGCTTATCAGCCCCGCTCTCTTCTCTGATAATCCATCTATATCATTTATTTTAATACTTTGCTCTGCATATCTCAGAGTCTGTAATTAGACAGCTCCAGGTATTTGCTTCTTCCTGCCTTTGAAATCGTTTGCTTTGAGGCTCTTCAGAGAAAACGATACAACTATTACACGACTGTGTGATGCACAGTACAAAAGGATTTCCACATAGGACTGTCCCTTTGTGTGTAACAATCCATTGGAGTTCCTATTGGCCCCTCCAGGGATTCCTGCCTTTCAGAGCAGCCTGATGGAAACCGAGGAAAGAGCTTCCAGGTTGGGAGTGGGAAAGCTTTTTCATGCCATGTGTATGAAAAAAATTTCTTTCACTCACTCCTGCACTGAGGCCACAGTGTTAAAGCCTGTGCTTCCATACTGGGAATGCAGGAGAATATCCCTCAGGAGACTATCCCTCATCCAGCTGGAAAAAGGCTTAGGTATTTTCTCCTGTCATTACCCTCTGTTTTCTGCCTCTCAGCCTGGTGCTGCTGTCTGCCAGTTGCTAAATCTGGAGTGTAGGTCCAGAAGTAAAGAATGGTGTTTGCCTGGATTTGGTACTGGAGCAGACAGCAGGGATGTGCTGTGGTCCATGAGCCTGTGCACCAATGCCATGTCCTGGACAGAACCCTCTGATACTGCATTTCTGCATCTCCCCTCTTACTGTCAGGAAGGAATTAGGAAGGGGCTTCAGGAAGTCTCAGTACTGTCACTTTGTGAACAAACCATCCAAAGGGAGTGGAATTAAACTGACACTAAGTGATTTTGTTAGAAACACCCAGGGTGATTTTGTGTGTTTGATGTCTGATTATACAGCAATTACTTTCTAATTATGGTGTTGATTTGAATGAGATTATTGTGCCCTTGATCAAGTGTGAGCGTTGTGATAAAACCCAGTGCATTTGTTTGTTTTCTTGCCAAGTAATGAAGATGTATGAAGTAGGATTATATTGTCTTTTAAGAATGTTTTGTATTTATCAGTAATGGGCTAACTATGGCCTTTATTGTTTAAAACGGTGAGCAGGTAGCAGTGAAAAACAGTGAAGTTAAAATAATCCAGTTCCATTTTCTCCTGGCTTTGAATTATATCAGTCTGATAAAATAATACTTTATAGAGTAATATTTTATCTGTAAAAAAGCCCTTAACTGCAATATACTTTTCATTCAGTTTGAATCTTTGTCTCCAGCCAGAGCCAAAACAACCCTTGCTGCAGGGTCCCACAAATGTTCTTCCCCTGTAAACACAGGAGTTCAGAAAATGTTTGTACTCAGGAACTTCTTTACCTGCCTGATAACAGACTTGCTCTAAGGCACTGGATGAATCTGTGACAGTTCCAGAGGGAATTCCAGGGACTATAAATACCTTTGGGATCTGCTGGTCAGACCCTGTGCCTAATTTCCCTCAGTGGATAAGCTTGTGCAGTGATCAGGCAGTGTAAGTTTTGTAGATAGAAAGCATAATTATATCTAAGATAGGATAAAAGCTCCTTTAACTTCACTTCCTTGTTGTTTCCAAACGTTTGGAATGGGATGGCTGGGATGGCTGCAGTGGTATTTGGAAGGTACTGAGAGTGATGCTCATTGTGCAGGTTGCTCTGACAAATGCAGCAGAGCTGGCCTGGCCACAGCAGCAGCACATCCTGGGGCAGGCTGAG
The DNA here is from genome assembly GCA_013397195.1 of Hylia prasina. Lineage (NCBI taxonomy): Eukaryota > Metazoa > Chordata > Aves > Passeriformes > Sylviidae > Hylia > Hylia prasina. The sequence goes on along the minus strand of VYXD01009300.1, from coordinate 2,475,397 downwards.
AGGAGGGCTGGAACACCCAGGCAGAATGACCAGGATCAAGGCAGCAAATGTCATGTAGTTATCTAAAAATTCATCTCTCTAATGGATAGGTTAAAAAAGCCCAGAGCTGAGCATGCAGGAACTTGCATCTTTGACAAGTAACTCTTGAAAACTGAGAGCTGCTCGCCACCTGAAGACTTGTCTTTCCAAAGACATATTGCAAATGTTTTCTTTCACTCAGTTCTCCTTTTTCTGTTCTGGCAGTTGGTCCACATTTGAAAGCAGAACAGGCTCAGAATTCCTTGTTTAATACCCAAACACTGAAGTAAATGTCATCTAGCAAGTGGGTATCTGAAAAGGAGAGGAGACATTAATGAGCTTTTACCTTCTGCCTCGCAGAAACCAGCAGGAGAGATGAGCAGAAATTGGAATTTTCACTCGGAGCTGCATTTCAGTATTTACTTTGACATTTACTTTCACAGAATCAAAGACAGCTGAAAGCATCCTCTGCATGCCACCAGGTCCACCCCTGTGCTCAGGAGGGCAACTTTCACCATTAGCTTTTTTTAGTTCCTAGTCAGAGTCAAGTCAAAGTTCATATACCTTTAAATCTCATGGTTTATGTCTCTAAAAGGAAAGGGAATAAAAAGGTCAGACAAAAACCCCTTTGATCCAGGAATGATGAAATATTCTTGATCAAAGTAGAATATTGTTGACATTCTTAAATTGAGACACTTCATTAGAATCTGTTTGACAAAAAATTGCATCTGCCTGCAATTCCCTGGCCCCTTATCAGAGCAGTAGTGCCAGCTGCTGATGCTTCATTTTTCCCAGTGTGCCACGCTTCCCAAGTTATGCTTCTGAAGATGTTCCTTCCCCTCTTGTGGCTTGCAATCATAACTATGCCATTTTTCTAAAATTAAATGTGTCCTTCTGCCAGTCTCTAGTACTTTGATCTTTCATGACTCTTCTGAACTTGCACAGGAGCTCCACAGCCTCCTTCCTGTGTGTGTACTGGCAATTCTGAAGAATTGAGGAAATTTGCCTAAAGACAAATTTTGTTTTAGATTTTCGTCATTTACTCATTATTCTTTTAGATGGATGTTTCTGTTCAAAGCCAGAGATTTTCATAATCCATCCTTACACCTTCTCTTAGATAATTGTGGTGGAGGGGAAGAGAGTTGAGAAGTGGGCCCTTTATCTCCATGGGAAGGGCTCTTTGTACCCACATGCATCTCCAACAGCTGGGAGTGCCTGGCTTGGACTGCTTCTGCCAGGGAGAAATAGGGACATGCATCAGGTGCAGGGATTTTCCTGGTCAGACTTAGAAGCTGCTTTTGTTTGTGATGGCATGGATGCACTGTTAAGAGAAAAGCAGCTTTGAGATTCCCTGTTTTCACAGGCATTTACCCTTGTGATGAAGTGTTTGTGGAATCACTCACAGGGAAAAAGGAAAGCCCCGTCCTTTGTGCTGTGCTTGTGGATGACTGCCCGTGTGTTGTAGTAGCCCAAAGGGCAGGCTCTGTGTCCAGTCACCTCCAGGGTAGCCTGAGCATTTACACCTCCAGGCCTCAGATTGCCTGTTGGATGATGATGATGATGGTTTCCTAATGCTTTTGGTCCTGTTCCCCATTTAGCCATTCCTGGAACTGGCTGGATTTGCACACTCACAAGATCCATTAAGGCAGCGGGACAAAGGAGCTCCTGCGAGCTGGGCCAAAAAAAGAAAGTAAAATAAAACCTCCATTCATGGGATGAAGGACGATGAAAGGCAGGGAGGAAAGATGACACAAAGCTGACAGCTGTGGCACACGTCTCCTCTCTTAGCCAGGAAAGCTGACAAGTAGATTGCTCAGGACAGGCACTTACAGGTTACCCTGTCAGCTACTTGAATGCCTTGTCTTTTATCTGCCACCTTCCTAGGAAAGAACAGAGAGAGCCTGTGCCCATCTGATGAGCTGGTTCATACTGGCACATCATCAACTTTAGCAACACATGAACACAATATAGTCCCAAAGCTCCACTTGCGTTACTGAAATCTTTCCCCCCTCTTTTCTTGTGTACGTGCCTGCGTGGAGACATGTACCTGCCCAAGCAGCTGAGTGCCCTTGAAAAGTACTATTCATAGAAGTAAAATTCTCCTCCCTGTCAGAATCAGTCTATTTTTTTGTCTCATAAAGCCTCACTCCATCAGTCACTGCACAACAGTGTGACTTGATTTGTGTAGAGTAACTCCTGCAATGCCCAGAGTTTGTTCTGTCTGATGTGGTTTCAGTCCTTTTGCCTTTTTTCTGTCTCTAATGGAGACAAGAACACTGAAGACTATGGCTTTTTTTCCTAAAATGTGCTGAGTTTCATGTAAAAGAAAGGATTTACCTCAGAGTAAGAGAGAAAGACATAAAAGTTCCTTCCACCTGTATGTAGTGTTGTGTGGGGTCAGGGAAGCAAGTGACCTCATAAAATGCATCCTAGTGAAGACCATCAATGCAACTGAGCAGAACTTGCCCAAATGCCATGAATCCCAACATTTTCTAACATCAACTGTTGCTGTTGTCATCCCACATGTTAACTTAAGATGGGGTATATGCTGGGTGTAACTTAAACACACTAAAATTTAATTTCAAATGATAATTGTTTATTGTGGCTCAGCCACAATAAAATTTTCCCAGGAAGAGCATCACTTTCTTTGCACAATTTTGAATTATTTATGACCATCACCATGGTTAGAGTTATTTGACCTGGCAGCCTATCCTCTATCCTTATCTAGAGAAATGACTTGGTGCTACCTCTGAAAAATTCAGCCAGAGGCCAATGTAAAACTTGGAAATGATCAGCCTTAGCAGTTGCAGCTGTTTCAGCCATTCCCCAAGCAAGCATGTGCCAGGTAATGTTACCTATTGTTACCTTTCAAATGGGACTTGGTCCATTTCCTATCAATGTCTGCTGTAAAGATCTCACTGATTGTCATGTAAGCAAGCAGAGTTTTAAGACTCTGCTCAAGAAAGAGAACTTCAGTACAAGTTATTTTGAGTACAGGCAAGATTTGGTGATGCATGAGCCCCCAGTATTTTGCCTGAGTGCAATCTAGCAAGGCAGACAGTGACTGCCACTGTAGGTTACATGTTAAAGTGCTGCCTAGAACCAAATCAGGATGTTTATCTGAATCATAAAACTAAGGTAGGCCTCTGTTGACTCTCAGGATTCTACAGAAGTTAACAAAATTAAATGCCAAGCAGCGAGTCTTTGAGCGAATGTAGTAAATTCCCTAACACATCATCCCCTCCTTTTCTTCTCCAGAACTGTGTAGTCAGTGTTTATAGAAGGCTAAACATGCTGTGTGGTACAAGAGCTTAAAGATTAATTAGTAAACAATGATGATACACTTTGAAGAGGAGAAGGGTTGACTGTGATTTTGATAGAGATACATTTGTGGGCCATGGGCCATTCAGAGTATTGCCAGTAATTAAAGATATGTTCAGTAACTCTTAATTAGCTTGGATAAATGTATATATCTGCGGTACCATCAAGCAATTTTCTTGAGCACGCAGGTTTTGTTGTTATAGATTAAGATGATTGCACACAATGTGTTTTGTGGTTCATGAAATGAATTTAGGTGCCTGCAATCCTCAGTTGCTATAAATCAGTGCCACTGCAGGCCCAGGGAGCTGTGCTGATTCACACCAGGGAAAGCTGGGTTCACTGGGCTTTCCTGGATCTCGTGAGCTTTTATTGTCAGTAGTGGAGTGTGGTCAGGCCAAGAGTGAGTCCCTTTCCCAGAAAGGAAAAGACTTTTATTTCCCCTGGGGTCTCAGTCCTATGTGCTTTCCAGCTGCTGGTCACACTGATGACAAATAAGATTTACTCATTAAAATACTCCAAAGCCAAACAGATACTCTACCTCAGAAAGTCCTGGTTCCAACTCCCTCCTTTTTATTGCCCTGGTTGAGCAACCCATTCATAGCCCAAGAAAACTGATTTGTATTTGGAATGCTTAAGTTGGTCGGGAGTGCTGATAAATAGTGACACCAAGGCTGTGCTCCTTGAAGAAAACAACAGAGTAGACCAGAGAAAGGGGACTTTTATCAGAAAGTCAAGGCTCCTGCTGGTAGGACCACACCTTCGAGAGTGAGCTCTGTGGAATAGGTGCCACCTGTTTAGGGAGAGAAAAGCAAGACCTGTTTGTTAAAGCATTTGGAGGAAAAATGTGAGTCCCTGCCAAGGGGCAAGAATTCAGATGACCTTGGCTGCAGTAAGAATATATTGTTCCCTTTCAATAGAGAACAGAAACAAGGAGCTGTGCTCACTCCAATGTCAGAAAAAAAAAGAAGTTTGTATTCAGTACATTGGAGAAATGTCCAGAAATAGTTTACCTTAGTGCAAATATTACTTCTGGAATAGTACCAAGGTCAGCAAGACCCTGACTTTTCAATTCTGTTAATGTTCACATAAATTCAAGCTGTCAAACACTAACTTGTCCAGCTGAGATATTATGAAAGACTCTCATCTTCTCTGTATTTCTTTCCTTTTTGCACACTTCCATCCACTGCAATATAGAGGTTCAGCCCATGGCAAGGCAGGATTGCAAGACTTTAGGTTTTCTAAGCCTTAAATGAAGTAGAAAAGGGAGATTATCTTAAAATAATTCACAATTCCTGAAATGTCCTTTCAGTGTAGCCATGTCTGTGAACAGGATATCACTGTCTTACACAGAACTGTTGGATAAGCACTGCTGTAGTGACTGTGCTGGTGAAGGTTCAGCACACAGGTTGTAATTCTCTCTCCGAGTTTGGTTCTGAGAGGGCTGAACACCCCGGCTCTGAATTAGCAGAGCAAGGTAACACTGGTTTAAAATGTGGCTGTATATAACCTTGTACATCAAACAAATTCTTCTTAGGCTCAAAGAAAGTGAATTTGGTCAGAACAGATGGAGGGGAAACAGAGTCAGGGCAACTTTGTGGCTGTTTTCAGAATACTGGTTTATACCTGTGTGAAACACATCTCCAGTCCAGCAACGTTTCCTACCCCCGGCTCACTCCTTGTGCCTGACCAATGCCTTTTATGCCGCCAAGGGGAGAGTGGCAAGTGTGTCCCTTGTGCCTGTTTAAGCACATTGGCACTGGTTCAGGTGTGTGGACCTTGTCCCCTTGCTCTCAGTGCCATCTCCACTGCAAACGAGTCTTCAGGTCCCAGTTTGCAGAGATCAAACAGGGACTTTCCTGCAGGACGGGAACTGCCTTGGGTAAAAACCCCTATGAAAACATAAAGCACAAAGCAATCAGGCCTGTCCTTTTCTTAAAAGTTCAAGAACTTTTTTGTCATTTATGGAAGAGACAATAAACAACTCACACTTTCCTTTGTTTCCCTGTCTCTGTTTCTTGCTGCTTTAGAACAATAACTACAATATATCTCAAAGCCTGATAAGGAATGAGAACCCAGGGGTACTGGTGACATTTCACAGGATGAAGTTAAGAGATGGCTGACCTAATGTGACAAGTGTCTTTTTTCAAGTCTTTGCTAATAGCAGTAACCACTTAGACTCCTTAGGTGTGTGTCAAATGCCAAGGGCAGTCAACTGAATCATGTCAAAAGGCTGCCTCTCGTGAGTGAGTGGTCTCATATCAGCACAAAGCCCTGTAAATCCACCAGGTGGACTTTAATCATTTTGCTTTCAATGGATTTGGTTAGCAAGAAGTGTTTGAGAGGCTAATATTTCACCCTCTGTGGCTGGGAGTATTTCAGTTCTGCTCGGTTGATGCTGACTGTCCCTTTAGCTGTACAGCTTGGCTTGGTTTTCCCTTGTTTGTCCTTCGAGGACTTGACCTGCTAACAAAGCTGGGGAATCTCCTGTTGGTTTTCACAGGACTTCAGTCATTCTTGACCAATACTGAATTTTGAAGCACTTTGTCGCTGAAATTCTGTTTAGAAGAGTCTATGAGAAGTAACCTCAAGGCAGACCAGCCAAGTTTGTGCCTAAGTATGATGCTCCAGTATTGTATGGTTATTTTCTTATTTTCCGTGCTCACATTCAATTAGACAATCTTAGATCAGGCTTCCATTTTCCTTGGTGCTTTACAAGCACATTACCAGGCGAGTCCAAATTGATTCTAGTCCATTTGTGTTAATAATAAGTACATATGACTTTAGAAAGAAATAAACTAACATTAAAAAAATTGTGAAGTTTGCTGTGCAGGATTATGCTTAAAAATGAATACAGAAAACAGTGGTGAAAATCTGGAAATTCCTTAAAAATTTCTACAATTTAAACATTCATTTGCCTCAGCCATTAATATAACTTATGGAAAATAATTTCTTTACTGCTTTTCCCTTCTCCTTTTCCAGTCCCAGTTTTTTACCTACTGCCCTCCAGTCCTTGCAACTTCCCTGGGAGAGGAATGATGCTGCCTAATTTAGGTAATGCCTAAAGCAGGAAAACCCTGGGTTGTTTTTGGCTGTTCCCCAGAAGACAGAGCAAGTCACCAACGGTGGCAAGAAAAGGCAGTGGGAGTTCCTCTGTTTGAACACGGGTGCACCTCCTTTTGTCCCAGAGGCTTTCTCCAAGAGTGGCACACTCTGTGTCCATGCTTCTCCCAGAGCTGGTACTGCAGCCCCGGCCTCCAGGCAGCCCAGAGCTGTGAGCAGCTGCTCTCCGTGTTCAGCTGTGCTGCTGCAGAAATGCTGCTCACAGGTTCTGATCCTGCCTGTCTGCTGGAGCTGCTGATCCCACTGCAGAGGAGGAGAGCGGCTCACGTGAGCAATGCCAAATGTGGCTCAGTCCACGTGACCCAGTTTAGTCTGTTTTGGTTAATCTGGTTCATTTTGAATGTGGATTGGGAATTGTTCCTGTGGGCTGTGCCCTTTGGGGAGATGGTGGTGGACACTGAAGAGGAAGAGACAATCCCCATCCTCTGCTGTTCTCCAAACCCACATCTCTTCACGCCACATGTCTGCCAGGTGCTCCTTCCTACAGCTTGGGGCCACAAACATTGACAGCATCAAGTGTTCCATAGTCACTGGAGCAGAAAGGAGCTTGAAGGGAGGGATTTGAAAACTGAGAGTGGAATGGATTTCTCTTGTTTACAGTGAGTCCCACTCATGCTTGAGGAACACTTTGCAGGAGGGCCTGGAGGGGCTCATTTGGAGCAGTCACAAGTGGGCACAAGGCTGTTCCCACTGGCCAGAGGAAGCTGGAAGTTGGGTGCTAGTCTGTGATAGATGCCAGTGCAGGGAAGAACAGGCCAAGAGGAGCCTGGAAATGGAGGGAGTCTCATGCACTGTAAGGGGATGGGTCAAGAGTTTGTCCATGATATCAGTTTCCGTATTGTTTGCTGATCTTCATGCAAATATTTGGGATTTTGGGCAACTCATGAGCCAAATTTGATTAATGCAGGCTTTTTAAATGGTCATCACTTGTACTCTACTAATATTCTTTTCTTCCTTCTTTCCATTTTTTTTCCTCAAAGATTCATCATTAGAAAAACTTAACTACATGGACAGGAAAAAAACCCAATCCCTTCCTTTGACAAATTGGAAATCTCCAAAGACTTATAAGCCAGCATGAAAGATTGACTTAATGGAGCAGTATATTTTTGATACAGCAAGGAGCCTCCCAATCCTCTGATTAGACTGATATAGATTTTCTAGAGATTAGCAAAATCTGAAATGCATTAAAAAAAATCCAGTGTGACAAAACAGTTTTGACAGCATAAATGAAATCTAAAGCAATGTAAAATGTAATTACTGCAGTTATCCCTGTGACCCTTCAGCATACGCTGCCTTGCTCTGCCCTCAGGAGAGCTGGGCTTATTTTCCACCTATTTATTTTTCTGCATGTTTGGCAAGAATATTTTTAGTTTAATCATTTGCTGTTCTTTGGTGCCCCATTTCTGGTTCCTCTGTGTTCTAACGTGGGTTTTGGTGAAAAGATTAAATAAATAAATAAATAAGGGATTGGAAGGTTATGAGGAGGGTACAGGAAGTTCAAAGACAAACCGGAATCAATCCCTTACTGCCTTCCCACATGCTTTGGTGGTAGGGCTGTGTGAGTGCTTTATTTAACTTGCAGAGGTCCAGGAGAAGTGCTGGTGTTTATTTACATTCCAGTGGAATGGAGGGGCCCTGCTGGCATTAGGAATTCACAGTGCTGGGCCCGTGCATCTGGGTAGTGACAGTTCCTGCTTCGGAGAAACCAAGTGACCATGAGACAGGAGAGGAGGAAACAGGCTTGGAAGTCCCACAGACACACAGAAAGTGGAGGAGTGTTGGCCTGTGCTTTACCCTCCAAGCAGCGTTGCTTCCCAAAAAGAGGGTCCTGGCATCAGCCACCCCAGCATTGGGAATGAGGCTCTACCTGCCAGAGCTTTCTTCTGAAAAGCTTCCTCTTCACTGATTTATTTTTTTGCTGAAGGTAACATGGTGGATCTACTGAATATTGTACTTTATGTGTCATATCTATATGTGGTTTTGAACTGGCAGCCTTGGGGAATCAGATTTTGGTCCTTGACCCCTTGTTTTCCTAGCCATTGCCACAGCAGGGATGAATTAAATCAGTCATCAGACAGCTCCAGATGCAAAAAAACCCCCAAACCAAACAAAAAACTCCATCAAAACCTTAAAAATAACCACAGGGGAAGTTATTTGGTGTTTTGGGGAGGGATCATAGTTGGAAATTTTATCTGGCTCTTGGACAGCACCTATCTGAGGAATTTCTGTGGTTTCCATTACCATGGGATCTGAGGAACCTGTGCTTATCAGTGTGCTCATCCCATGGCTCCTGCTCACAGGGCTGCTGCTCCTCTCGCAGGGTTCACTCTCAAGCCTTCAGAAAGCCTTCAATTGCTCTTGTGATTTCATCTGGAATCCAAAACACAGGTTCCCCACGTGTTCCTGACCTCTGGGAAGCTGGCAGCCCTCCAGTTTTCCTGGGCCTTGCTGCCATTTCCATCCCCATGCCAGCATAACTTTTAATTAAAGCTGCTGGTCCCCATGCCTTGATAGTGGCACAGGCAAAATTTGGTGCTGGTAACGTACCCTGTGATGTTTTTAATTAGTTACTTCTTCTGTCTTTTGCTCACTTATAACTCCTGATGGCAATTTTTCAGGAAAAGGCACGCTCTGTGTGGGTGCATGGCTTGGACAATGGGTTTCCTGTACAGATGGCAGTAGGTTTATGGTCATTTCTGTAAATATATGATTATAACAGCCACATCAGGAATTTAATTGATAACCCGATGATAACAGCCCCCACAGTAACTGGCAACACAAGCTGTGTTTTACATTTATATCTTTCCATACAGTCAGATAGTTTATTGCCCTGGAATTTAATGCATTTTAGATTTGCTAATCTCTCTAAAATCTATACATCAGTTCAGTCAAAGGATTAAGGTTTCTTTAGTAAATCAAAAATATACTGCTCAATTAAGTCAATCTTTCACATCAGCTTATAAGCCTTTGGAGATCTTTAACCTGTAAAAGGAGATTTTTCAAGTAGGATTTACACTTTTACAATAATGCAGGAAAACAGAAAGCAATACTAAATAAATTGAGACTTTAAACTAAGTAATGACTGTGGAAAGAGGCATTTTTTCACCAAAACATGTAATATTGGAAATGCTGGTATTACAGGTGAGGCACAATAAATTCACAGGGATCTGAGAATTTTATCCTTAAAATTTTAAAATAATCTAAATCTAAACAAATTCAGGCAAGTGAGATCTGAGACCAAATTAGCTCCAAACTTGATATACTTCTGCTGAAATTTTCATTATCTATGATGTTACGTCTGATACTCTATGGATCATCATAAATGGTGTCAAGAGGGGGGGAAAGCCCCCCCCTCACAACTTTCAAAACATACAGAAATCTTCAGGCTTCAGGGCACAGACTTGGTCTCTGAGTAACAGGAACTGGGCAGAAACTTTCTGTCATTGGTAGTGTTGGTGACATGTGGTCATGTGAAGATCCACAGGAGCTCATGGTTGTCATTATACTTATTTCCCCAAACCTTTCAGATGTAGGGCAAGTTTAATTTATTGACTTTACAGATAGATAAGTGAGGCACAGAGTCCCATAGGTTTGTGCACTTCCAGGCTCTTGGGCAGAAGTCACACAGAGCGTGCTGAAGGGGAGAACTGAACAGAGATTTTCCAAGCCCCCACATAGCACCCAGTCTTCTGGACCACCCTCTGCACATTTTCTCTGGTTAAAGGCTGCTCCCAAATGCACAGAGTGGCTGAAGCCAGTGGGGATAATTCCAGGGTGTCCATAGCTCCTCAGTCCAGTGGCTGCTGTTTTCCCTGACCAAGGTCCTCCTTCAGGCAGTGCTGTCCCAATTCTCCATGTCAGTACACACCAGCATTGGTTTGTTGTAGTTGTGCTGCAGGACAGATAATGCCTGTTAGAAACAGCAAACTTCTGCAAGCTGCCTTTGAGCTAAATTATTTATTTCACACAGGCCTGGGAAGGAGAACAGAGAGCTGAGCCCAGGGTCCCTTATTTGTGCTGTGTGCCAGTGCAGTGCTGAGCTCGCTGGGCATGAGGCGCAGCACACAAACATTGCAGTGCCTTAGGAAAATTAATTTGCTGTGCAACCCCCGTGTAAAAATTATTATAGGAGTTGCAATAGCAAAGGCAGTTGTTAAGGCTGACTTGTAATCCCCACTCTGCTAAAAAGTTTTTGCTAATAGCTTTCTCAAATTCTTTTTGCTCAGAAATTTTCTGTGCTTGGTGTTAGCCCTAAGGTGAAGTTTTTGGAAACTCTGAGAGGATTTTGGGTTATGACAGGGTGAATAAAACACATTTTTCCTCCTCATGTTTTAATGAAACTTTTGCATTCTGAAAAGCCTCTGAAGCAAAAAGCTTCAGATTTGTTTTGTAGCCCTGAGTAAGGAAAGAAAGCAGCATAATTGATGTCTGCAGAATATCCTGGGTCACAGAACTGCAAGACTTGTGCTGACTGTGTGTGGTCACAGCAAATTTAAAGATGAAGGATGACATTCTCAGAAGCGTCTAATGGTTTAGGCCCATTTCAAAAGCAACATTGACATTTAGGAGATTAAATGTCATAGACTCTCATAGGATCGAGACACCTGCCTGCCTCTTGAAAGTAAAAACCTGTTTCAATAGAGTTGGGCAAGGAGTGCTTCTCTTTTCATGAAGCCTGGGATTATTTCAATCCCCAGGTTGGGCCAAGAACCTGCCAACACGACATGGAGCTCCTGTGATGTGCCACACAGCTGAGCCACACAGGAGACCATGGGGGAACATGGAATGTGTAGTGAGGGATTTCCACTCTCTGAAGGATGAGAGTCCTCAATTACAACTCCTGGGGGAATCTGTGTGCTTTAGGGGCTGTAGGGTTGAGGAGACTTGGTTTGAAACGCTCTGTATCCTTACAAAAAATGGAGCCACACTGGTCCAATCTACATCTCTGAGTCAAAGGTTTGATCACTAATCTTAAATGAGACAAACGAATAAAACAAAACCAATTTTAAGCAAACCTTTACATGGGAAAGTGCTTCAATCTGTCTCTGACTCTGTGTGTACTGATAAACATGGTTTGGTTTTCATTTCAGTGGCATCTCAAAGGGCTTCAGCTGAGATATTTAAAACACATAAAGGTGGCACTCAGGGCCTTGGTTTAGTGGTGAACTTGTCAGTGCTGGTTTTACAGTTGATGATCTTAAAGGTCTTTTCCAACCTGAATGATTTTATGCTTCTTTAAATTCAACTTGAACTAGTCTATTAAAGCTCTAAGATGCCTCCAACAAGAGAAGCACAAAAAATGGTGCTTCAGTGCCTCCTATGGCTTTTCCATTGCTGTTGGCCAGATCTGGAAACTCCCATGTTACAGGAACTGATTTGTAGCTAAGTGAATTTACTTGCCCCCATCTTCAGTTTTCTTTCACTATCCTGTTGTCTCTTTGTGCAAGTGCTTTTCTAGTAAAGGTCTGCTGGTTGAAGTTCTTAGAGGAGCTGATTTCCACCAAGGAACTTGGCTCCCAAATGCAAGGTCCCTTGGTCTGTTAATGGTGCCAGGTAAAGGCTGCTGGAGTTAATAAAGTGTTCGTTTAGTGGTGCCTCCATCAGAGCTGCACTGGCTGTTGGTTCCTAAAACACGGTACCTTTACAATGAATGAAAGAAGTCATTGAGATGTTGCAGTTCTCAGAAATCCCTCTATGCTTTAAATAATTGAAAAATCAGTGCTGGGCAATGTAAAAGCTGAGGAGTCCAAGTTCAGAGAGGGGATGTCTGAAATACACAGTTTGTGTCACTGACTGAGCCGTGTGCACATACACAGGGTGAGACTAGAAGGCATTTTCCAGTTCAGTTTTCCTTGTTAAATATGATATGAAATTGTTTATTATTTAATCTATGCTTTGCAGTATACAGGATGTATAATGGGGCTGAATTAATACTGTGGCTGGGAAGGTAATTTTTGGAATTTTTTATCACTCCTGGTCCTTTATTTTTTTTTGTTTTAACCTGGATTTAGTGACAACTTTTACATTTCCATCATATACAGAGGAATGGAGTGGGTTGAATGTGTGCTGGAGTGCCCACCCTGGGACCAGCAGGAAGTGATTCTCCTCTTGAATCCCTCCAAACTCCTGCTCCCAACTGAATTAGTTGGATGAGCCTTTAACTGTATCTGAGTATTTGTTTTCTCTCTTATTTGGATGGATATTTTTTTAAATGGTTTTTTAACCAATGCCATTATTGCTTCCTTCTCAGCAGACCTGTTCCTGTAAAATTTTAATACAGAACACCTTCCTTTCCTTGCATTTCTAGCACCCTGTATATCCTGTTTGGGCTTGGAAATCCAGGGGGTTTTAAATTTTCTTAGGACAATTTCCTCCAATACCTTTGCAATGAATCTGGTCTGCATCATAAGTGCCATGTGCTAAGCAGCTAAATTGCATTACGAATTGGGGGAATAATTATCAACCTCGGATTATGGCATTATTAACACCTTAATACTGATAACTCTCAGCAGTTCACAAGACCAGCAAATGTTTTCTTTTTAATACTGTCACAGATTTTTCAGCCAGTGCTGGAGATAATTTGACAGCTCCGTAGAGTTTGATGTATGTGTCTGGAGAGGGGGAAGAAAAAAAATAGTTGAGACTCTCCAGTCAAACCAATGTCTTTAATGGCTTCCCTAGATTAAAATAATCCCTATGGGAAATCCACTATGACAACAGTTCTTATACAGATCTTCTGATTTTCCAGTCACTGCTTCTGTGCCACAACCATTCTTTGAAACTGTTTATGTTAGTGAAAGGCCTCATTCTCAGAGCCTTTTATTTTCTTTTTAAAGAATGTGTTTTAACTCCATTAAGAAGAGTTTGAAGTTCTCACTTTCTTCCTTGGGCATTAATGTGCCTATTAGTCCTGCATCTTCTGGATGTTTGACAACGTGAAGAAATGCAGGGGTCAGTTGTGACTCATGTATTAAAGGTCATCTGAGTGTTTGCACTTAGTACAGTATTTATAGCATGGGTGAGTTCAGCCCCTGGGGGGATTGAAAAATTAGGCTACATGACAGAAGACCAGGCAGTGACAGTGCTAAAACACGTTGCTGGTGTTGATTTAAAATCAAAACGAGAAAAGAGATTAGCAGTCCCAGAGTCAGGCATGCTTATTCCTATTTGGGTGTAGCTGTGCTACAAATCTAGCCCTGAACAGGCTCTTTTCAAAACAAGACCTGAGGCCAGAGTCTTAACATGGGGAACTTTTTTAAGAGCCCAAGTTCATTCAGCACTTTCTCATTGGAGGAAAAAGTTGTAATTTTTGATAATGACAGGAATTAAAATTACTGAAGATGTTTCAAACTGCTGGGTGGGAGAGGAAATCCATGAGAGAGCGCAAAGGACTGGAGTATTTCTGTGGGTGTCCACCGAGACCCAAGCTCAGCTGTTTGTAGCACTGTTGTACTTAACCTTTGTACCTCTGCTTCAGGTTATGTGCTCAGCCAGAGAGCTGTGAACATGAAGGAGGTCAGACTATTATTTGTGTCCCTGCCACTAAAATTCTGTTATAACACATTGCTGTGGGCACAGGTCAGAGATTGTCAAATTAAAAACCAAGCCTAGACTTTTCCTGCTCAGCACCAGTTGTGTGGGGCTTTGGACTGCTAAGTAGATGTTTAAGAAGCAGCTTCTCCTGATCCCAATACCATTTGGTAGTGGCAAGAATCAGGCTGATCCCTTTGTGTTCCAGCCCTGAGTGTGTGTGCAATGAGGAGCTCTGCAGCACTCGGCAGTATTTCTGTAAGTCCACTGTTATTGCAGCACCCTCCACTGGTTCCTCTGCCTACTTTGCCTCACTGAAAGATTAATCCTTGTGTATGTCGTGTAAAAAGCAGTCATTTATTCCCAGTTTAGAGGGGTGGCTCAGGCACCATGCAAATATTAGTGTTATATTGAGGTTAGCTAGAAAAATGCAATAAAACCCGTTTTGCTAAAAGTAATGATGACTCAAGACCCAAATTTGTGATCAAAGGCGGCATAATATGAGATACTTTAGTAAAAAAAGTTAATTTAGCCTAAAGGAAGACAGAGATGGTGAAAAATGGTGTAGTGGAGAATGATAGAATAGAATCATAGAAGGGTTTGGGCTGGAAGGGACCTCAAAGATCATCTTGTTCCAACCCCTGCCATTATCAGAAGCAGGGACACCTCCCATGATGCCAGGTCATTCCAAGCCCCATCCAACCTGGCCTTGGACACTTCCAGGGATGGGGAATCCACAACTTCTCTGGATAACCTGAAATCCAAAGATCTCTGAGTCCTGTGTCACTCTTTTAGCCAAATGCCTCTGTGGGTTAGCGATTTCTTTTGCCTTTTTCTTTCTTTTTGATGGATAAGGAAAATCAAACCACTTTCAAGGGGTTAAGCTGTTGTGAAGCTTTGGAAGGAGAAAGTCAAAGTTAACACAGTTTCAGTCAGGGTCAGCCCTGGGTGTGGTGACCTTTCTGCTCTGACCACCACCCAGCTGAAAATTCAACTGCATTGACAGAATCTCACGGGTGTTTACATGAGAGGCTATAAAAACAGTGTTGCTCCCAGTGAATTTTCACACTTCCATTTGTTTTAAGAGTTAGAAAAAAAATAAATCAACATTTCATAAATTCTTTTTCTCACAGACAGGTCTGCCTGAATGAAACAAGCAGTCCCACAACTTTATTTTAAGCTGCTTTTCCTGTTTCCCACACACTGCAGTCAGCAACCTTTGCCCGGGGCAGGATGACCGTTGATTAATATGGAATACCCAAGTCCTGCCTGTAGCGGTAGGGATGCTCCAGCAAATAGGATGTTTGTTCCACTTGCAGGCCAAGGAAAAAGGAATTTCTGGAATGATGTGGATAAAAAATAACTGTTTCTTTTGGCAGTCTCGCTTGGACAGTCCTTGAGCTGTTGTGTGGTGGTTCTATTTACACCAGGAAAATCCAAGCAAACAGGCTGCCCTGGGCTATCAGGATGACTTAAGTTTCCAACATATTTTTCCTGCGTATCAAAAGTTTGGATCTTTGCCACGTAATCATTTTACAGAACTATGAGTGGAAAGCACTCCAGTTGTGGTCAGTCTGTTTTCTAAGCTCTCCAACTCCTGCTTTTCCAGGAATGGTCAGCACAGCCTCCTATCAAATAAATACCTCTAAATGTGTCCTTTCTTGATTTAATTCTCTACAAACAACAACTGCTCCTCCTGGGCCGTTTTTAGTGCTTGCAACACTGCTGTGTTCATTTTATCCTAGCCCCCTGTACAAATAGACAGCAAGGACAAGGCTCTATACCACGATGGCAGCCATGGGAAGTGTGGGAGAAAACATGTTAATTGTTTTTTGAATTTTGGAGTATGTCAACAGGCACTCTGTGGTATCATATATGGGGATATTGTAGTTCCAGGAATCATCTCCAAGCTTTATTTACCAAGGAAATAGCAAAGGAGTTGTTCATGTTGCCCATAAACAGCTTTCCGGCGCTCCAGATGGATGTTTGTTCTTTTTGTTTACATCATGGGGAAAACAAAAATGAAAGTCTAAGATATAAATCCACAGATTTACATCCCTCTTGCTCTGCTCAGGCCTAGGCAGCTGGATGGGAGAGCACAGAGCAGTGCTTTGGATCTGTGCCTGGCTCTTCCCAGCTCTGCTGTCCAGCCAGGGATGACCTTGGCTGAGCCGTGTTCCTCTGTGCCTCCATTTCCACGTGTGTGAAAAGTCAGTCTGTCATGATCCTGTTGGTTTTTTTGTTTCTTCTTTTCAAAGTATTTTGACCCCTGCTGCTGAAAAGAGCCAGACACTCCTCACCATGATTTACCCAGGTGCATGGGATAAAAGCAGGCTGCCTGGGAGGAACAGGCTCCCTTCTTTGGAGAGCACCGTGTTGCTGGAGGTGCATGACTGTCTGAAGTGTTTACATCCTGGGCTTCTAAAGTAATATCTGTAGGCCATCACTTTGGGTTGAAAATTGATTTTATTAGGTGAAAATGAAAATGAACTGAAGAAATGAACTGCGAGCCACATTGCTGGGCTTACAAAACACGTTACCCAGCCCGATGTGCCCGGATGCAATGAATACGCAGAGACCACCTACTTTGAACACTCCTCTGATTTTCCAGTTTCTTTAAAGTCTAATAATACTGGCGATGCAGGATGAAAGCAATTGTGAAAAGTGAAAAAGTCCTTGTTTGCCTATCCTGTCATCTGGGGTCTGTTTCACTGAAGCTGAAAATGAAGGTAACTTGCCTTAATGCTGCAGGACAGCTTTTAGTCTAATTGAACCATGCATCGGCCAGAACCCAGTATTGAGCCTTCAGTCTCGGGTTAATCCTTTTTATTGGCTTGGGTGCAGGTTATCATCCCTTCTTATCAAACAAGGACCCTTTTCTTCTCGCTCAGGATCAGAACTAAAAGCCAGTTGAGAAAGAAATGACAAATTCAAAGCTTTAAGCCTCCCCCCCTTTCCCAAAACCCACCCTGTGGACCCACGAGGTGTTGTGCGACACACACACTTCGGCTGGGTGCATTTTTGTTGCTAGGAAGCTCTCTCCCCTTTCAGCTGTGATTTTTTGGAGCTGCAACTTCAAAGTGTGTGGACTTGGTTCAATTGTTTAGCCCAGCATTCTCTGAGCAGGATGTCAGATTAAATTTATGGGCAGTGCTTAGTATTTGAACACCTGCTTTAGCCTCCTCTGCTGGCACAGCTCTGAGCAGAGGTATGTCAAAGTCACCAATAGCCTGTGTGGAATGTGGGTCACTAATTTTTTTTTTAAGGAAAATAAAGAGGCCTTTGGGGGAAGAAAATGATAAACAGTTATTTTGTATTAGGGAGCTGGCCAGGCTCCTGGGTCACAATTGTCCTTTCTGACCTTAAACTCTGCTTAAACTAACATGAGCAAAAAATTCCCCACATTTATCAGCAAACTGTTTTACCATATTACAGGTCAAATCACCAAAAAGCAAAGAAAAGGTCATACTCTGCATATTTTTAATACAGCAAAGATTTAAAAAATAGGAAACCCCTGAAAAAATTATCCTATGTATACTTCCAATTTATCCTATACTGGCTTTTGAGAGGTACTTCTCCAAGTTAATTATTCTGGTATGGTATTGTTTAAAATCAGTATAAAACTACAAAAAAAAAAATCCCACTTTTTCCCCCCTCCATAATCAGTGCCTTGCTCATTTGAAACAGATTCTACAGTGTGAGCAATATTTTAACAGGTTCTATGACAATGGGCAGGAGAAGAAATTAGGTTTATTAAAGATATAGTAGGCGATGAAAAAAAAGGAGATCTTTATGAATGCCTGGAACCTTGGTACTTCTGCAGTTAGATTTCTTGTACTTTCCTATGAAACGTGTGGTGTGTGGGTCTCAGAAACAGGATCCTGAACTAAGTGAACCACGGGTCTGATCCTGTTTGACATTGCAGTTTCCCCTTGTACAGCCCATACTCCAGCATCCAACAGCAACTGGAGGTGTGTGAGAAGTGTACAATCCAGCAAGTTTTTGATGGAAGAATCCAAGCCTTTATTTCTGGGATGTTCAGCTAAATTCTTCCCGTCCTCTGCTGTCTTGCCTTCAAGATGCTTTCCCTGCAGGCCCCCAAAAGGAGAAGTTGCAACATCTTTAAAAACTTTCTTTCCCTCCATATTGTTCTTTGGGAAAAGCGTAGCGTGGCTGGGATGGTTTTTTCATACAAACCAGCCCAATGCCTGCTGGCCTGGGTATCCAAAATATAGTTTTATTGTTGTGGAAAGGCCTTAATGAGGAAGAAAAAAACCCTATTTAATAAAGTGCATCAAGTGCCCTTGGGAAAAATTAGCACACAATGACTTCTTGTGCCGCCAATTGAAACGGCAGATTGAAGTAGTGATAGGCTTTACAGGAAATATTAAAAAAGCACAGATGGCTCAAGTTTACATGTTTGCAGTGGAGCTGGAACAGCAGCTAAAACCTTCCAGTATAGTATAATTTACTAGAAGGTCACAGACCCAGTGGTTAGGAGTGAACCTGAAGACTATTGTAAACACACTGTTAGGATTTGTAGAAGTTTAATCCCGGCATTTTTCGTTCTTTTCTGCAGTATTAGAAGCAATTGGCTGCAGCATTAGTGAAAAGAGATACTTAAAGCATGGGAAAATGTGACATTCCACTGGCGAGAGTGGAGCTGAGCCCTTGCAGGGAGCTGGAAGGGGGTTATGCAATTGCTACTGTTACTATGTAATTAGAGGCTCTTTGGCACTAATCTATGGTTCGGCTCACAATGTGATTAAAAAAAAAAAAAACAACTGAAAAATGTAAGTAGAAACAAGCTGCTTCAGCAACCACAAGAGTATCTGCTGTGCCCCCAGAGCCCTGCTCCACTGCTCTGAGGGAGGCTGGCCAGGGAAGGACACCCTGGGGATCTGGGTGTACGGCCTTGCTCTGCCACCAGCTTCCTCCAGCTAGGATGGTTTCCTATTTAAGTAACTAATGAAATGTCAATCTATTAAAAAAACTATTTTATTTTCTAAGTTTGTTGCATCTCTGGTGGGATCTGGTGGAAGTTGAGCACAGCAGAGAGTAGGGCACTTGCAGGGATTCTTCAAACTCCCTGGGCAGACTTTTCGTCCTCTAACTGCAGCAAATGTCCCTTCTTTCATTCTTCCTCCTCTACATTCAGACTGTCAGATCTTCAGGATCCAAACTGTAACACTCCAAACTCAGAAAATGGATTTAAGAAGGCCTGTTTCAGGCTGCAGTGTAAAATGATAAGCTGGGACCTCCAAATGGACTAACTGCCTTTAGTGACAGGTGTCCTTTAACGATGTGGTTTGTTCCCTGTGGAAATCAGCTTGGTCAACCAGCTTAATGACATTTTAATGTGGAACCATGTCCTGCCTCCCCTGCAGTTTGAGCTATTTTGTGTCCTCGAAATGATCCCTAGCCCATAGAAACAGGACAAGCAGCTAATCTGGCCCAGACGGTGAGAGTAAATCTGAAGCAACAAAAAGCCCTAAACAAAAGTATAACAAAATCTGGCTCATGTATTTCCCAGTTTTCAAAGCACTGGGGAAAACAGTTCAGTATTGTTATGCCCTTCCAACAGATGGACTGATTGAAGCATGAAGAGGTGAAGGAGTTTGCCAGAGAAGTGATAAAGTTTGGATTCAGAGATGGGTGTCTTGATCTCTCAGTGCAGTGTTCTGTCCTTTGGATGAGAACCACTGGGCTGTGCTCTGTGTAGCCTTTGCATTTTCAGGGATATGGTGGCTCACCTTGTGCAATTAAATGCCACTGATTCAAATGACATCATTCCAAGTGCTGTCAGCCCAGGAGCTGCTTTCTTATTTTTGTTTTTTTTCCTTGCACATGTACATGCAAATGCGAACGGCATTATTTTCATTTAACAAGCTCCTGTGATATCGTTGGAATCACTTGGTAGTTAAATCATGTTAAATTAAAACTGGCGGCTGCTGCTGCCTCATCACAATCAGCAGTACAATAGGTACCTTATTAACTGAATATTTACTTTGCAGACATTTATCTGCCTCATCAGAAAGTTGACTTCACCTGGGAATGTTAAAATAGGTGAGTTGAAGCTGGAGTTCTCGGCTAATCTGGTGCTGATCTAGATGGCAATATCTCCATGTGAATTTTACCAAATGAAACCCACATGACTCACCCCAGAAAAATCTCAACCAATAACATGAGCTCATTAAACACAAATCAATCACCACAGCAACTAAAACCACAACGTGGCAAGGAGTACTTCAGAAAAAGGGAAAATTGGGTGAAAGTGCCCACCATACCCAGCTTTGCAAGCTGAGTCCAGTGCTGGTGATGGTTAAGTGCTAGAGCAGATGGTGAGGATGCAGCCCATGGCAAGTATCAAGATTTTCTGAAAAACCCAAGTTTGGTTCACTACACAACCTTTTCCAACTCCTTGCCTGGGAGCAAGCCTTGCAATTTAACACCTCGTGGCATTCTAAACCTCTCCAGTTCTCCACTGGAGATAGGGCATACCTGGAAAACTGTGTCAGGGGCTGAGGTCCACATGAAGAAAGCAGTGGGGTGCAACACATTGGTAGCTTCACCCAGTTCAGAAAGAAGAAGTCCAATTCCAGGGCCCTTGAGGTCAAGAGTCAAAGACCCTCTGATTACTGCAGCAAGAGCAGGAACCTGTGATGATGCTTTGGCCTCATGCAGCCTTTCTGTGCCTGCCCTCAGCTTGTTCTGGGAATTCTGCCAATCAAAATTCCTTGCTTGCTGCGTGAGTAGGTTTTAAACATTTCAGCCCAATCTGGGAGTGTAGTTTGCCACCATTTCTAATGGTCTTCTATGAATCCCAGGCTCATAGAAGACACTTTCAGCTGAGTAGCTGGCAGTTGAATAAGACTTGCTCTCTGAATGATCCCTTTGCCAGTGAGAATGATTGGGCAGGCACTGGAGAATGCCATGAGCCAAAGCCAAGGGATTGCTGGGTCAGCAATCATCAGCCCTGGTGATTTTCATAGAATCACCAAGTGGTTTGGGTTGGAAGGGACCTTAAAGGTCATCTCATTCAACTGCCTGATATGGACAGAGATATCTTCCACTGGCCCAGGTTGCTCCAAGCCCCATCCATCCTGGTCTTGAACACTTAAAGGGCTAAGGAATCCACAGCTTCTCTGGGCAGCCTGTGCCAGGGACTCACCACTCTCACAGGGAAGAATTTCTTCCTAATACCTAATCTAAGCCTACTCTCATTTTGTCCACTACGTGTTTTTCAATATTCAGTGAAAATTGAGCTTGAGTTGATCTGCATGGGATTTACTAGGTTTCTGCTTGTGAGTGCATGTGGGGGAGGAGCAGCTCGATGACCTGCTGCAATTCTCCTACTCACTTCCCTGTGGAGGGAGAAAGTCCCATGGGAGACAGTTCCCCTCACCAAGGTCTCCTTGTGTGTCCATTTCCCAGTTACTTACCAGTGATGTTCACAATATGCCTGAGGTTGGAGAGCTTCTGCACTGGGGGGGATGCAGTCCCCATGGCTGCAAGAGAAGGAATACAGAGACAGGATTTATGTTCCAAAACTCACAGGGAATGACAGATCTATCAATTGCAGTGGGATCCAGATTGAATCACGCTGAGACCACTGCTAAGTGGTTGTGAATCAATGTATGTGACAATATCCCAGTTTTGCAGGGCTGCAGTTAAATGACATGCATACACATCCATATTTTAATACACAGACACACTTATGTAAGCCCATAACCCTCTTCTCCTGGTAGCAGCAGCTTTAGTTTATAGAAAGAAGCTGAATAGACAGACCCTGTCCATCTCTAGATCCATATGTTTATATGGGCCAGAGTTCCCCGTGATGTAAATCAGTGATAGCCATTAAATTCAGTGATGGATATGAGCTGAGGCTGGGCTGTTTCTATTTACAGCACAAGCCCTGCTGTGTTTTATGTTTTGATAAGAACCTAAAATAAATTACAGGGGGGAAAATAGTTGAAGTTGCTCAGCACAGAGAGCGTCTTAGGCAGAAAACACCCATGTTAAAAGGGCTTAAATTCCTGACAAGAAAGTATAACAGGGAAGCACTGGGATTTGGAACTGACCTCAGCAAATTCAAATGAGAAGTAGAATATTGTGAAAATATAATGTTGGTTAGAGGGAAATAAAACAAACTGTCGAAGGGAAGAGTGGGTTTTCCATGTGAAATGTTTCTTCTTCAGAAATGAATTACATTTTTTTGTAAAATATACTCAAGCCAAAGTTAGTGGCATGCACATAGAAAACTTGACCTATGTTAAGCATGGGATCAGCACTAAACATTCTAAATCATCTCTTCTGACCCCTAATCCGGCCCATGAAATCCTACTGTGTGTTTACATAAATCCTGACACAAATAGCTCTTGACCTCAGCTGTGACTTGGTGGTATAATAATTATTAATAGCAGAAATAAATACACTGTAACAAATTTGGAAAGTGAAATTTTGTCTCCATATGTAAGAGTGCAAAAAGAATTATTGGTGTTAGTTGTAGGTGTGAATTTAAAATGAGGTCGTTAGCCTGCTTTATACACTGGTGAACAAGCACTTCAGAAATAAAGGACATCAATTCTGTGTAATTTTGGAAGTGAAAGCAGAGAAATCCATTTGTGGCCACAACTTGAAACCAATTGTTTCTCACAAGGATTTAACACAGTTTAAAAGAACCCATCCCTAAATTCAAAGTAGACTTTCAGTCAGTGTCCTCAAGTGGTCCCCATGCAGAGAAGTCTGTGGTCACGATACTCCTGCTTATGCCTTCCAGAATCTCCACACCAAAGCTGCTTCCTCATCTCTTTCTGGTGATGATAACTCTGTCCTTTATCTGCAGATGACTCTTACACTAAATGCAGAATACATTAAATTGGATCCCTCTCAGTTTGGATGAAATTTATTACTTCAGGGCTTAACTTTTCATCTTGGCTTATGATTAGGAGGATGAATGCTGATGATGTTGTCTTAATTCTCCAGGAATGCCAGAGAGGTAAATACAATGTCTTGCTGAGCATGGTTTAGACCACACCAGTTGTTAGTGCTATTTCATGTGCGTATCTTTTTAGAGAAAGAAATCTACTGCTGGAAGAACCCTTGTTAAATTAGGGACAGAAACATGGCAAAGGGAGAGTGGCACAGGGTAGGGAAAAATCCTGGCACTGCGTGGTCTGCACCTTTGGAATTTACTGCAGATTTGCTCCAATGTGGAATTAGTTTGCAGGCATAGCTTGGATGATTTAAGGTTTTTATATTGGTGTTTCAAGTTTAAATTCTCTTTCTGTCACAAACTTCCTGTGAAATAAGAAATGTTAATCCTGCCCAAACCTTGTTAAAATTCAGGAGAAATTGGCTGTCACATCTCTGGATGCTGTCACTGGGTTTTGGCCAGAGGAGGTGATTTCCCACCATGTGTGCACCACCTAAAAGATGAGAGTACAAACAGAGGGACTCTCAGGTGACCTGCCCCTTACAGCTTCTTGTGCTTGTGGCTTTCACTAAGGAGAGAGTGTCAGACTAAAATCCATGTGAATAAATGCATCACGTCAGGAAAGGAGAGGGCTTTGGTTTTCCCTTTTATTCAGCTAAGCCAAACTCCATACTGGCTCCAGAGAAATCACATTGGGAACAGGATTGTTCCAGGAGTTGCAAGCAGGTGACTGGTGGGCTGCCATAGCTGTGAACTTCCAAGTGCTTTCTAAAGCAGTTCAGTGCCTTCAGCTTTCAGAAGGAAATTCTGTTACTCATATCTCCGCAAAGATGTTGAAACATCACCTTGAACATTCAGTGATCAGCAAATATCATCTGTTGCTCCAACCCCCAGTTTCTCCTGCATTATGTTGCCTTGCTGGATTATATTTCACTACTTCCTTTAAAAGAAGTCATATTAACTTGCCTCAAGAGACTGGAAAATTCAAGAATAAAATTCCTCCGAGACTGTATAATGCAAAGGCACCATCCATGGCTCACAAAATTCACCACTTGGGAATGCACAGCTGGGGGAGTCTCCTGGGTGAACATCCCTGCCTGTGCACTCTGGCTGTGTGACTGCTCTCACAGAGACAGAATCAGGAGTTGGAGGGACTTGTGATGGGACTTGTTGCTGTGTTCCCATGTGGGTCTCTGCTTCTACCTCCACATTTACTTTGAGGATCCACCTGTGGTGCTCTGTTTCCCTATAAAATACCTCTATCCAGGGAGTGATGATGGGGTTACAGGCATTAATGATCTCCCCTTGCAGTCCTCACTGAGGTCCCTACAGGCGCTGTACAAGTCTCTGCAACAACAGCCTTGGAGCCAAAGGGTGGGGTTTTCACCTTCATCTCAAGATTGGAGAGAAGTGCTTGCACCACCAAATCCCTAAGACACTCATAAATCTCTCTTTCCCAATAGACAAGGCAGATGTACAGTGGGAAAGGAAAACAAATGAAAAGAGGAGTGAAGGGATTTGCCTGGTGTCACAAAGCACTTCTTGGCACAGCCAAGCATGGGATTCAGGGCATTTTTTTAGCCTTTCTCTCGTGCAGTGGACATTTCCTCCACTCTACCACTGTCCTTTTATGGAAATGCTCTTGTAAAACTAAATTATTCAAAAGCTTTGATTCAAATACTGCTTCTCTCCAAGCACCAGGTGATGACTCAGAATAGTAAGCTGTCATTTCCATCCCTAAATCCTGCCTGTTCTGGCAGTTCCAATACAAAAGACAATAGCTTGGGACAAGTAGTTACAGTGATTCCCATTCTTGACCACTTTTCATCGCTTTGGTGATCAGAGATGCTCTCAATAACCCTGGTTCAGCCTCTGAATATTCCCGGCTCTTTGTAACAGCATTTGGAGCTGCTGAAGCTGCTTTGAAGGCATGATTGAGTTAAATCACCTATGAATTCTACTTGACACAGTATCTATTTCAAGGTAGGGAAGTATACACTTAACAAAATCGTTCCGAATCATTAGCCGGTGCTGGGAGAGAGGAAGTATTTCAATCAAAGCTTACAGGCATTTTGTCTTACATTAGCTTTTGACAAGACCCCAAGGGCCCAACTTTTGTCTTTTTAGTGTCAGAGACATCACAAAGGACTCAGAAGTCAGGATGAAAAATTCACTTATAAGAGGGATTTCTCAGAAATCATTAATGCAGTTGAAGAGATGGAGATGGAGACATTTAGTACAGGTAAGCAGTGGCCGGATGTGTAGCTCCAGGGAGGAAGATATTACTCTGTATAGGTTGCCCATATATAAAGTAGACAGGATGTAGTTTTATCAGGAATTTGTAAGAGTTACCAGCTCTCAGTCATTGTGTCCTGGTGGTAAGTGTATTTAGAAGCCTGCAACATGTATTTTTACCATTAGTTCATGAATAGTTTAAGGCCACTGGATACTCTGCTTTGATCTTCTAAACAGCAGCAGGGAATCATTCTCTCCAGGTGATTGTGATGAAACCAGTAACTCCTCTTGAAAAGGGAGCATATTTTAAAAAGAACTGTGATTTGTAAAGATATAATTAGAGGATTTGCCAACAGATCACTGTTTCTAGGTGTAGGATTTTGGGGTCACCACCTTTGTTTTGGTATATTGTACTGTGCTGAGCCCTCTGGTGGTGCTCAGCAAAAACACCCCACGTGTTTTTCCTACAGCACAGGCTGTAGAAATCAGCCAAACTCCTCGCTGGTGTAATGGCCTTGGGGCTGTTCAGGATGCAGCAGGACTGAATTGTCTCCCTTTGATAGAAGTGAGTAACCAGCCCTCTTGTGTGCCTGGAAGCACCTGGGTGTGCTGCTTCTGTCTGACTCAAACAATAGCTTGGGCACAGGAAAGCTGTGCTGAGGGAGAGCAGACAAACCCCATCGTTTCCCTTCTTTTCTTAATCTTCCTTGTTTGGTACATTCTTAAAACATCTTTGAAGAACTTTGCAGTTAGCACACAGCTGTCGTGAAGCTGCTCTGAAGTTCCTTCTTAGCCCTGAATATTCAATCTGCTGTCATTGCTTCACTATCAGAGTGTGAAGGACCAAAGTAGTTTAACTGTCCTTCTTTTAGGTAGGATACAGCTAAAAAAATCCTTATGTGGTGCTGTCTGAGGATAGTTTCCTATGCCCTTCTTATGGTGCGGGACCAATTTAAGCATGACTGTTACAGATCAGTATGTACCAGTATCAGTGTGTGAGCTGCAATGAAGTCTGAACATGCTGCTGCTGCTAGACTTGTTTGCCATGGAGAAAACTGGAAAGAAGGAAGTTGGAAGCAGAGAAACAATAGGCTGGGGAATGCTGATGACGGAGAAGACATGATAAAAACTTACATCAATGTTTCTTGCATGCAACTTTATGTTGAGTTTGCAGATTTGGAAGATTTGCTGATCATAACATTGTACCCTCCTGTCAAACAAGGGCAGGAGATCTGTCTTAATCTTTGCTTTGGTACCTCAGGCACCAAGCAGTGGGGTCCAGTCCCTGCTCGATCTCTGCAGTGCCCAGAGCTCCTCCATTGGTTTCTTAACAACTATCAGTAAAACCTTTCCCTTCTCTGTGCCACATTTGATTGTAGTTACTAAGAATTCGGATTATGTGCCAGGCAAGCTGTTGATGTAAGACACCCCTGTACACCTGTCCACTTAGAAGGTTGATCTTATATTGGTCTTTACTTCAGGAAGTGGCTGCTACTAATAATTTATTGGGTGCTGACAGCCTGTTCTTCCCTGTCCAAAATACCTCCTCCCTCCACAGGCTGCGTACCGAGTAAGGCAGACAGTGCCCTATAAATCACGATCAAATGCAGCCATGCTGCGGTGATTCAATATGTGATTCATTTAAGGTTGGAGGGGAGGAGGAGAGATGGGAAAAGATGGGATAAAAGCACTTTTCCTGAAGAATGCGAAGTGTAGATCACAGATTATTTTCAATTAGATTTGCTGGCGTGAGGCTTATGCATGCAGGCAGGAACTGGTCGTCATGTGAACTGTCTGCTTTATTCACAGGAGCAGTGCTTAGATGTCCTTCTCAGGAGCTACTTAAAAAGCAGGTCTGTTTATCTGTAAAGGGAAAAATTATACATGTTGCTCTGCTTTTCAGCCCTAAGGTTATGTCTCTTCTCACCAAGGTCTTGCTAAGCATTTGTTCTTGAATCAAAAGATACTTTCAATTGATGAAAGCAATTAAATGATTTGACAGTGCCTGTCTGTGTTAGGTCTGTCTTTAAGGATTTTGGTGTCTCAGAAATTCTACACTGAAGGTTTCTGATGTATGTCAAAGAACTTGATTTAAACTCTGATTCTGGGGCAGGGTGTGTGTGTAATGACACAGGAAAGGAAGTCTGTCTTTCAGTTCTGCTGTCTGAAGAGGTGTTCAGAAGATTCCACAGCTTTTGTCAGAGCTGCTTTCTTGTGTGAATGACTTAGAGGTTCAAAGAGCTGCATACACAGACCTATGTCTGAGCGCCTGCCCTCCCCCAGGAGTGTCATCCCAGCCTCTGCTCGTGGCTACTGAGTGATCCCCCTGGGAAGTACAGGACTCTATGGGACCACTGTGAAAGAACCTGCAGAGCACGGGAAGTTCAAGGCTCCAAGTTTGATCCCAAGTTGTGTCCTGGGAATATTTTAACCCAAAGGTGTCCAGTTCTGAATAGATGTGGAAACAAACTACAAAGTTATCCAAGCCTGGGGGCTGCTTTGCTGTGGAAAGTTCTGTTTTCTCACAGGATAGAAGTCCTTTGCACACTGTGCTGCCATTTCCTGGGGGCAAAGTCTTCTAAGAGCATCAGCATAATTTGGGAGTCTCTAGGTTCTGACATGTGATAACCGATATTACTGCCCTTGCTCCTCTGATGGACACTGTTGTCCTGAGACAGCAAGACCTGACCCACTTGGAATTGCCACTTTTTCCAGCCTGACATGTTCAAATTTACCTGTAGTCTGCTGTCTTGGCTTATTTTTATGTGTCAGCCTGACAGTCAAGAGTTGTGGTACCTTTGCTCTCTGCCAGCTTTTGTCTGAGCCCTGCACTCATCTCCTTGCTTGTCTGTGGGACATTGGGGATTGTCACATAGCAATGTCCCCATGGCAGCTGCTGACCTGTTGATCATCCTGACTGATAGGAATAGCAGCTCATCTGGATCCCACTGGGGCTCTGTGGGAGGCCCTCAGCCCCCTCCCCTTCTGTGCAATCAGCAGGGAGGCAGGGAGTGGATTCTTGCACCTCCAGGGCTATGGCCCAGCTACAGTTCTAGAGTGCAGAAATTCCTCTGTGCCTTTGGGCCATGCAGACACTGTGCAGGTGCTGTGTTCAGCACGCCTGGATGGACAGACAGAGCTTGTCCACAGGCTCTGCCAGGGCCCTTCTGTACAGGTGCCAAGCAGGAATCTGCATCTGTGCTTCGCTTTGGATTGTGCTTGAGCTTTCAAAGGGAATCTCTCTACCACACAACAGTTCACATCACAGAGCAGTCCTGCATAATATGCCATAACATCTGCACATAAAGTTCTAAACATTGACAGGATCCGGTTCATGGCTTAGGCTTAGGGCTGGAGTAGATCTCAACACTTTCTTTTCCTAGATCCTCTTGCATCACTCCACAGTATCTGCTGATGTCTGTGTAGGCTCAGGCTGGTCTTAAGGATGACTTTGGGCTGCAGTAATCTGTAAAGCTTAAGGTTCTTTTTAAAACAGGGTGTGTTTTCAGATGTACTCCAAAGCAATGTTGCCTGTCATAAAACTGTGAGATATCTTCACAAAATTAGATAGTGGAAAAGATAAAAATCAGTAAGTTCCAAATTCTCCTTGCTAAATCGGGATACAGACCCGAATGACTCAGAAAGAGTGGACTCAGCCCTCCCCTCTCTTGCACCATGTGTGGTATTCCTGCAGGGCCAGGGGAATCTCAGCTGGTATCAGGGAGGCTTTTCCTCAGGGGCAGCACATCAAAACATTGCCTTGACCACAGGCACCATTTCAGGTTGGCAGGTTCCTCTATCCTTGAGAGGGCAGCAAGGCTTTAGGGAGGTCACCTGTCCCCTGAGCCTGCCACCCTTGCCCAGAACGAGAGTCATTTTAGCCAGCCTTTCACAAATAGGTGAATGCCCAGCACCCCAAACTCAGGCCTATGTCAGTCATCTCTGGGGTGGAGGGAGCTGAGATTATTCTGTCAGGAGTTGACCAGACTTCCCTGCAGCACCGTGGGGAACCTGTGCAAAACAAACCGCCTGTCTTTGTGGCTGTGGGTGGACAGGAATCCCCAGCGTGAATTATCTAAATACTTCCAGCAAGGGAGTAGGCTCCTTCAAGTTCCAGGCACAAGAACAACTCTGAAATGGATAGTTTTCATCTGTGAGTCACTGGCACATGGCAGCTTGAGTTCCTCTCCCATCCCCAAAAGCTTCCTGGTAGGGAATTCTAGCAAGCTGCTGAGTTTTGCAGCAAACCAGGGAAAGGTCAGGCACTGTTTGTGTTCTGCACCTACACATACAACATGTAGCAACAGATCCCAGCTGGAAATAGGAGCCTTCTGAAATCCCAGTGCTCAATATACTTGTCGATACACATTTATTCTCATTATTATGGTCTAATCAAGATTTATTAGAAGGTAAATGATCTTCTTAAGAGAAAATACAGTTTAAATTGATGAGGGGTTTGTATAAACACACACGTGCACACACAGAGGTTTGTATAAGATTATTACCCAAATTCTTGCTGTAGAAGCCAATATGAATATTTTTTCTAGTGAATCAGACAAAGGAATGGATTATTTTTCTTTTTATTAATTAAAATATATTTCCAGTCAAATTGATTTGAGTGTCACAGGTTATGAGTACCACGACAATGGCTGTTAGAAAACCAGGCATTCTGTCTGCAGCCAGAGCCTCAAAATGTGCTTCAGGGACCATTTTTTAGTCTTGTGAAGAACTGTTGAGATGTGAGACTGCTGGAGCAGCCCATCTGTAGCTCCAGGAGCATGAGATAGGCTGTTTTGGAGCATTCCTGACCTTAGCACTACTTAAATGACTTCAAAAACTCAGGAGGTATCCCTGGACAGGTTTGTGCAGTGAGGTCTCTGTGTGCACAGGAGGTGGGACAGGTTTGGAAGCAATCCATGCTCTTATCCTTCTGCCATTCCTGACTCGTGATGTGGGTTTGCCCTTCAGCACACAGTGAACCAGCAAGCAGGCAAGCCAGACCATTCCCATTGCTTTACCAGCCCTTCCCATGGATCTTTTGCATGTGGGAGCAGCAGGAGAGGTGGTTTGCGATGGGAGAAGGGGCGGGTCAGTGAGAACGGCTGCTCCTGTGTTTTACACAAGAGAAATGCTTCTCCTAGGCATGGAGGGGGAAGGAGGAAGGGAGGAAGGGAGGAAGGGAGGAAGGAATACCAACACTATTTAAGTTCAAAGGCNAGGAAGGAAGGAAGGAAGGAAGGAAGGAAGGAAGGAAGGAAGTTGCTGTTCCTGTGCTAACAGATGAAAGAGTGTGCAGGGCTGTTCCTGCACTGGGAGCGTGACTGCCCGTGCTGCTGAACTGCTGGAACAGTCCCTGGCGAGGTTGTGGCTGCACCGCCCAGAGCTGCCCCAGGTCATTCTGGAGCAAGGTCTGGCAGCAGCCGTGTTCCCAGGGCTGTCCCCAGGGGCTGTTTGCATCCAGCCTCCCTGTTTTGAAGGGTAAGGGTGTTTACTGGCAGAGACTCCCACCATTCCTTGCCAGCTGGCCTCTGTGCCCAGGAATGTTCCCAGGCACACTTCATTTACTTGTATAGATATAAGCTGATGTTACCAGCAATCATCTGTCCCTGAATCTCACAGCAGGGGGCTGGACTGGCTGGGTGCTGCACACAAAGCTTTTGCAGCAGTGCCTTCTGCTGCATGGGGTGTTTATGGCTTGTGTTGTACACATTTGAAACCGGGTCAGGTTGTCTTCACTGAGAACTCCACCACCAGCAGCTTTGTCCCAGACATGTTCCTGCTGTAAGGGCTCCAGGCAATGCTGCTTTTGGGACTTCAGCAATGAACCCACTCTTTATGGTCATGACTTTCAGTTCATCAGCAGTTCAGGTTGCCTTGCTGCATGTTCTTATTTACTTCTCATTAACATTAAGTTTACTTTGGAATTGTTGCTTACAAAAGCAGGAATCCCAACCCAAATGAACTGAGTGGAAAATTCACACTGATTCTAATCGGATAGGATTTTGCTGTAATTTCCTGTCTTAGAATCACAAAATGGTTTGGGTTGGAAGGGACATTAAAGATCATCTAATTCCAGCTGCATTGCCACGGGCAGGGACAAATTCCACTATCCCACCTTGCTCAGAGCGCCATCCAGCCTGACCTTGAACACTTTCAGAGATGGGGGAGCCACAGCTTCTCTGGGCAAACTGTGCCAGTGCCTAACCACCTTCACAGTCAAGAATTTCTTCCTAATATCCAATCTAACCCTGGCCCTTTTCAGTTTGAAGCCATTCCCCCTTGTCCTGTCACTTCAGGTCCTTGTAAAAAATCCTTCTCCATCTTTCCTGTAGGCTCCTTTCAGGAACTGAAGGCCACAAATAAGTGACCCACAGCCTTTTCTTCTCCAGGCTGAACAATCCCAATCCTCTCAGCCTTTCCTGATAGGAGAGGGGCTCCATCCCACTAATCCTCTTGGGGGCCTCCTCAGGACTCTCTCCAACAGAGGTAATATCCATCAGCTAACTCCCTGTGTTCCTGCTTATTTCATATGTACTTCTTGTAACCTTTCTAGTTATTTTCTTCCAGTATCTCTCACCCTTCCAAGTCCCACTGTATGATTTTTCTCTTTGCTGTTCTCAGTTCTTTTCCTCTCTTCATCCCCAATCCATCTCTTTCTGTAAAAAATCTTTGAGCTTTTTTTGCTGTAGATACCAAAGCTGTATTTGCGGAAGTTTAGGGCAGCAGAGATCACAAAAAAATAACAGGTCTAGTGGAAAAATAGAATTTTTGCACGACAGCATCTCCTTTTGGATCAATAGCAATGAAGCATATGGCAGGGTGTCTAGATGGGTATGATTTCTTCATTAGTGATCTGGAGGAAAATAGAATGTATTTTAGGATTGCCATCTGCATTCTATTCAAAGACCATAGGATGCTTCAAAGACATGATTTACAGTAAGCTGTTAGTCATAGCTGAGACAGTCACCATTTTGTGATGAGGGAGTGATACTGATATTTTGTATATTCTTTATTAGGTGTCCATAATTACACTTTACTGTTGACCTCTGTCTCTAAGCCAAGGCAAAGCAGACATTTTGAATTATTGTTGTATAATTGTTGGATTTAATTTTTACTTTTTGTAACCTACACAGTGGTATCACCAGCAGATAATGTTGGGGCAGCTTCTTCCCTCAAATGTGGTGGGTTATTTTGGGTAGTTGGACTTAATCACCAAGTCTTGTGTTCTCAGAAGAACTGCTCAGCTTGGTGCAGGTGACTGATGTGCAAATAACAGACCTGGAGTGATATTGCAGGAAATAAAGGAGCAGGGAGCCCTCCATGGTCTTTAATACTTTTATTTATATAAATGATAAGGGACTGTGGGTTTGAAGGCAAGGCTGCTGCCTGATTTCTCACTGGGAACTGAACATCTGAAATGCTTATGGTAATAAAATCTGTGATTGCTCCTTCTTGATCAAGTTTCACTTGGATCTAAAGTGGCAGTTGTTCAGAACTGTTGCACTGACCTTGTTTTAAATTCAGATGTTATAGCTATCTATATATCTGTATATAATATATATCTAGAGATGCCCATTTTGATCCAGTTTTCTAGCCTGATTTGGTGGATACAGTTCCTCAGTAAGGACAGAAGCAGTTTCAAAGCATGCTGCAATGCACATCTCTCATATCTCCTGAAGAGATGCATTTTATTCTCCTCTGGACCATCAGCTCCACAGCCAGATTAGCTACCTCTTTGAGGAGAAAAGACCAGTGGCCTGAAGGAAAGTTTTATGGTTTAACGAAAGAGTTAGAAAACAAATACTAAGTTCTTAATGAAAGAAATGAAAAGCACACAGTAGTCAGTTCTTTATGATCCATGAATTCCTTTCTCTTGCCCTGCAGAAAGCACATATTTTCTGCAGTGGCTGATCCTGTTGGCAGATCTTTCATGTAATGTAATAAGGCAGGATCAGGGATTTGGGAAGGAAACTGGAAATACAAGAAGTAGATGAGATCTGCTGAGAGGTAGATCCAGCCATCTGCTATCTGCACATAAAATCACTTCCAACTTTTCAAACCTCCATCTCTGATGGATTTCTTTGTCCTCACAGCCCCCCTTGGCCAGCTTTTCTAGTGACTCAGCTTCTCCTTTTCTCCCAGACTGCTTCACTGTAGATGCTGCTTTTCTTGAGTCAAAGTTGTTCTTAGCTCTCCTGGATCCTTTCCCTGCGGTGCATCTCTCTGACCTACATGGTGACAGAGCAACGTTCCCTCTGCCTCTCACTGTCAGCCATCACAGCCAAACCCTTCTGTCCCCCTGCTTGTGCTGCCCTGTCCCAGAATTCCTACTTAGTACTGGAAGCCACACAAGGTAACACCAATGTTGGTCACACTTTGGAGACCACCCCAGCACACGCCGGCGGTGACAGCGAATGTGGCATGAGCTATGGTCTCTCACAAATATCAAACCAAATATCACACCAACTCTGTATTTCTGTAGATGGCTTTTTGTATTCAGCATCAACATTTCTTCAAGGCAGAATCTGTCGGTTTCTGTGGGCAAATTCATCACTGAACACAACAGGATCGTGAACACCAAAGGCTTTTAGAGAGAACTGTAATGTGAATAATTGTCATTACTGCAGCACTTCCAAAATAATAATTTCCAAATGATTTTATAGTTTTGCTACGTAAGTCACACAGTGCCCAGGTAGGCCCAAATCAAAGTATTTCAACCTTAGTACATTTGAGCTAAGCCTTTATTGATGGAAATTTTCATGGAACACGTTTTCTCATGGAAATTTAATTTTCTCCATTTAAAGCTGTATTTCTTGCAGATGAAGTGAGTGTGCTTGTTCATTGTGAAGATAACAATGCAGCCAATGAATTGCATATGCCTGAGTAAACTCTAAAAACACAAGCCTAACATGGAATATAAATCTAAATGTCTTGCACATGCTATGCAAATTCAAGAGTCTTCAATAGGGCCCTGTTTCACCAAGGAGCTGATTCCAGAAAAGTCTGAAAAAGCAGTGGAATAACTTTAACATTATTAACCCACATAAAGACTCCTGAATATAGTACAAAATCACTCATGTTGATATTGGCTCCCCCCTGGAAAGAAAAAGAGATCAAAGGGGTTTTTTTCCCCTGAAAATATTAGCCTTGAGTTTGTTTTCAGATCTTTAATGTAAAATTGCATTTACTTTCTGTGTTTTCAAGACTGAGGCATTATTGTTACTCCAGTTCAGTAGGCTTTTTATAATCAGTTCTTATACTCACATTTATTTAGCTCTTTCTGAATGGCAAGGAGAAGAGTTTCCCCACAAAAATGGAGGGTCTTTTCAAAGGTGGAAATACCTTAAAGAATGCCACCTTTATGATTATTCCTAGATTTGTTTTTAAGAGCCCCATAAAGTATTCAGAAGTAGTTTAATGGGTAAGTTGACACTGACTCGACATAAATTGCTGCATCCTGATACTTTTGTTCATTTTCTGTTCTAGCATATTGTACTTTTTAGTGCATTGTAGTATCGGGTTACTCAAACAAGATGAGAATGTTCATTTCAACAGGAGTAGGATTGAAGCTGGGGGTTTTTTGAAGAATATTGCACATTGTCTTTTATTGTTACCATTTCAAAATGGTGCCTGTGTATTCTTGTCAAAACACAGAGAATTATAATGCATCTTAATGGGATTTATTTGTTTAATATCTGCAGAGAAAAACCCCAAGTAACCTTCTCTAATGCATCTTGAGTTTCTGCTTTATATCTTTGCTCATCAGGACCACCCTGACTCTGGGGTTTACTACTAAAACCCTACCAGTCAAAGCACTGCTTCACTTCTGGACAGAGCCTTACAGGGGGTGAGGGGGTGTGAAAAAACCCTTTTTCATTCCAATTTTTCAATCTAGAATTTCCACCTCCTCCACCTCTCAGGAGTGAAAATACTTTTGTCATAAACTGCTGGTACTGCAAAAATCCGGGCACCCCAGGTCCAGGGTGACATCAGCAATTCTGTTCATGCTGCTGAGAAGAAATGCTATAAATTATCCTGGTTCCCCAGAGTCTTGAGAGATAGATGGAAAATCACTGCATGATCCATTCTTCACAAGGCTTGAGAACTCAGGGGAAGCATCCTTGTTCAACCTTCGGCTCCTTTTTCCTGTTTGAAGAACCAAAAGAGCTGATGTGGAGGGAATGGTGAGAGCCAGGATGGCTTTTCTCTGTCCTTCAAAGTTAGGGCCCTCTCCTGCAGTCCTGGTGGAAGAAAGGGAGGTCTTGCCTGAGTGTGGAATGCAGCCCCAAATAAGTTCCTTACTCCAGGATGTTAATTGCTGTTGAGAATATTTATGAACGGGCTTATTTAATGAAGTGATTTGTTGATCCTAAAAAACTGCTTTATCTCATCAAGTCCACAGCACAGGAAATCTAATGTGAAGGTTTGGTCCCAGCAAAGTACGCTTGGCTTGAAGAAAAGAATCACACTTTGGAAAAAAAAGGAATAATGGAATGTTAAATTAGTAATGGCTTTTGCAGCTTGTATGCAGCTTGATCTTTCTATGCTGTAAAAGTTATTTCAGTATTTAATTTCTGGAACTTAATTTGTGCCTTTGCTTGGGTTATTTTTTTAAAGAATTTCTTCTGCTTGGAAGAGTTTGTTTCCTACAACAGAAGAATAGTATTACAATAGATGGTTTGCCTTTGGCTGCCAGAAACCCCAGCTGTTGGTAGGAGGATATTCTGCACAAGTGTGTAAATAATGTTAAGACTGTCAGGCTTCCTTGAAACTCCATGAAAACACAGCTTACCTCTCCCAAGCTTCCAGTGCAGGAATGTGATTCTCTGTGTGCTACCTTGGCTTTGATAGGTCTGTTCACACACTCCAGTCAGATGAATGCTTGTGTGCTTGTCTGGATCAGAGTCATGCAGCTGTGGGCTGCAGCTCCTGTAATCCTGCTCAAACAGGCTTTACATGCAGGCTTTTGCCATTGCTGTGGATGTGGACATGGGAAGTTGGAGCTCAGTGTGTGGTGCCAAGGCCTGGGCAGCCTGTGCTGAGCCTTGGCCACACATCCCAGCCTCCAGGCAGCTTGGTGAGGTTACGTCAGCACAAGATGTGGACACAGCTTCCAGGTGCCCTCAGAGAGCTGGGAGTATGTGAGGATACTGCTGGGACAGTCACTCTGTACCCTGTCATGGGGGTAACAGACCTGATTGGGCCCACAGAGGGGCAGAGGAAGAGTTCCACCTGCTGACATGGTGCTGGCATGTCCATGTGTTTGTCTCCTGCTTCAGACATCCCTGGATTTCTCCACACGTGAGCTCGTTAGGATGCATGCCTCATTCTACAAAAGGGAAGCAGATGTGTGGAGACCTGAAATGATTTGGACAGGGTCAGGAATGGTACAGCTGAAGACTGAATCCAAGTCTCTTGAAACCACACCAGTACCTCAGCAACAGGGCCACCATTCCTTTGCAGAATATTTTCCTTTGACTCTAGCAACTTTTGCAGCTGGCTGGCTTTGTACAGCAGATCCAAGGCTCACTGAAGTCAGTGGGAGTCCACTTACTGATTTCCAGCAGGCTTTGGATTGGTCCCATAAGGAGCATTTTTCCCATACACTAGAAAGAACATGCTCCCTTTACCTGTCCCAGTTGTGTAGGGAAGCTGAAGAGCTGGAGATTAGGAATTGTTTGTTTTACCTCGTAAGGACCCCTGGCAACTCTTTGAAAACTGATAGAAACCAAGGTTATTGCTCCCATCTCCCCACTGGAAATTTCTGCTCCCTCAGAGCACAGCTACATAAACAGCTGATTTGGCATTTAGCACAAGGGAAGGAATGGAAATGCCTGGCAGGGCGGTGGGAATGAATTATTGGAGGTGATGGGGGAAGAGCCAGAACCTTGAAGCAGAGCGGCTGGTGGTGGAAGAAGCTGTGCTGGATGCTGAATCCACTGTTTCTGTGTCTGCAGCTTCTTTGAAGAGATGTGAACTAGCAGACGTGGGTGGGAAGGAATCTCTTCAACTGCTATTCAAATGTATGATCAGGGTGATCGCTGATCACCCAGTTAACCAACAGCTGTAAGATTCCCTTTAATTCCCCAGGGTCAGGCCTCTCCTCTGCCATTGCCCCAGACTGCAAAACTGTTGAATGGGAATTCCCCACTGTTTTTACATTCCCATATTCCCCCACCTGAGCTAATACCAGTTTTTCTTAGCAGACTTGTCTCTGCTCATGAGGAAGTTGATCCTGTTCTTTATGAAAGCAATGCCTTCTGTGGCGTGGTTTCCTGAGGTTTCCTCTGTGAGGGAGGGAGGAGGCTGAGCAGAGCTGAACACCATCCTGATGTGCACCAAAACCCACCGAAACTTCAGTTATATTTCTGTTGACTGTATTTGGCTTTTGTTCTCACCCAAAGACCATTGAAACAATCACTTAGATGTGGCTGTCTACTGCAACTGCCGTAGACATTAGCATTATTTAAAATTATATACATGGCCTCAAACCAAAATGTGCTCCTGGCAGGTTTTTTGCCTGTTTGCTGGTCCTGTTGAGGACCCTGAGTCTGGATTCATCCCAGTTTGCATTAGATCCTTAGTTAATTGTCCAGGTTGGAGACCTAATTCCTCTGTGGGCCTGGAAGCCCTCAGTGATCAGCGAAGAAAAAATAGTTACTTCCCAAAAGCAATTGAGAAATTTAGATGGGATGTAAGTACCTAAAGTCTTCAGTCATTTCTACTGAATGTAAAGGGAGTTCAGGATAGGAAAACTCCTAGTTTAAAGAGTTTAACAAAGTGCCTGAAGTTAGATAAGATGGATCTGTGTACTGGTGACAAGTGATTTCTCATGGACCTCACTAGACTTTCATGGAGCTGCTTAACTACAGATATGTTGTTTAATAGGGAAAAGAGAAATCTGTGAGAAAACAAAGAATATCAACAATCACACATACTTACATTTGGCAATAAAGTTTTTGGAAAAAAAATCAGTGCAGCAGCTTGTTGCCTTTGAAATAGAATGCTATTAAAATGTTCAACATGAAGTTTCTATTTTTAAAATAGCAGTTGAAAGAAATGCATGAGATTAATAAGATGCTAAATTGAAACCATGTTTGTTCATAGGTAACACAAACACCGAGTTAATGGGGAGGGCTGTGTATGTGCTCCAGTTTGGGCCACTGCTTGTTTGGGTTTTATTTTGTCTGTCTTAGGAAGCAGAAGGGGGTAGAAATACCAGCCTGTTAAATCTCTTATTTCCTTTCTTAGGCTGTTGTTCAGTGGAGTTTATTAAGCCTTCTGAAACAGCAGCTTATGGCAAGTTAAGACATCATCTGCCACCCCAGTACATAGGGAGTCGCTGATATAAACTGTTCTCCAGCAGAAATGGACAACAGGTCTGCCCACTGAAAAGCCTTAAGCACAAACAAGGGGATATGTAGCAATCATGTTGGAAATGGAGGTTTGAGCATTGAGCTATTGGCCTGGAAAGGAGAAACCATCTGACAGGTGTCCAAGAGAGCTCCAGATCTCTGTTGTTGGAGCAGATGTGGCTGAGAATAAACAATTCTTGTCCAGCTAAAAAGCAGGAGAGAGGAGCTGCACCTCCAGGGAAGTGTGCAGAAACACATACGGGATTTTGTTCCAAGGTGATCACAGTCTCATGTTAATAACTACAGCTGCCAGCTCAGAGGATCTAATGAACTCAAGTTCTTGATATTAGATAAAAAAGGGATATTGAGCAGGGAAGTAGAGTGTTGGTAGGTTGGACTCTGGAGAAGAGCTTTGGTTTCTTTGGCACTGTTGTGACCATTTATAGGATGTCAAAATCTGTCCCACTGACTGTAGTGGATTTAGGATGACACTTGCCAGCAGCACAACAGTCCCACATGGCTTTTATTTTCTCCCAGATTATTAATTTTGTTTTAAGGAACTGTCTGGGTGGCAGCAACAGAAGAATGAGCACTGGAGGACCTTGTTAATAGCCCAAAGGAGAATGTGCAGATAGTGGCTTGGTTCAAGAATTGTTGGCAGCAGCAGTAAATGTTACCAGCAGGCACTGCATGGAGCTGTGTATGGAATAACCTGCTGTAAATAAGTGGCACACAATGTCCAGAGAACATTTACATAAGGGAGACGTCTGTAATATATTAAAGGAGTAAATGTAGAAAAGAACTAAGAACTTAGTTGGAACTGAATGACAAGATAAAGCCAGGAGAATTTCTGCCCCAAGGCAATCTCTGTCAGCTCCAGCAGTCTCCCTCCATGCTCATATGACCTGCAGACATGTTTCCCAAAACCAGGTTTCTGGCTACTCCTCTGAGGATGTTTGATTTTCAGTTGAACCCTTCATGTCTCATAACAAGCTCCAGGTCAGTTTTGTGGTCACGGTTTGTGTTCTATGAATCTTATTTCTTAGATAATGGAGACTGGGATGGAGTCAGTGATGAGAGCCTTGGGGAAGGCCACAGATACATGGGGAGGGATCTGCTAGTGTTTAAGAAGAAAACATGGAAATCTTTCTAGTTTATGGCTATGATTGCTCTGATTTTATATATGAACAAGTTACATAGATTGCAAAGCTTCAATAGCTTAAGCTCTGCAAAACAGCCACATGAATGACAGGAACACAAGTGCAAACTGCCCAATGGCAGGTTTTTTTTTTTTTTTTTTTTTTTTTTTTTTTTCCTGGCCAGACTGTCCAGTGTTAAAGAAAAACAAACAAAAACCTCAGAATTTTGAGTGTTAGATGAAGAAACCCCAATTTTTTCTCATTGAGCAGATACCCCATTTTCACAGACAGTGACCTACTCAAGCACTTTGGAGTCTCAAAGTTATTGTTTAGGTGTTACATATTTTGGTACATTTGGTTGGAAAGTAGAACTTTCTCTATTAAAACAAAATTTGAAGTTTCAAAATGAGTTTGCACACCCCATTGGAAGATCAGGCACTCAATGAGGTAGGATGAGTTGGGCACTCGCTGTGTAGGGAATATTCGGAGAAGTTTTACTTTGGAAGCATCAAAACATTTTGATTCTGAAATCTGAAAATATGACATTTGATAGCAGTGAATTTCTATTATCATATTGTAAAGTGTAACAGTGTAAACTCACTGGGGTGTAACAGTCTGCA
The DNA here is from genome assembly GCA_013397195.1 of Hylia prasina. Taxonomy (NCBI): domain Eukaryota; kingdom Metazoa; phylum Chordata; class Aves; order Passeriformes; family Sylviidae; genus Hylia; species Hylia prasina. The sequence continues at coordinate 2,435,124 of VYXD01009300.1, read as the reverse complement.
CACATGGTATGTATTAACATTTGTTTTCATGTAACGTATGTATGAGTTGAAACAATGAAATACAGTGATATGGTGAGAATAAAACATATGAGTCAAGATTAACTTGGAAAGTTAAAGCATTCAGCTGCAAAACAATTTGGTTTCACAAAAAACGGTCTTTATTATGTAAAAACTACTACATCAAACTGCTCATAGCTTTCAACCAAGTTTCATTATTATAAGTGAAACCAGTGATGCCCAACAATTTCCATTGTGGCAGCCTCTAATGCTGTTAAACTTTTACCATGCGTGCTGAAATCATCCACGCTGAGGGGTGCTGCAGGCTGGGCTCTCCTGGAAATGATCGGCAGAAATGCTGCAGCAGTTTCTGAGGCTGAGCACAGGGAAGAATACATGATTTTGCTTACATGAAAACACTACAGCTGTTTCAGAGAAAAGTATCAAAAAGGGTACTGGGCTGGAATTTTTTTGCCTCCCAAGCATCTGCCCTGGTTTGGCCAAGGTGTGAACTCATGTCATGTTCACACATTATCTGTGTAGCTCAGGAGTTCTGTCAGCTCAAGGAGGGATTGCTGGAACCAGGGACTCCTGCCTGGTTTTTCATTTCACATTTGCTGCTTAAATATGTGGGCAAGGTTTGGAAGGAACAGTAGCTTCAAGTACTTTGTGTTCTTGATTGATCTAATTAGATAATTGTGCCTTTCTACTACGGGAAAGCCAGCTGATCTGCAGAAAAGTCAGTCTGGTACATGGAACATCTGCTGTTCTTCCTCTTCTGCCTTCCACCTCAAGTCCACATTTGGAGGCAGGCGCGGTGAGACGATGCTCTCCTCCGTGCCAAAGCAGAGCCCGCGGTGCCAGAGATCTAATCAGGTGGTGACACCAAGGACTGGCAGGGATGCTTGTGAACATGGAAAAAGTAGTTCTCCTGGCTCTCCTAGACACGTGGCTGGCCAGAAGCGAGGTTTCAATTATAAGCAGGGCTAAAGTACATTTGTGTAAATGACAAATCTGTCAGCCGAGGTGCAAATACTCCAAGAATACACGTGATGGGATCATGTGCGTGGTGCTAATTCATTTGACATAGCTACTCACTTGAGTTTGGTTACTTAAGATGGATGATCCCTTTTGGCTGGGAAGTAGCGTCACTGAACCCAAATGTGTGCTAGAAGTGTAGGATGTTGTGGTTCCTGGGCTGCCGGGTGTCAGGAGTCACCTCAGAGCACCCGGCCGCGGGTCTGTGGGGGAAGGCGGTCGGCAAGGCGAGGTTGTCACTTGCTAACATGGAACGGGGTGGTTTGTCAGCCCTGCTGCATAAAAACCTCCAGGACCCAGTTCTGGGGGATTTCTCAGTGTTTTGGAACAGCAGCGCTGCCGTTCCCTGCCCGAGTCTGGGTGCCTGGGCATCGGTCTCCTTGTGAAGAGAGGAGGGGGTTCTCCAAGGCTGTGAGAATCTGAGATGGGGGCTCATCCCTGAGGCTGTGAGGACACGAAGGGGCTGCTCGGGTTGTGAGCAGAGAAGGGGCTCTCCGAGGCTGTGGGGAGAGGAGGGGCCGCGCGGGTGGTGAGAAGCGGCTCTCCCAAGCTGTGAGGAGAGAAGGGGGCTGCCCAGGTTGTGAAGAGAGGAGGGGGCTCCTTCTTGAGGCTCTGAGGAGAGGAGGGGGCACCCGAAGCCGTGAGGGGAGGCAGGGGCTGCCCCCGCCGCCCACAGCGGCTCCAGCAGCCCCACCCCAGGGCGCCCCTGAGCGCAGCATGTGCGTTGAACTAACAATATCCGAAGGACTTTTAATGAACTCCTACCTTTT
>VYXD01009300.1:2401570-2433154 GCA_013397195.1 Hylia prasina | reverse complement strand
TTTTTTTTTTTTTGCAAATTACTGAACTCCTCTCTTTCAAAAAGGTAATGATCTTTCATTTGATTTATTTGTATTGATAAATTTTACTTAAACAGGCATCAATATCCAGATACTTGCTATGAGTTCTTCTTCCTGAAACCAAATTTCTTCCACCCAGAGTGTCTTGTGGGAATCTCAGTGCCATCCAAGCATCAGCTCCTGTCTATAATTCAGCTGCCTGAAGGAAGGACAAGCTCAGCTCTCATTTGTTTGCACACATCAGGGCTAACTTTCTCCTTTGGGCTCCTACATTGTCCCAAGGGACTTGCCACTCCTGCCCAGGCCCTCCACGTGGCGTGGAATGTAACCTGGTGTCCAGGGCAGGCTGCTAATTACACCTTTAATTTTATTGTGCTTAGGAGGAGACAGATATCCAACCTTCCCTTACTTATAAGTATGGATCTGAAGAAAGGCAGATAAGGTGTGCTGACAGATGGGACAGCCCGATGGCAAAATGCCCATCAGGTGAGTAAAACCTGTGACTGATGAGCCCCATGAAAGGGTGACTGTTACTAGAACAATACTTGTGGATAGATAAAACTGTGTATCTACATATATATTACACACACATGTATGTGATGTTTACAGCATCAGCTCCCAAAGGGTTTAGAAAAGAAGAAAATGTGTGTTTTATGTTATTCCTGTGTATACACTTTCTTACCTAATACATTCTTCATTTCCTCTGGGGCCTTCTTAAAGAAGTTGCTAATGTATAAGCAGTGCAACTTATAAGAAACCAATGGGAATCTAAGTAGTGTCTTGCAATGCCTAATTTTGGTGATAGGTTAAAAACCCTTGCACTTTGTGGCTCAGAAATGACCTATTATTTTACAAGAAATGACCTATTATTTTACAATAAGAAAATAAAAGCAAGGGTCTGTTCTTAGCTGTAAATACTGCAAAAATTATTTTAATTTTGAAAATGGTAAGCTGTGGTTTTGTTAGCTGCAAACTGCTGCAGCTCTATAGCTTTGAAAGGGGGAACAGCTGATTTATATCAGTAGAAAATCTCTCTTGAGGTTCTTGATGTTTTATTCAGAATTCTTGGATCACAGTACATTAGAAATCACTGTGGTAGATTTACCATAAATATTCAGGTTCTGTGGTGCATTATTCCTTGAATAATCCCATTAATTTCAGAGGCTTAAAAGTACTCAAGAAGACAGATTCCTCTGGAAAGAGGAAATGCTGATCAGCCTTGGGCTGTGGTTCTGGGGAGTGTCAGCTCAGCCTGCTTTCCAGTGTGGTGCTGCAGTGAGTGCTGTGGCACCAGCTCTGCACCTTGTTCTGTGTGCTATTGTTCACCAGTGTTGGGTTCAGTACAGCACCTCCTGGGCTGGGCAGGAGCCTTTCCACTGACTTCACCAGGCACTGGGTGTTCAGGGATCTTGAATGAGATCAAATGGCAGCTATTAATGTAGCCTGGCCTTCTTCCAGCTTTAGTTATTGCCTGTGCTGCTTATACAACCTGTTTGGTACCTTATTTCCTCTCATTTCATAAAACAGAGAATGACTCAGCCGTGCTGTACCACTTGGTATTTTTTGTATGATGTCACTTATCTTTGTATTCAAAGGAGCTAAATCCAACAGCCATCCAGTTACTGACCCTTTCTGTGTGAGTTTGTGTGTCCAAAGGCTGCCTGTTTCCTTTATATGATTGACCAAAATGATTATGAAAGTTTCGAATCCTTGTTCATATTCTCTTAAAATGCTCATTTTTCTAAATTGGGACAGATGTTTGGTGCTGTTGGAAGAAAAACCTGCAAAACCTGGAACAACGGTAAGGTCGAGTTTTGGTACTGATGACGTTTCAAAATTGAATGGAAATGGATTTGAAATGGAGCTGGTTGAAGTATTTCCAATTTTAAGATGCTATTTGTCTTTTTCAATATAAATTTTGGGCAAAGGAAAAAAGTAATAAAGGAAATAACTGCAATAAGTATTTCCATTAAGTAGCTTACACATTTCTGCACTCAAAGGATTTGAAGAGGGGAAACACAGTTGATCAGGAGCAACCAAATGTCACAGGCACATGAGTTTGGTATCATAGATGCTGAGGGTGTCTGCACTGGTGACTGAAGAAGGCAAGACATCCACCATTTGAAGTCTGGTAGCTCTTATCACACCAGGACTTTGCTCCCATTTCTCTCCATTTCTGCCAGCAGTCTGTCCTGCTTGCTGAGTTTTTTCCCTCAGGCTCTTTGAGGGAAACAGGTGTTTCCCAGGAAGCCTCAGTGCTCACAGCTCTAATCGCTGTCTCTGGCAAATGAACCCTTTGTGCTGTCTGGAGGATTAATAAAGGGTTAGGTGCTTAAAAAAATAAACAGTGAGTGCAAACAGTGGGAAGGAGTAAAGCTGCATGCAGCTGATGAGCAAGGTGATGTCATTTATTTAGCAGAGGTGGTACAGTAGTCAGAGATGCCATGAAGGGAAGGCTCCTTTGAAGGAAACAGGAGCTGTGAGACAAACCACAGAGGAGCTGTTAGTGGCCAGTGGAGAAAGGTTGTTGGGTTTCACGCCTCGGAGCTCAGGTGCAGTGCAAGAGAATAGGGGCTCATTGTTAAGGCAAGGATCAGCACTCCCTTTTGTTCTGTCCCCTGCCCCCTCCTCCTCTGGCACTACAGTAATAATACCTTGTCACTCTTAAGACATGCTGGCACAGATCGTGTTCACTGATGGATGTTCGCTCAATGGATGCACTAAAATGGTTTGTTTCTGTTGATGTATGTCTTTGTAGGCTCCTCTAATGGGAGTGTAAATAAATGAACCCTTCAGCAGGGATTTCTTTCACTGCAGTCCAGTTTAACCTCGCAGTGCCTCGCTGCCATGACTCACTCCAAATGCTTTACTGCCTCACATTGCTTCTGCCTTTTTCTGGAGTTTCGTGTATTCCATTTGCTGTCCATGTGCACAGGCAACTTGCTGTATGTGGATGCAATTAATTTTTTTATAATGAGTATTTAGTAAAGCAAGACTGAGAAATCAGGATGAGCAGACAAGAAAGATAAGGGCCTAATGTTCACTGAGACAGTTAAAAAGATCTCCCATTATTTCACCTAGGGATGATCACAAGCTCTTGAGATTAATTTCTTTAAAGATGTGTGCAAGACCAGTTTGTATGAGGTTGTGGATCATAGAACTGGAATTTTGTTCCTGTGGTCAGTTCTCACAAGTACATAAATACTACAGTGGTACTTTTCCCCAAGACAATGGAACTCAAAGACATCTTCAGAAAACAGCCAGAATGAGTATATTATAGTGATAAACCAAAAAAATAGCTTTTACAGAGAAGGTAGGCTCCAATGTATTCTTCTCTGGAGATTTTCTCACCCTAAGTGTGTGGGAATGAGAGTTTTGAAAGGAGGTCAGCATAGTTTTCACAGCTCTGTTCTAGAGTTTGAAGTGCTCATACTTGGCACAGTTCCCCTAGCCTGGAAGTACCATAATTCATTATCCTGCCTTTAAAGAACCATTTAATGATCACTGACCAAACCCCATTTTTTCAAGTCTCCACTTTAAAAGGCTTCTCCAGAGAAACTTGTACACCAGCAGCAAAGAGCTTCTGGTGAAGATGGAAATGGAAGGTAACAGGCCTAGTGCTGACAGGGAAATTTCAATTGTTCATGGAAAAATGACAAAACTTTTCCCTCCATTTCCATTATCAGATGAATCAGTCATGGAATAGGATATGCTTCCACAGAGAGAGAATGTCACATGGCTACAGAAATGCTCACCAAGTGCAGACATCTGATATGATCCATGTAACCTCCTAACAAGTTGTGTGTTGGGACACCATTCTGTCATATCATACATCTGCAGCAAAGACAATTAAAAACAGTCTTCTCCCACTTTAGTCTCTGGCATGTAGGAGATGCAAATGCCAGATTTTGCCAGGAGACCCAACTATTGACAGAGATCAGCCCTTCCTGAAGTGCTTTTGCTAATTCTTCTCTATTCTATGTGGAGTTTTCAATGCAGATGTACTCACTGAAGGAGAAAATCCTCTTTTTCAACTATGCAATTTATTTTTCAGCCTATATGTTTGCTGACCCTGCTAATAAAGTGTTATTTAAAAGCTGCTTTCTAGAATGGGGATCACTGTCCCTCCACCCCTTCTCAGGTATTTCTTGTAGTGAAAATGTAAGGACTTTATTGGAAGCTTGGCCTTTAAGACACTGCAAGAGAGCATCCAGTATCTCCATATCATTCCTTCATTATTTCTGGTTGCAGCATAGTACATGTAGCACCAGATGTAAGAAGAAGGAGGGGTGCAAAAGAGAACTTCAAATGACTGTGATGAATAGTTGAAAGTGAACAGAGAGGCTTTTAAGGCTCCTTTAAAAAAAGCCTAATGCTCTGCTTCCCTAAGCAGCAGGCTGCTGATGATGGAAAAGTCACAGACATACCTGCAGAGATTTGGGAAGCTCTTGTTTCAGTAGGTCTTTATGGCAGCTAAAAAAATAGAATTCCTGTGCTCCTGCCAACTAGGTTGGTGTGTCCAGCTTGCTTTTCTCCTTTCCATTTTGCTCTGTAAGGACAATGTGCAATGACTTGGACAGTGCTGAACTCCAAACCCTGTCTATCCTTATTTACCACCCCTCCCAAGACCAGGTCCTACTTGTGTGTCTGGTACTTTCCCATATTTGAGCAGTGCCATCTCGAGGACTGTTGTTTCGTGGCTGCATTTCTGGTTCTGATGGTGGCATAAAATGCCAGGCCCTGCAAGTCCTGACTCTTCTTTACCTTATTAAAACAAGTGGTGACATTTTCTTGGACATTTACAACCCACCCTTCCCTAGTGGCACCCAGGAAATCCAACATTAGTATAAATTGAGAATGAAGAACCTTAAGAACCTTCCTGTATCACCCTGTTTTATAACAAGTTTTCTAAAATATTCTGAATTCAGGCTAAAAATTACTGGCTTTTCCAACCAACAAACTCCTTGATTTTTTTTTTTTTTTCCTTTTTTGGTAGCATGATTTGAAAACCACAGCAAAAATGTCACAGATGCAAAGGGTTTTTAAAAGGAATTCTTGAAGCTTTTAAGTGAGTCTGTTGTTCGAGCACAGCTAAGATTGTTTCGAGTGGAATCAAACAGCCTTTGTGCACTCGGGGCCCTGTGGGATCACGTCTCCGAGGGGGATGCAATTTGTGGATGCCAACATTCAGCTGGCACTGAGCTACTGCTTCATGCTGTCCCCCCGTGGGCTTTTCCCCTTGTGCCACCTTGCCTCCATGGCGGTGGGTGTGCCTCAGGGTGAGCCCTGAGCGCGGCTGAGTCCTGGAGGCCGGGGGGAAGGGGGTCAGTGGCAGCCTGTGGGTGTTACAGGCACGGGCAGCCGGGGAGGTGAAACACGGCGGGTGCAACCACCCCGAGCAGCAGCGCTGCCTTAACTGAGCGTTTTCTTGGTTTGCGCGGATAGTTCTGATGGAAACGAGCCTCACTCCTAAGTTAACACCCTTCTTGGGAGGGTGAATTCATTGCCAGAGCAGGCCACGCCTCTTCGCACAGGCCTGTAGGAAAGGGTAAAGCAAATAAGCGCCGTGGTGCCGAAATCAGAGCGATGGCTGACGGAGCCCCGATGGGGAGAACAGCCGCACAGCCTGAATGGAATGTCAGTAAGCAAGGAAGTTAAAAATACACTTCTCAGACCTTGAGGACACTCTGGGGACTAAGAAGCTATATTGATACTAGACTTCAAAAGTTCCAAATAAACAGCAGGATTTTCTCAATGCACAGAAGTGCATACTTGTGATGTCAGAGCAATGTTATTTCTGCACTGCAAATCTCAAGGCACATGCCTTAAAAGCCAGTCCAGATAAGTTGCAACTTATTTCATTTACATTTATAATTGCTCTTATTTTGTTTCCTTGTATCTTAGAAACTTAGTTTTGGATTCATACTGTGAATCCTAAATTCATATCTTTTTGAAGAGAACGTTACTGTCTTTGGGGTGGAGAGCACATCTTGTGTGAAAGCAAGTGATCTTTCAGAGGATTAACATTCATTCTGATGAATGCTAGGTGACCCTGGACAATCAAAGTAGGAATGATTACATTGATTTGCTTTGAGAGATGCTTATCCACAGATAAGAGTGAATCTCTAAAGCCAGACATTTCCTGAATGCTCCTCATTCTAAGTGTTCAGAAGACCAATATGTCCCTTGTCCCAGTACAGGTGGCTTTCCAGTTCTCAAACGCTGGGCAGCTTTTGTCTTTTTACTATAGAAAAATGAGAATTGTAGATGCCATTACCTGGATGGAAATTGCTGGAAATACCTAATTCTGGGGCTTTTTTTCATCTGTCCTACACCCAGGAGTTGCTTTTGTGGATGTATTTTAACTCACTTAGGTTTGTCTAGAATAATTTGGAAAGATTGTAGTGTACGGACAAAATATTTTATATTTGTGTCCTTTTGGTCTAATAGCAAAGCTCAGATACAACCAAAGGCATGACAAATATCATAAAAGAAAATCAAGTGTACAAACTTTTTAATAGTAGGCAGAGTCTGTGGAATAATTTTTTGTGGTATAAAATCCTTGAATAAGGGTTGCAGGCTGAATTAATCAATTACTCTAGCCTATGTGTAGATCAGAGTGGTGAATTGTAACAGTACTCTCAGAGGTAAAAACCCCAAGCACTGATTCTAGAGGAAAGTGAAGAGCTTGTGTATCTATGATAAATGCCAATGTCCTGACAAGGAGCTAAATCACACGTGTTTTATGAGTTTGTGAGAGGCAGTTGGCTGCTGCTGGACGAACAACCACACTTGTGGCAGCAGAGTTTAGGCATAGGTTGATCTGAGTTAAAATAGCAATCTGCATGGCTTCATGCAAAGGCTTAATTCTGAGGAAATGACACTCCTAGACATGCAGGGAGCAGCATTCTCCTGGTGTGATTGTTTCAGTGTAAAAGGGAACAGCCACGTCTAAGGGAGGAGGAAAATGCCATTTCAGTACATTATATATTAGAGGACACCTCACTCCCCAGAGCATGAAGAAAAGTGCCCTCTATAACCTGATGTGCATTTTTAATACAACCAAACTCTTCCCATGAGGACGAAGCTCAGAAACATTCCTGAGTTTTTCTGTATGCATCCTACCCTGCAAACTCCCTTAGTTAATCTCATCTCTGTGTTCAGTAGGATGTGGGGACTCTGGAGTGTTCTGTAGCACTAAGGGGAGCTGCTTTTAGAGCTGGATTTGAGCTCTATTATTGAGAACTCCTCAAAGGGCTGGGCACTACAAAGTAGGACACTTGAAAGCCAGGTGCTGGGGAGAGGGAAAGTGCTGCATGAGCAAGAAGTGAGATTATAAATTAGAGTTCAGCTCAGCACGTTTGGAGTCACATAAATGACTTAGGAGTTTGTAAAAGCACGCCCTCAAGGATTCAGAATTACAGCCAAAGAGGAGGGAGAACATAATGCTTTAGTAACGTGTGATTTATGCAGCAAATAAGTTTGAATTAGTCACTAATGTGAAGTGGGTTTGGAAAGATTAATAACCCTTACCCAGCACTTATTGTATGATGATCAGCCATAAATCTTCTTTGAGCGAAACAGGAAGTAGCCAAATCCTTTCTCTCTGGAGATGGGCAGTGCTCGTGCCGTTGTTCAAGGGCTGCCCACTTTGAATTCTGCTTTTTTCCTTGGAGTGAGGCTAAGGATTGCTCATGGCAACTTGGGCATTTCCAGTTGGCTCAGAAGATACATGCTCCAGATGGGCCTGGAAAGGGATGGGATAACTGTGTGGAACTGGGAACTCCCATTTGCCTGGCTCATAGCATTAGCAGTGTACAATTCATTCATTGAAATGGGCACTGTTGCCCAGAGAGGGCATAGAAAAGGCGTGAAAACGCTATAAGTTGCAAACTCAACATTGTTGCTGTTCATGGTCTGACTATTTTGGTCCTGAATGACTTTTAAGATCTTTTTCCTACTTGTTGTGGTTGTTTGAAGTAGAAAACTTTCCATTAAGGCTAAAATCCTGTTCTAGTTGATGCTTTGCCCATTTGTATTTGTGCCAAAACCAGTGTGACTTTTGATTTCTTCTGAGCATCTGTCAGCTGGTGACCCACCACACCTTCTCTTGTGTGGCCTATATAAACCAGTGCCGACCAAAGCTTCAAAGAGAGACTTCCCTCTCTGTAAGACTCTACCTCACACTTATTTCCAATAAACTGCCATCCTCTCAATTTTCCACAAGCAACATGTAATTGAGCAGTAACCTCAGTGTATGAAAATCTGTGTGGCAGATGAAAAAAACATCATTAGACCAGAGGCAGCTGGAGTGCAGTCATGGAGTGTAAAGAGCTCAGCTCCCATAGAATCTCTTTCATGGATATTTAGAGTTTAGGACAAAAAAACCTGTTTGATGGAGGTGAAATTCTTATCAGTCCAGGGAAGGGGGAGAGCTGCTTAAGGAAACAAATGTTAAGGAGGGCTGGTATGTCAGCCAAGTGTATACCCCTTGTAATTCCATCTGAACAGCCAGATTTGCTTAGGTTGTTGAGGGCAGTGTGTCCCAGAAGATGCAAAGTCTGTAAGACACAAGGAATCCTCTGCATGGCAGAACAGGCTGCTGCTGTGTCATAAAGAGATATATCTTTTTTTTTCATGCAGCCTTCATTATTTTAAGTGAGTGTTTGGCATTGTTTTGTTACCTGAACTTATTTAGCTGATGTTTAAAGCAGCTTTTTGCTGCAAACTTGCTGGACAAGATGTAATTGTTCTGCATAAAACATCCTGGTGGGCTGAAGCACAAAACAGTGAGGGACCTGCACTTGTTCTACAAGTCCATCCTTAGAAATGCCTAAGCCTTTCCTTCCCTGAGAGTGCACCAAGGAAGTTGTTTTGGTTGCTGGGAAGCCAGGAGGGGGGGTTAGAAGTGATACTTGCTCTTTTCAGCTTAGCTGAGCAGGCCTAGAGAGCCAAAGTAGTTCCTAAAACAAGAGTCACGTGTGTGCCACCATAGCTGCTGCCCGGAGAAGCTGTTCCATGTGGCTCTTTTCCCTTTTCCAATGTGGAAACAACGCCTGCTTGCTTCCAAGAGGACCTTGGAACAAGCTGGACTATCCACATGAAAAATCAAGCTAGAATCCTCTTAGTTTAGTCTTAGCTTTTCCAAGCTGACATGGTAGCACTTGCAAAGCTCTTCAGGGAATCTTTTCGAGAGTATGCTCCTGGCAATACTTTTGGGAATAATGATCGTGGAACCAGAACCATAAAAGGCATTCAAATACTCTTCCTAAGCACACTTCCCTGTGCACATCTGTGGAATGTGATTTTGAAATGCCTCAAATTCACACTCACACAGGATCTGTCACTGTTCCCTGTGACCTTGATCAGGAGCATTTCTCTTAATGCCTGTTATGCTTCCAGATAAGCAGAGCACCTCCCATTGACCCAGGCAGGTCATTATCCTCTTCCCCTTTATCAGGAATCCTTCAGCCAATTAATCACACACTGCTCTGCAATCTTGAGGCTCAATTATGCCTGGACAAGTGTTGCTCAGCTGTTCCTCCTGCTACAGATGTGACATATCCTGAGATTAGCTCTGATTCACAGAAGTCACTGATTCCGTATCAGGCGCTAGGAAAAGCAGGGCCGTCTGGGAGGGAAGTGACACCATCTTGGAAGCATTTTATCACAGAGTAAGTGGAGATGTCTAAAAAATCCTGCTTGCCACCACCACATCACAGTAAGTCCTTCTCACTGGCTGTTGCCTCTCAGCCTGAGACAATTTAGCAGTATTTTCTAGATGGAGATGTCAGCAGACTAATAAACTGTTAGTGGTGCACCGATGACAGACAGTAGCTAGTTCTCCTTTGGGATAGTAGATAGCTTAACTTGGAATCCCTGTGAGAAACCTATTTTCTCCTCTTTTGTGAAAACCTGTTTTATGCACATCAAATAGCTTCTGGTTTTATTTTCCTGTTGTTACCATTTGCTTGGGATACTCTGTCGTGGATGTGTGTGTGTGAAATAGTTGGTGGTATTTTTGATTAGTCTAAAATTTCTGCCTTAGGTTTTTTTGTTTTAGTTGTTGGTTGTTTGGGTTTTTTTTCAGTAGCTGTGGCTAGACACACTTAATTGTTTTAGAGGGCCTGGGTCAGAGTGCATTATGTGGCTCCCAGAAGAACCATGGGACACCCGCTGAAACTATGAGCAAGATGTGCCTAATCTTGGCAGTGTGATTCTGTGTTCGTGAGGTTGTTCTTTGTAATCATTTTCAGCTACACAGAAACTCAGGCAAACATTTAGTACAGATGCTTGCAATTCTATAAAATGGTGTTACTCTCTTTAAAAAATGCCTTCTGATTTCTATAAGCAGACCTTGTTAATTTTTTTTCCTGAGTTTGGATATTTAATTGTGGTTCCTCCTGTTTTTATTTTTCACAAGCTCATTTTTGAACAAGATAAGCAGATGTTGAATATGTAATTGTTTACTGTGGAAAATCAAAAACTCTGCAGAATAACTACCCTTTATCACTTTCAGGCTTCAAATAAATTCTCTTAGAAACTCCTATGGAATGAAGGCATTTGCATTTCCTCTGTGGATGGTGCCACAGAGAGTAAGTGAGCAGATAGGATCTGCTTCTGCACCCTGCCCCTGCCCGGGGGCTCTTTGCATGATGGTGTGAATGCAGGACACACAGGCAACTTAAATAGGATTTGGGGCTGTGGAAGAACAACTGGATTTAGCTGGGGCTGAGGCAGCTGTGAGCACACAGCAGGACTGTGTGTGAGCTCACAGGGCTGAGCTGGAAAATTTCTGTCTTAAACACCCAGATATTCTGTCCCTGGTTTTCTTCAGACAGAGCCATTGCTGTGACTTCTCACACTGGTCTCTCAATTTGCAGTCTAGACCAAGCCTGTGTGTGGGTCAGATATTGCACCAATATTGCACCAGATGTTGCAGCCTTTTTTTTGTAACAAGGTCACAAGTGATGGGAAAAATGACTTGGACTTGTGTTGTCCAAGGCTGGCACAGCTAAAATCCATTTTGAATGGCCTTTATCAGTCAGATTCTCAGATCCAGGAGATTCTCACATTCTCTATACTGACTGGTTGGTTCAGCTTGCTGGATAAGTCCAACTGTGCCAAGACATGAAAAAGGATTTTTACTTCCAAGAGTGTCCTGCAATCTAAGTGTGGGGCTGCAGGGGACTGATATGATAGATCTGTTAACAATTTATTTGCCTCTTCTTATCAACAAGATACAGAAAATGGAGACTGTGTAAACATGTGTGTGTAGAAAGGATATTTCAAGTGAAATATTTCAAGTGAAGCGTTGCATTTTATTTTAATTATCAAAATTATGAGGTCATGCTTGGGCTTCACTGATTGCTCAACAGCAAATACTGCAGATGTATCTATTTTTTATGATGCAGCTATTTGATTTATATCACTTCTATTATTTTGGCTGTCCACACAGTGGAGAACATTAAAGTGCCTCTGTTTCTGCAGCTCATCTCTCTCCCACATTTTAAAATTAATTAAAGGGAACCTTAAATTTAAATGCATCTCAAAAAAACCCCAAATAGAGGCGGTCTCATCTTTAAGATGAAAAAAAGGATTAGAACTGGAGGAAACTGAAGTTATTTTTGTGTTTTATAAATAATCTTCCAATTTCCTATCACTTACCACTTTATCTCTTGTGGGGTTACTGCTGGATTCTGCTACTCTTTTTTTCCAGACTTTCTGCTTTCTGTGTTGATCAGCCACAGGAGTGGAAAAGAAGCTGGAAAGATGAAAGGAGCTACAGACTCCTGCAGAAGGCATAGGGAATTTCAAGGGATGCAGGTAGGAGCAGGGCATGTAGCTCAGCTGGGGGAAGCTAATTTGCCACCTAGTCCCCATAGGAACCCAGCAGAGCTAAGAACAGAGCAAGTAGGACAGTTGGCTTCTGATGAGGGAAGTAAAGGACACAATTTTTTAATCAAATCCTGAACTTTTCAAACTCTTCGGCTAGGAATTAAAATATTTAGCATGTAATCTGAATGGGGGTAATGTAGTGTTGTTTCTCCAGTGTTGGATCTCCACTGCTGTATCTGTTGCTCTACTTGGGGTCTTGGCAAAATGAAGAAATGCTGAATAAAGTTTATTTCCCCTGTGGCCAGATTTTATCAGTGTAAAAGCATGTCCTTTTATTTTATTGCCATATGTTCTAAAAGGATCCCTTCCTGCTTGGAAAAAGTTACATGTTGTTCTTGTTTTCAATGTATTTCACTAGTTTTAAAATACAGCTTTAAAATACAGCTTCACTTACAGTCTTGGCTGTAAAAACACCAACACCACCTACCTTTCACAGGTGGGGATGTGGAGGTGCAGAAGTATCAGGAAAACCCCAGGACCATCCTGTAGATCAGGATGCAAACTCCATGTTTCTCTGCATAACCCAAGAAGCATCACCTTTTTTGGGGACACTTGAAGTTTCCTTGAAACTTTTCCAGGAAAATATTTGTGTTTAGACTCTCCTTATCTAACAGGTGTGACTGGATGTGATTTAGCACAGGGTCTGTACTGAGTTAGGAAAAGAAAGACAAACCATGTGGTATCTAGGAAGTAAACTGCAATAGGGTGAAAATATTTCATTCAAACATAAAAACAAAACTGAGAGCCTGGTCTTAGAATGAGTTATGTTGGCAAAACACTACTGTGAGGTGAGATGAGATGGGACCCATAACTCACAGTCCCTACAAACGTGTCTGTCAGTTAAAGAAAATTGAATCCTGTAAAGTGGTCCTGTAAATATATGTACTGTTTTCTTCTGTGAAAACTTCTCATTCCTAAGTCTTGCCTATCTTTCCCTTTTTTCCCTGGAAAAATGATGGGCTCTGTTGGTGGTGATTGCACTTTGCCTTTCCCAAGTTCCATGTTTCTGGATGGATGTGGTGTGGATTTCACAAGATTTTACATTAAAGTCCCGTGAGCTGATGCCAGCATGTGTGTAAGCACTGCTGTATGCTTTTTGCCTCCTCTCATTTATTACCTTGCAGCTTCTGAATACAGAGGAAATTAGAGATTCAGATTTGTACTTCTCAAAGAAAAAAAAAAGGGGGGTGGGGGGGAATAGTGAAAGAAAAAAAAAGAAAAAGAAAGGGGGAAGGATCCCACCAAAATTTCTTTGTGATTCACTGTGGGGTCGTGACCCCATCCCGCTGAGACTTCTGTTCCAAAGTAGTAACTTGGTAGCTGGAGTTTTTTAAAGTGGTTGTTGATTGGCTTAGCTGTAAGAAAATCACATTTCCCTGAAACTCTTAGGGATACTTTAAATGGGTGGATTATCCAGCTGCCTGATTAGAAGTTTGGGTTATGTAAACACGGAATGTTTAGATTTAGTCTTTTCAGTTGAAGTCCAGGCAGCTGTTTGCACTTAACTCCATCAAGAAGCCCAGTTAATCAAAGAGCAGGAAGGATTTTTTACCTTCTTAAACCTGTGTCATTATTTCTGCTGTCCAAACCCTTTGGAGTTAGGCTTGTTGCAATGTAGAACAAGGTCTTTTGGATTTTCTGGTGGGGAAACAAGAAAGAATGGATGGGGTTTGGGTTAGTGAGATGTGGTGCCTTGTGGATTTTTCCCTTTTGCTGTGACATAATCATTTTTCCATTAGTTGAAGTCAAACTTGACTTTTGAGTCTTGGAAAGAACAGAAGGTGGAGGCAGATCCACCTCCAGGCTCTGGCTCTGTCCTGTATTTGTAGCGAGTCCAACCATGGGCATCTATGGAACCTGTTTACACTGGATTTATTTTAGGGCATTCTTGACAATGTGAATAGATAGCAGAGTAACCAACTAGCTTAACACTTCAGGATCCAAGCAATGAAAGAGTCTTTGTGTAGCAAAGAAACAGAGCCTTTCTTCTCCAGGAAAAGAAAAAAAAAGGAAATAAGTTTGGTTTATTTTTCTGTGTTCTGTTTTATCCACTACCATTTTGGAAATTTAAAATTTCAGGAGAAGAAAACCCCTCAAAACTCTTTGTAAAGCAGCTTCTCTCAGTAGTTCTCTCTTTACATTCCTCTTTTGATTGTTGCAATTATAAGTTTATTAATTGTTGATTTCTATTTATGACATCTTTCTTCATTTTCTAAATCTAGAGGTTGCCAGATGCAAACAGGAAGCACTTTATTGTGCATCTATATCTTGCATACTTGTGATTAGCTGAAATTAATTTCTGATTACTTGCTATAAATAAGATTTGCTGCCTTTTCTGTGTGCTCACAGTTGTACTGTGTGCTATCAAAACCTAAATATACAATATGGTATAAATTTTTAAAGTACTAAACAAGTTTAGCAGTGAGAAGTAAAGCATATTAACATTTTATTTTTTCTAAAATCATCTTCTCCAAATCTTTGACATTTCCAGTTATTATATAGTTCTGACCATTGACAGTATCATCAGGGAGGTGTGGTGATGCTGTTAACACACAAGTGATGCTCCTGAAGCCATCAAGGACCCAGCTGTGATCTTTTATTTTTTTTCACTCAGACAACTGTGGTTTCATAGGGCAGGCATTTCCCTGTCAGTTTACTGGATAATAAATCCAAGACCCATAATTCCAGCCTGAATTACTAATCAGTGTCATATTGTAATTATAGAAAATATATCCAAGAATGTTGTTGCTCAGTATTGATTTGCTTTTAATCTATAAAACAAACGTTAATTCGTATTTTGTAATGTACATGGCTTTCCCTGTAATTACATCTAATGTTTATGATGTTAACAAAAAAAGGTCTGTCAAATAATCCTGAAAAAACTCTAATTTCTATCACTGTGTGGTGTCTGGGGACACATCTATTCCTGTAAGAACTGGAAAAAAAGCCCACAAACAATAAGCATATGGAAATACAATAGGTGGCAAAGGACTCTGGTCAAAAATTAGTTTGTCTGTGCTGACATTTCATTGTGTCATCTGTACTGAGCTATTGATCAGTATTTGCAGACAATTTAAAGTGATCAGATGGTCCTGGCAGGAAGACCAGACAGCTGAATGAGCCTTTCTGTTTTCCTTCCATTTTTTCACATTACTCCAAAGGTTCATTTTCGTGTTCTGATCTAAGGTGGCTGTTGGATATCAAACTATAGGCATATTGACTGAAATGGGAGTTTTTGTTGTTATTGTTGGTACTGGTTATTTTCCAGTAGATATATCTCTATTTTCCAACAGAGATCCAGGTATCTGGGTGGAATATAATAATATTGTCACAACCTTTCATGCTTTGACATGTATTTAAGCCTGAGCTTTTCAGATTGCCTCTCCTGCTTGGCAAGCCTTGGCTATGGAAAGGAGCAGGCAGTATTTCAGATCTCTGCTCTCAGGTGATTCTGGGCTATTCACCATTACCAGATGTGCAGGTGTTCCTTCTGTAAAGAATAGGGTAGAATATCTTTGTAAGGTGCTAGGGGCAAGACTATTTACAAGGGCCTGGAGTGGCAGGACAAGAGGGAATGGATTCAAGAGAATAGGTTTAAAATGGATATTAGGAAAAAAATCTTCACTTTGAGGGGGGGGGAGACACTGGAACCAGAGAAGATGTGGCTGCTCCATCCCTGGATGTGTTCAAGGCCAGCTTGGATGTGCCTTGGAGCAGCATGGTCTGGTGGGAAGTGTCCCTGCCCATGGCAGGGGTCTTGGAACAAGATGATCTTTGACATCCCCTTCCAACCCAAACCATTCTGTGATTCTATGACACTGCCTGGTCTCTTGGAAATGCTTCCACCTTCTACCCACCAGGCCACTTTGTGTCACTATTGCTCCACGTGCAAAACGTGTCTGAAACAGCATTAATTCAGCAGCAGGCTAGGATGTACTTTTCAGTTCAGCCTGACTTCAGCCTCCCAGAAATGGGAACTCAGAATTGTCCTTGCATGGCTCCTTTTTGTTGGGAACATCTCTCTCTGTTTACCAGCCAGGTGACTGATTTCCAAATGCAGGAGATGCCTGGTCACTTGGGTCCCTTTCAGGCTGTGCTCCCTGGGCTTTAGCTGGAAGTAGATGGGCTGAGGAATCATCTCATTGCCATTCTCTCCTTTCTCTCCAACTTTTGGGACAGTTGCTTAGCAGCCACCCAGTGGGGAATGGTAGCAAGCCAGTCCTCCCTCTCTGCAGTCAGGCTGTGGCCAATAAGTAATGTCATGCTTGCCAAGATAAGGGTAATAAAACCTCATGCTTGAGGGCATAAGACAATCATTGCAGAAGTCAAGCTGGAATCCCTCCTCAAACGTGCTCCAGCAACACACAGCTGCCTCAGCCAACGGTGCTTGTGAGTCTCCCATAGAGCAACTTCTCTGTGCAAGGAAGGGCCCCTCACAGTCTGTTCCCCATTTCTGAACCCTGAATCTTCCATGCAGCTGTTTTAGTGCTTACCTGTGCACAGAAGTCAAGTTGGAAAAGCTGGGGGTTAGTCAGAACCTCACCTTGATGCCAGCTGTGCTGTGGCTCTGTGCTGGTATCTATTTATCATGGACATGTTGGGTTTTCCTCCTTCCCTTGGGACACATGGCTACACTGAAGTGATTTGTGCAAAATTCCTGCTGTTGTGATGCAGCTGCAAGGGAGGAAGTGTGAGTTTAAACCAGCTCTGAGTGTTTTCACCTCTGTTCTAGGCTCTGCTTTACATCCAAGCTTGGTGGAAAAGAAATGTGTGCCAGAGAGAAAGTCTGGAGGTTTAAATCATCATCTGATATAAATGGCATCATTCCATTGGTCTCAGTGCAATGACAGTGGCCTCTGCCAGCTCAGGAATCTCTGTGGTGGGCAGGAAAGCTGGAGAAAAGCGACTCTGAGTCATGTTTGTTCATTTGATTTACCTTGGGAAGTAATGGAATATTTTCCATAGCATCTTGAGTGCAGAAAAGGACTCAAGTGCCTGCAGCCTCTGGTTGGGAGCATGGGCTCCCTGAGAGTGCCCTGGGAGCTGGGCAGAGGAAGTGCCTAGCCTGGCCTTTTGCAAAATGCCTCCTTCCATGGGCATTGGGAGGCAGCAGCCTATAGAAAATAAGGTGTTTTAGTGGCCTTTTGATAAAAGAAATGGAGGTGAAATGGTGCTTCCCTTTTCGACACGACACTCTGAGGTCTGGTGAATGCTGTGATTCATCACAGAATTACTGAGCAGCACCACTAAAGGAGAATCTCTAATTATGATTCAGTAGGAAAAGATACAGTGGTTGATAACCCATGTAACTCTTCTGTCTGTGTGTGTGGTGCAATGTAGTTCAGTGTCCTGAGCTCTAATATGGAATATCTATGTGTAAGGTTGGATTGGGTTTTCCCAGTTCTCTTCCTGTAGCAAGCTTAAAAGAACAGCTATGTGACCTCTGAATTTCCCTCTTCTGAAGGGAGAGGTGCTGCCATGCCCCATCTACATGACAGACTGCAGTGGGAATTGGGAATCAGTTGCTCGAGTGGAGGTTCTCAACCCTGAGCCATTGATCTTTCTCTCCTAAACATTGTTGTATTTTATTAGCTGATTCACCTGCCACATCCATTAATTTTGCTCAGTTTTTGGGATAAGTACCTGTATGAATGACAAAATTGTTTAGACTAATTAGACTAAAATAATGAGTATTATGCAAAGATTATGCTTATTTATTACAAATATTGAATCCTTATATCCTTTCAGTCCAACATTGAAACACAAGCAGGGAATTTACTATTTATATATTTATAAATATGTATATATCTATTTACAATTTGTCAAGAGCTCTTGATACATTAAAACTGAAAAGAAATAAAAAGGTTCTTCAACAGACCCCCTTTAACAGAAATGACAATCATCCATGTTCATAGAACTAAACCAAACCCAAAAGCTTTTAAGTTTCCTTTTCCTCCCAGGAATTACTTTATCTGTGTTCCAATACTTCTACAGTAATAAGATAACTCCAGCACTCTGGGGAAAAGAAAATCTCACAAAATCTAAAAGCAACTCAAAGCAAATATGAAACAGAGTATTATTACCATTATTTGGAAATAATCTCTCAGATTTAAAACAAACAAACAAATCTGTGAGTCTAGTTTTTCCTAATTTGCAGGAAAAAAAAGTCTGCCATCTTCCCCCCCCCTCTCCTCCGCTTCTGCAGTGTTTATATGTTCTCTGTAATGTGAAATCTGACTGCTAGGCCACAACCCAGCCTTCAGTTGAGGGTTTTTACCTCTTGGATGACATAAGGCACAACTTTGAGTCTGTGTGGATCTAGGGGGAGTTTAGAGTTACAAGAAATATTTATAACAACATGATGCTCTGCCTCACAAACTGTTACAGCACAAAAGCCAGTGAGACACAGTGGGACAGCATAAGAAGTTTTATTTGCCACTCCGAGTGACCACCATTGCTGAAAATACCCAGATTTCCTGGTTACTTCATTAAGGGTTGGCAAAGTGACCTCTGTTTACTCTTTTTTTTAATCTTTCAGTTCTTTAGGACAGTGAGGCCATTTCTATTAAAATCAAGCTTCCCAGCAGCAGAGCAGACTGGGAAGTTTAGTGGAGCTGAGAGTGCCTCCATTCCCATTTATAAATAGCAGCATCTGTGCAGCAGGAATGAGGAGCTCTAATGGAATGGGCCACATTGTGAAAGTTTGGTCAGACAAGTGCGGCCCAGCATTTTCTTACAGACATTACCTGTTTCTGTTAAATACCACTCTAGTGTTTCAAACCCAAGAAGTATAGGATTGGGATACTACAAGGTGCTCAGCTCCTGAAATCTCCCAGAGTTAAGGTGACCAGGTATTTTCATTATACACTTGTTCAGCCTGCCTGGTCCTTCCAGGCTCCTCTCTTTAGCTGTAGTAAAAAGAAGCATGGCTCTTTTTAAAATAAGTTATTTTTTCAGTAAATTCACCCGCACCAATAAACCCAAGAAAGCTGATTCAGTGTTAAGTGTCCACCCCATTTTGCCAAGGTACACAGTGTATTTACTCTGGGGGAGCCTGCTAATAGCAAATAATTCCATCCCCTCATTTTACCCATGGCAAGGCTCGGAAGATAACCAGCTGTTAGCAGAGGAGCCACGGAGAGGGAGGCAGCCCAGGCTGCTCAGGATATAAAGATATGTGTGTTAGTGCAGAGGAGCAGCAAGCTCTTTGCACTGCTCGCTACCTTGCATTTTCAGCACCAGAGCTTGGCCCTGACTGCCTCCAATTCTGACAGCCAATTTCTGACCTTTCACTCTCTTATGATCACTGCTGGTTTGTGCAAGAAACTCGGTCTCCTTTCTTGTCCAAAAATTTTAAGCAAATACTCTTGTTAGTATGATTGCCTCTGCAGTATTGGCTTCTAGGAACCAAGAAAAATCTCACATCACCACTGTGTACAATTACATCATCTCAACATCACAGCTGCCAACTCTCACTCTTTGCTGGAGAGTCATTATTTCTGCTTTAAAGAGATGGAGTGACCTCATGAGCTTCTGAAGAAAGCCCACAGCTGACTGCCTGCCATACCGACAGAATAAAGTGGTCAGATGGGACTTGGGTTGATTAATGCTTCAATACAGAAGCACCTGTGCTCATGGCAAGAGATCAGGTCCTCTCCACTGGAGCAGATCCTAAATCTGAGCTAGTCTTCTGTGTCCTTTTAAAAGTGGTAGGCTGAGAATGGAAAAGAATAACTGTTGTTCACAACTAATCTGGAATGTGTTGGGATTGAAAAAAAAAAAAAATCTGGCATCAGTTCAAGCTTCATTTTTTTAACTGAAACAAATCTAAATGTGATTGAAAACAAGAGCATGCATAAAAATTACCAACCTGATTCTTATTTACACTGCAGACTCTTTGCACCTCTCCAGCAATGTGAAAGGTCTTGGAGCATGGTTCAGTTATTTTTACACTTCCATGATGGGCCTGTTTATTGACACGGAGCTCAGAAATATTTATGGGAGTGCAGGATTTGTCTTGCAGAGCAGTGGAAAGTCAGCACCGTGTGACTGCTGGGCACTGTGCTTTGACTTATTTAGGGTATCCAGTTGGACTGTTGAGGGGAAAATTAGGGTTCTGGACAAGGGGTGGGTCAGAGGTTCAGTAATAAAATGTGAAGTGCCTCATCAGTGGGTCATTTGTGTGAATCAAGTAGGCTTTGGTTATTGGCTGGAAGCGAAGAGGTCTTTCAAGTCCAGGTAAAAGCAAATGGTCTCTGGGCTGTGTCCTTGGCCAGATGATCTCATCCCAGCTGGCGGCATTTGACAGCCCCACCTCTGTCTGATGCTGTACAGCTCTCACTGAGCAACCTAAAGGTGCTACAAGATAATGAAGTACCCTCGTGTCCTTATGGGAGAAGACCTGCAGGTCAAGGTACTCAGCATCTCGAGTGGGACAGTGCATGGAAAACCTTTCTTTGCTGTTGCCTTTTCTATGCCCATTCCGAGGACAAACAGGCACCATCAGGCTCCTGGGTGACTGAATGCTGCCTGCTGAAAGCTCTAAATTGGCTTGACCTTTACTAAAGGAATGGTTGAAAATGGAGAGGCAAAATGACAAAGTGAAGGAGTGGTTAGGAAGAAACACAGTCATCATGAAGCCAGCAGAAAAAGAAGGGATTGATTATGTATCTGCAAGAGGGCCCTGCCAGCCTGCAGTGCAAGGGGAAGAACCCGAGCTGCTGACAGCCCTTTCCTGGGGCAGTGACACCGTGTGTAAGGGAGGTGCTTTCTGCAGGGGGGGCTGAGTACAGGGAGTTTCCATCTCCTGCTATGCCAGTCCTGCTCTGCAACCCAGACTGTGGTTCTGCCATGCCCCAGGTTCCCTCAGTCAGTTGCCTCCCTCTGCCTGGGACACAAACAGCTCCTCAGTGTTCAGGCTGTAACAGAATAAACCAGGCCTGCATCTGCCATACATTTCTTTTTTCATGTTTTATCGGTTGTCATGGACTTTCTTAGTGCATGAACTCCAGGACTTACAGGAGAATTTAACTTTCCAGTTTTAAATGAATGTAGAGAAAACCTGGAAAACACCAGATGTTTTAAAACTTACTCAGAATTAAATAAAAAGACACAAAGTCAATGTCTTAAAAAATCCTGAGCACTCTTTGAGGAATGTTGGAGAAGAAAAAAGATGGAGATGTTCAGATAATTGCCAACACAAAGTACTTGATGCCGTTATGCAACATCTAACACAGCAGTGCCTTGCTCTAGTGTGTTTTCACTTTTTTCACTTCACTTTTCTACTGCAGCACCAATATTTGAATTTGTGCAGCACAGAGGAGGTCAAAAGCAAGAACTAGTTCATACCTTCCATCCAAGCCAAGAATATTTTCAAGCTCTCCCCCTCCCCAAAGGAGCCAAACCAC
The DNA here is from genome assembly GCA_013397195.1 of Hylia prasina. NCBI lineage: Eukaryota > Metazoa > Chordata > Aves > Passeriformes > Sylviidae > Hylia > Hylia prasina. The sequence goes on along the minus strand of VYXD01009300.1, from coordinate 2,411,831 downwards.
TAGCAAATCACAGCTTCAAAAATGTTTGACTAAAGCAACAGTTTTATGAATCAATATTAAAAATAGACTGTAAGAATTGGACTTAAAAAAAAATTAATCCTGCTGCCCCGAATTTCCTGTCACTCTTGGATGTTGTATTAAATTTTGATATGAAATGTATTTTCCTGAATTGGAATTTGTCCTTAAATTACTTACGAACAATGAACTCTTTCAAGAAAAATAACTGCTTCCTTATCACCAGAATTAATACTGTGGTTTTTTCTAAGTGACTTTCCATAGCTTATCAAATCCTTTCGTTCCTCTTAGTTGGAGGGGAACTGAAAAATGTCTATCAGTTAATTCTTTTCAATTTCATGATTTTAAATCAGGTAATATTCCACGTTTTATTTTGTTCAAAGTGGCTACAGGCCACTATTCATTCTTGTTCTCCCTTGTAATATCTTTAACCCAGAGAAACTCAATCTCTTTTTTTCACTCATTTTACAGCTGCTTTGACTATGGAACCATATTAACACCAGGCCATTTGTACCTATGTTCTTTTGCAGCCAGTTTGGCTCGGTAGGATCCCATCATGGTTGTGGCGTGACTGCGTTTGCCACTGAAGCACTGCCACCTGTGGGTGAATCCCGGCCCTGGTTCCCCACGGCAGGGGGAGCAGGAGAGGAGGGGAAGATCTGAGAGTGATAAAAATATCTGTTCTGCACCATTTCAAAGCTCAGTCATGCTTATTTGGGAGTGTCACATTAGTTTTGTGTGCAAAAGGGACACTTCAACCCTTTGGCCCTCAGGCTGATGCTGCATTAGTGCTAATAAGTTCAAGCTATAGCTAATAAAAGAGTAGTGTAGCAGACTGTCCACATGGAAGATGCCACCAGTGGCCTTGGCTTGTGGCATGCCTTGAAGGTCAGAGCTCAAGGGCCTTTTAATACAGACACAGTACATTACACTGTGTGTTCCTGGTGGTGCCTTGCAGAGGACAGAGCTTGGAGCTAGGACCTTGTCACAAGAGCACCAGGTAATTTCTGCAGTGCTGGTAAGAAGAGAAACGGTTCCTGAACACTTGATCCAAACCCAATGGCAATCAACAGAACTTTGAATCTTTTCTTTGGTGAGCTCTGGAAATTCTCCCATGCCCTGACTCCCAAATAACACTAAATTTCCTGAGTTCAAACCAGCCCCAGAGCTTAATCAAACAAACCATTTGATCCCACAAGAAATCTGGGAGTGTGGTGTAAGACACAGACCCGCCCTGCTCGGCACTGGTGGTGCTGAAGACATATCACAGAGCATGGTCCATGTTCGCTGCTGGATAAAGTGTCAGTGGATTTCAAAGGCTCTTCCTATCAGGGTTCAGAGAGGAGGATGAGCAAGGGATGAGTGTGAAACAGGTAGAACTTTGACAGATGGGAGACATCAGTGTATAGAGCTCAAGGAACAGCACTGGTCATGCTGCGTCTTGCTTTTAAAGGCTCACGGTTTTGTTTTTGAAGCCACTGTTTCTTGGTGATGGGCAGAATGGTTGATTAGAGGAATATGAAAATCTGATGATTAGGAGTCACCTAATTTTGAAGATGTCTGTATTTAAACTCTGTGAAATCCTTGGGCGTGTCAATGACTGCAAGAAAATCACCATGTGAAGTTTAGGTGAACTGCACACCTTGTAGTTCAGGTAATCATTTAAGGCCAATTTTAGTGGCTTCAGGAACTGCAGGAATATATCCAAAAGTAGTTGTTTCTTCTACTGGAGCTAACAGCTATGAATCATAGGAACTGTGTCATTATATATTGTTCATTATTTCTGTGACCCTGAGAAATACAGGTATGTCATCAGAGTGAATATGTACAATTCTATACAATAATATTTTCTTCATACTTTCATCTATGCAACAAAATCTTGGTTTTCCTTAACAGTGTTGAAGTATGTGCCTGAATAAGATGTCATTTGTAAAGCTGAAAGCAGATATCTACAGCAAGTATTTAAAAAGAAAAATTGGACTTCCTAATTTGTATAAAAGGGAAACCCATTAAAAGGATATAAAGGATAATGCTCAGATTATTTTTCAAACAATGGACAACTTGCATAATCCCATTATGAACAGTATACATTTCACAGCCCATCTGGCAGACAATAAACTTTGGGTCTCTGTGGGCTTGAAACACTAAGTATTGTACTGCCAGAAAAAAGGTCTGCACATGTGGCATTGGGTGGAAAAGCAATCACAGCATCTCTCACCCCAAACATCCATTATGTTAGTTAGTTTCATGCTTTCTGTGAAATAATGTGTATTTAGTAACTGCTAAGCAGACCTATGTGAGTACTCAGCACCGAGTACCTGCTGCTGAAGTGGCAGGATCTTGCCATGCTGGACTGCCACAAAGGCACTGTATAGAACATAAGGCTAATGAATTTGCTCTTCCTGGAGTTGTCTGAGCACTCCTAAAGAGATTTTACTTGGACGAGCCAGTCAGTCAAGGGAAATAGAGAAGCTGGAATAATCAGAATACGTTGTGAATAAGTTGTGGAATATTTTGGTGTCCTTAAAAACACTCGTGCAGTGTTGCTATTAGATCTCAGCTTAACCATTGGAAGTCTTGTGTGTCATATTATTGAATGCTGCCATCTTCCAGGAGCTCAGGGCTGTAACTTCCTGGAGGTTCAGCATTAGTTCACATCACCTGAGGATGTGACACAAGGTTACTGTCCACACCAGCAATTGGCTTTCCAAAACGTCTGGATCGTGTTGGAGACAGGCTTGGCTGCTACTTTTGATGTGAGGAATGGAAGGTGTGAGCCTTTCCAGGATCCATTACAGGGTGGGGTGTGCCATATAGTCAGGGCTGGTACATGTGAGCGTCAGGCTTCATTTCAGACCTCTCTGGACTGCTATTATGCCACCAGGTGTCAAGTGCCAACTTCAGTGTGAGCAAAGAGGAAGCATCTGCAAACATGCTATTTCCACACCTTGGAGAGCTGGAAAACCTGGGGCTTAGCTGAAGAGTTCACAAAAGTATCAGGCAAACTGAGTGTTGTCATGTTGACGGGGTTTTTTTCCTATATCTTGACTCATTCAACTCCTGGGAGTGTGTGACAACCAGCAGAACAGACAGTGCCAAAAAGCAACACATTTCTACACTCAGCTGCCTTAACGTTATGATTAACATTGTGGCATCACTGCAGTAAAATCAGATTTCTTGGTTTTACCAATTCCATACTTGTACTCATAGTGGAAAAAGTAAATTTGAAGTGGATTAAAACCCCCTGTCTTTTGCTGCCTTCTGATTTCATTTTCTTTAAATATTTATGAGTGCTGCAGCCCCACAGTAGCTGAGCCTTCGTGATTGCAGCACCGTGGCATTCCTCTGAGGCAGAGAATTACCACTGCGTTTTGTAGCTGGAGAGTCAAGGCAGAGCAAGGTTCTCTGTGACCTGTTCAGGATTACCCAGGTACCCTGAGACAGAATCAAACCCCACATTTGCATGTCCCAACTCCTGTTTCACTCGTTGACTTGGCTGTCCTGAGGTGCCCTTCCTTTTCTACCCATCTGGGCAGTGCTAGGAGGGCTTCATGTGGCAAACAAAAGCTAATGAAGCTCAGTAGCTGCATGTGGGTATTATTTGCTTGAGGTGAGAGGAGAGTTTTCCAAATGTCTGAAACTGGCACACTGATGAAAACAAGCAAGATTATTTTATGACTAGGAAAGTATTTAAATCTTTGCTTTAGTGGAGGAGTTTCAAAGGATTGTCATGAAAGAGTAGGAAGCATGGTTTCCTGCTTCTGTAATTTTGTTGTTCTTTATAGTTGATTAGAAGTTGAAGAGAGATCTGAGAAGTTTGTTGGAGCTTCCTTTTTGTGGAGATCCACAGCTGATTGCTTGTAGGACATCCATTTGCAGCTGTGTTCTCAGCAATGTTGCTGTTGGGAAGCTGATAGGCTTTTGTGAGATTTAACTTTCTGAAAAACTCAAGTGTCACTTTGCAAGCTCTGCAGTGTTCAAACTCTTTTATCGTGGCACCTTTGATCTGCAGCTTGTGCCTTCAGCACATAGTCAGGTTGGGCTTTTAGTACTTGTACTTCATATTTTCTGTGTCCCATGCAAAACCCTGCAGTGAGCTTGGCACTTTCATCACCACAGATGACAGCGACAGACCTGGGAGCAAGATTAGAGTATGGGCTTTGGGTTGGTTTGGGATAGTTACACTTTGGTTAGAAGTTAAGTCATTCCAACCTTTCTTGTCCTTCTCTGTCTTTTTACAACTCTTCATCTAAAAGAAAGGCCAATTCCCCGGAGACTCCCTGGGTGAGAGCTGTGTGGTGATGTAGGATCAGTAGGATACACTTGCTTTGTACTTTGGCTGCTCACATCTAGACCCAGCTAACTCAGGTCCTGCTCGCCAGAGGTAGTGAGGGTATATCCTAAACTCCCATCTTCAGCAGAAGCTTGAGTCTGTGCTCCTGGAAATACAAAGGTATCTCATATTTGAGAAAAATCCATCTCATTTCAGCAAGTCAATAGGTGGGAAAAACCTTCCATTGATGCTTAAATGAAAAGCAGGGATTTTTACTCTTCAAGCTCAGTGATGCCTTTGATTGCAAGCCTGAGCATTAGAAGTCATAAGCAGCTACTAGAGCTGCTGAGCAGCTGATGGTCTCTCTCAGATGTCATTGTATCTGGAGGACATTAATTCTGCCTCTAGATTGTGAAAAAGCACCTCCCTTTTCCTCAGTATTTGAATTGTTTTGTACAAAAATATGCAAAAGGCTGTTTTCTCTAGTTTGCTGATAAATCTATTTTTCTTCATGTTAAGAGACAGAAAATGAGGATGACAAATGCCTCCCGGGAGCTCATATGCAAATGCCTTCCCATTTGATTTAGGGAGAGTTTCACATATGGAAAAGCTGCTGAGTGCACAGCTCCTGTTAGCACAGGAAAGGTAGCAGCCTTTAAACAGAATTAAGGGAAGTGGCCTTAAAAGACATTCTGTGGTCTTGTGACTGGAGAAAAGCAACTGATCTTTCTAAATTGTTCTTCTAATTCAAATCCACTGAAGAAATGGAGTGGCTCTTGCTGACATTTTTCTTTGAATCTTGTCCACATGAATGAGGGCAGCTTTATTGTGCAAGAGTGTCCTGGCTGTACAAATCACATATGCAAAATGAGTCCTTCTGCTTTGCATCTTCCAAAGGGCTGAGCCACCAGGTTGTCTGGTCCCAGCTAGCAGGGGGAGTCCCACAGGAGCTGCTCGTCAGCCGGATGTCTTTGCGCTGCCAGTAGCCACTAGTCTGACTTTGGGTGTTCTCCTGCAGTAATCCTCAAGAGTCAGTGTGGTTAGCAATGATTTCCACAAAAGGAGAAATCCTAGGATCTAGAACAGTGGCTTTCAACTTGCCACCCACGTTATCCTGGGGTAGAGGCTGTTTGAAGCTGACAAAACTCACAAAACTCCCTCGTGAGAAGATCTTCTCTCTGGGCTCGCTGCTGCCAGATGTTTCATAAGTCCCTTGTCTTGCTACATCTTGTGCATACAGACTGAGCTCTGCAGGCAGGGGTACAGTGCCCTGGTCCTGCCTAGTCCCCCTAGGGCCCACCACAGTATAAATCACTTTAGCTGTAACTGATGGGAATGATTCTGGGTGAGGATGCACAAACAACCAGCAGAATCCAGCTGGCTCCTTTACACACATGTGTGTTCTCCAGAGCGGTAGAAATTAAGCAATTGAAGCTGCAGATGTTTATGAAGACTTTGATTACCCACAGGAAGCACTAGATCTATAGAATAAATCAGTGTGGTAATTTCTTTTCAGACTAAAAGGGATATTGAAGTCAGGAACAAACTTGCAGTTGTTGGGAATATTCTGTGAATGGGTAAGTGGTGTTGTTTTTGGCAATAGTTACAGACATCTTAGGATGGTAACTGCAGGATCACTGATAATACTCAGGCAGCATTCCTGCTCATTACTAGCAGGGATTTGGATCACTGCTTTCTTCTCAGAAAGTGATTATTCCAAACAACAGAAGCTTTTGAAACATGTCACCTCAGCATGCTGTGTTTATCTCAGGAAATAGTATGTTTGATCGTTCTACTGAAAATAGCAGCAAGTTGTTCAGCAACATGTGGTTCAAAGGTCGAGTGTACTGCAAGTACCACCTTCTTTAATGCAGCCTTTGAGATTTCACTGTGGCTGATAGGAAGATGGGAAAGTACAAGCAGGAGATGACTAAGGCAGCAGATAACTTAAAAAGGCCATAGACTTCAGTTGGAAATGGTGCAGTTGGCAGGTATGTGTTGTATCTTATAGGTGTTTTCAGCCCTGCCCAAGGTCTGCCTAGCATTAGTTTCAAGCTCCAACCATGTCATTATGGTGGGGGATCTGATATGCAAGAACAATGTTTAAAAAGACACCTTCCTTTTATTTTTTAAAGTGACTTAGAGATGCAGGTATTTCAGTCTGATTGGCAAGATGTAGAGTCCTATGCAAAGGAGATCAGACTTTTTTTTTTTGAGAGGTGTTTTATTCAAAAGAATGAGACATTTACTTGAAGTTAAAATCTTTTGGAAAAACAAGTCAGTTTGGATGTTGGGGGCTTTTTAAAATTTATTTTAAAGTTGTGCCAGCTACAAACATTACAATTGATTTGTTGAGGATGGAGGAGGAGATGGGAGGACATTTGAGTGCTGTTTTTCATTTGGTTTTGGGACTGGCTTAAGGGCTGAGTGTGCTGAAGGTGTTGCTTGAAGTATATCAAGAAAATTAATCTAGGCCAGAGGGAGCTATTCTTCATCTGGTTCCTCTGGTCAGGCACTTCTCAAATGCCTTTGCTTACCTGTCAGAGTGAGGACTGAGCTTGGATCATGGCCCTACTGTATAAAAAGAAAACCATCCAATGCATGGCTGCTGGGACACTTTTTCTTTCAGTTTTTGTTTGTTTGTTTGTTTGTAGGTTTGTTTGTTTATTTTTGTTTTTGTTTGGGGTTTTTTTGGAGAGAGGAATCAGTTTGGTTTGGGTTTTTATGTGGCTGATTCTTGTTGCAATGGAGGGGTTTGTGCCTGCAGAACAGCACTGACACATTGGTACCTGCAATCATTTGATGACCTTTTGCTTCCCTTTTGGCGTGTGTACGCTTGCAGAAAATTCAGCTTGAAATAAAATGTATCTCACTGCTAAGCATTTGAGTTATTTAGTAAACATTTTTCCACATGTGCCTAAAGGCAAGCCTGAACAATACAGTGCAAAACAGGGCCTTCTTTGTTTCTTATTAAAACATATTAAGCCAAGGTCTATTCTGGGCTTTACCACTTTTCCGTTTTACTTGATTAAAAAATCTTTGGAAGGAATCATGCCACATTATGCACTGTTCTGGTTCTCCCTTTGGAGAGGCTGCACAGTGTTCCTCTTTTGAAGGGATCAGGATTTTTAATGCTCTAGTCCACACAGTGCACCAGAGGAGAGCAGGCATCTTCTTCCACAGGTCAGCAAGGGAATCTGGACAAGCCGGTGCTTTGATGTTGATATTACTGTTGCCTGGGGTTCAGAGTCCTTCTGGGCATCCTCCAAAAATGAGACATGCAAATGTACTGGCCCAGTCTGGTCATTTATGTTGTGGAGTTTTCCCAGCTCAGTCATCAAAGTGTTTTTGTACTGAAAAACCCCCACACTTTCCACTGTCATGCCTGGGAACTAAAATCTGTAAGCATTCAACAAAGGTTTCAAGGTACAATTGAATTTCCTACCCTTCTTACAGTACCTTCATATTCCACTGGCTATAAATAATTCCTTCTGCCCAATTCTGTGAACATTATCACCTTGTTCTATTAATGTCATGTTGCCAACATCCCCCACAAATACTAATTACTGTTTCTTTAATAGATGGCTACACTGAGTACATGTTCAATTAAACTTCAGGCATTTTTTCTTTTAGTTTGCATTTAGTTATGCCCCAGAGACGGACATGACTCCAAGTGCTGCTGGCCAAGGGTACATGATAAAGTGACCTTTATCCAATTGCTCTTCTGCTTATCACGTGGCTGTTACTGACTCATGTCTAGCATAAACACGGAGTGAGGAAAAGAATTGTAACCATAGTGAAGAAAAAAAAGGAAAGATTAATAACCAGAAAATGTAAGGTGAAAGACCAGAATATTTTTGTTTGGAAAAGCTGCCACAGGACCTGGCTTTAAACTTCTTTCTTTAAGCTTCTTTAAACCTGGCTTCTATTTGGACTGATCCTCTGTGGTCTCCTCCCTTAAAGATGATAGATATATGACATTTCAAATGTAATTCACTTAAGGAGTTTGGCTTAGATGAACACCAAAGAACAAAATCCAACTCCCAAGGAACATTGCAAAGGCATGCAAAAATGTCTTTGTGCATGGCTGGAATATTTAAATATTTTGAACAATCAGTTTCTTCAGGGAAAAAAAGGATCCTTTTCATGCAGAATGGGCACTTTTCAGAAGAATTGTGTTACGAAAAAGCCCATTCTCCATCAAAACATCTGCGATTCATTTCCAGACCACTATTTATAATGATAGCTAATTTGATTCATATTTTCCTCTTTCTCTTCACAAGTTGTGTGTGAAAAGATGGTGATTTTCACATATGGCTTTACATTTCAGCTATGCTTGTCAAACAGTCTTTGCATATAGATCATTAACTGCCAGTTTGTGGAAAAGATTCAAGGTCCAAAATTTAATTGGTGTTGAGTTGCTGTGGCATGGTGTAGATGGTGGGATTTTCAAAATAGCTGGTTAATCTACCTTTATTGCTACTGAAGTTAGAAATTATGTCTGGAAAGGAAGATGAGGCTGCCTTGGAGACAAAGGTAAAGTTTCTGCCAGCAAATATTAAAAGACTGGAGCTGTTCAGAGCAGTAGTAAATGGTAGGGCCTGGCTTTCAAACAATCTCAACCCCAAGCTCACTTCAGAAAAGCAGCGCTGAGTTCTGCCCTCCCTGGTGAGAATATTGGGTGGTGAAGAATGGTTGGGTGTGCTTGGCATATTTGAACATCTGGGTATCCATTGATGTATCAGCCAGGGATTGGGATACTTGTGAGAATGTGTCCTCTAGTGGGGATGCTGAACTATTTCAAAACCAGTCTTTTGGTGCTCATTGGTGGCTGTGTTTACAGGACTGGGATTTTTAAAAGGCACCCTTAGAGCTCAAAGGTGCAAATGCAATTGAAAATTGATAGCCTGTGTTCCTAATTCACTGGAGAACATTTTATGTGAGTGCAGTTTGGAGAAGTCTGGCCCTAAGATATCTCTGAAATTTGTACCCTAAATGACCTGGGAGGGAACAAGTGGCACTGATTTTGGTGACGGAGATGTTGGCGTTTATGGCAGAGTTCTGGAGTTCTCTTGGGCATGCCCAGCCCAGCACATGCACGGGCAGAGGGAAGGACAGGGCTTTCCCACACCACCTCCATGGCCCAAACCAGGTAGGTGTTTTTACCTCTGGCCATGGGAGTGCCCTCAGTTAAATCTTGCTCCACGTGATGATGGCGTTGGGATGAGGGGTTCAAGGAACAGCTGCCCAGTACCTCTGAGCCCTGTCATGGAGGGCAGCTCTAAGCACAGGATCTGGGCAGGCTGTTGTGTGTCCCTTGTGTCACCCAACTCAGTGGGTGATCGCCCTGCCAAGGCATGGCCTGTGCCTGCCCGCACTGAGAGAGATCCTGGGGACTTTTCCAGTGAAAATGAGGGGCTGGCAAAGTCAAGATCTGGGAATGCCTGTCTGACTAGTAGAATTAGGACTGACTCCAGAAGGGGGTTTTTGCTCTTAACTTCCTCTTGAAAATGGGACTTTGACTCCTAAGTGAGTAAAGAGCTTTTAAAAACATGAGCTTTAACCCTTTTGAAAATCCCAGCCTTGCTCCCCACCACCAGCAATTTGCATTGATACCATGTGAATGAAATTAGCCCAGTATGTTTTCCAGCATTACTTTGCTTACTTGGAAGGTCTGACTGTCTCATCCTTCTGTGTTTGAATTACCTTTTCCTCTTGTCTCCAAGCCATCTGGGACAAATGGGGTTTAATCCTATGCAGACCTTTGGAGTTGGGGAGGTTTTCCCCTCTTTTTTCCTCTCTTTGTTTTATTTATTTATTTATTTATTTACGTATGTATTTACTTTTATTATTATTATTATTATTATTATTATTATTGTTATTGTTATTATTATTATTATTATTATTATTATTATACCTGAGGCATTTGGCTCACAGCCGGGGGTGAATGAAGGGAAATAAAGAGGAGAGAGG
>VYXD01009300.1:2338493-2401464 GCA_013397195.1 Hylia prasina | reverse complement strand
TTCCCCTTCCCCTTCCCCTTCCCCTCCCCTTTTCCCCAGGTACAAAATTGCCCCCAGGACGGGGATTCGGCCTCTTTCCACTGTTGATGACCTTGGGTTCATCACACCAGGGACCGTGTCCCGAGGAAGGAAAGAGCACTTATGATCTTTTACTGTCAGTTCACCATCGATTCCCTGCACCGGGGTCTGGAGCTAGCCAGGATTTGACCCCAGGAATGCAGGGAAAGGTGATACACAGGTTCTGGTGAGGTCTGACACATCCCTGCACAGAAAGAACTCAGTAATGTTCTACCCTCTCTTCTTGCATTGTTATGAGGATGATGCAGGCTGACGTAACAAGGAGGTGGAAATTACTGAGGGGGAACATAGGAAAAAAGGAATGGGCAAATGTGGGAAAAGAAGAAAGGATATGCTGCTAGGCTGAACAAGGAAAGAGGTAAAATAAACAGAAAGGTAAAGGAAAGTGTCACAACAGCAGAAAGTTTAAATGGAATGTCATTTGCTTTTCCATATGGAGGAAAACTCCCAGAGAGAACTGATCCCTGATTAGTGGCAGAGCCCTTTCCTTGCAAAGGGAGCTGTAAGATAGGGACTTGAGATACCAATTTTTTAATTTGGGATTTATACTTTAGGGTGTTTTTTAAGGAGAAGGAATAGATTTTCAGGAGAAAGAGTAGATTTTCAGAGCTGCTTGTGGTCTACAAGGAGAATAAATTGTGGCATAATTAGGGGCAAGAAGAAAAGGTAAAGGCTTTCCTATGGTTTTTGTCACCTGAATGTGGTGGGAAAAATAGGGCTGATAGGTATTTCCATAGAAAAAATGCAGATGCGTTCTTGATTTGTATTTTTTTAACCTGCACTAGATAATTCAGATTAAACCAGATAAACCAGAGCAATTTGAGAGCCATCACTGTTATTTAAACTGGAATTGTTCCGCCCAATTAAAAGTAGATTAAGATTTTTAGCCTTGCCCTGTGCTAGGCAGCTGTATCTGTGTCCATGTTGGCTCTAGTAAGATCCTCTGTGCAGTCACCATTGGGAGGGTTTGGCTGTGCTGGCAGCTCTGAACTCTTGTGCCTGGCTGTGCTGCCCCAGGAGCAGAGGGAACAGGAGAGATTGCTGGAGTTGTCCAAGATCAGACAGGTAATTTTGCACAGACAGGGACTGGAGGCCTCTCGAACTACAGCCCGGTGCATGAGATTGGATAAGCACAGATTTAATGTTGGGTTTCTGTTGAGAACATGCACAATTATGAACACTGAGCTTCTTTCTCGGGAGCATTCCTCAGTACTGATTTAAAATGTACCATTTCTACCAATATTCCTGTCAGAAGATTAATTTGGTAAAATATTCGTTGAAAGCAAACCTGGAAAGGGGGCTGGCACGGGGCTGAAGCAAATTAAGGATTCAAATGACTATTAAATCTCTTTTGCAATAGTACATTCCTGTCTCTAATGATGGCTCTGGGTGAGTAGATGACTGTAAAGTCACTCCTGGAAGGTGTACATACAGCAATCAGTGTGATAGTAGCCTTGCAGCTCCAAGTGGGTGAATGACTTGAGCACTGTGGTAAAGACATGTGGAGCCTTCCCTATCTTGGAGACAAATTCCAGCTGAGCTCCCATCAATAGTGGGGTGAGCATTACTGCCTGTGGAGAAGCTCTGCAACACAGAGACATCCAGAGGCTGAGGTCTGTTGGGACATGCCAGGCACAGGTCTGCAGGAGCAGCCCAAGGCAGGAGGCCAGGCCTGAGCAGCTGGAGACCCTGGGCCAAAGGCTCCTGCAGGGATATTGATGTGGATGGGAACTGCAGTGAGAAGGAGCTGACCACCCATTCCAACCAGCTCCAGAGATCTCTTGGTTGCATTCACCTAAGGCTAGATGTGTTCTTTTAGGTACCTGAAGCAAAAAGAAGATTTTGGGCTAAAATAAAAAGTATTTTGAGCTATAATGGCCTGTGGTACACAAGACCAGGCAGAGTGATCTGAGGGCTGTGGGAAGCCTTTCTGGGATGGGCTGACCTGCCTGTACCTACTGTAGTGGAGTTGTGCTGGTTCCCAGCAGCTGGGCTGCAGTGCTGTGTCCACAGGCTCCTGCCCAGTACTCAGAGCCAGCTGCATGGTGTGGGGTACAATTTGTCAGGAAAACAGCCTCCACCATGATTTTTTTCCCTTTTCCCTGTTGTCTCTTGCTCCTTTGTTACTCATCTAAAAGGCCTTTTATTTTATGATAGATGACTTTGGTTTTGTCTTCCTCATACCATTATTTTTCTTCAGCCTCTTTCACTTTCCTCTCCTTGCTTCCCTGCTGTCCCCACTCCTTTCATTCCCTTCCTCCACAGTTTATGCCAGTAGATGGTGGTATTCAGCAAGTTCTAGGAGTGCCAGCATCGCTCCCTTTGTCACTACTGTCTGTCCAGCTCGGCAGCAGGGAGAGCTGCTTGTGTGCCAGAGTTTATCTGTGCCTGAGTGAGCGTCACAGTGGTGACCTGCATGAACAAGAAGCACAAGTTCTGCTAAATTACTCTTTCTTTTCCTGCTTGTTAAGTCAGTGAAAGAGCTGTCAGATTGACAAAGAGTCATAAATGTCACCAGGGTCATCAATTATTTGTTGTGATGTATGGGATTTGAGAGAACTTTGTGTACACATTTGTGTGGGGTTACTCAACCAGCTGGCAGAGGCTGTGTTGGTTTTGTAGCCTGCTGTTTGACAAAAAAATAGGGCTGGAAATCATAGAAATATAGAATGGCTTGGGTTGGAAGGGACCTCAAAGATCATCTAGTTCCAACCCCTTTTGCTGTTCCAGGTTGCTCAGAGCTCCATCCAACCTGGCCTTGAACACTTCCAGGGGTGGGGCATCCACATCTTCTCTGGTCCACCTGGGCCAGAGCCTCACCACCCTCACAGGGAAATATTTCTCCCTAATATCTAATCTAGACCTACCCTCTTTCATCTGTAAGCAATTCACCCTTGTCTTGTCACTCCAGGTCCTTGTAAAAAGTCTCTCTTGTTTCTCATAGGCTCCCTTCAGGTACTGGAAGGTCAGAATGAGGTCGCCCCTAAACCTTCTCTTTTCCAGGTGGAACAAACCCACTTCTCTCAGCCTTTCCAGATAGGAGAGTTGCTCCATCTCTCTAATCATCTTGGTAGCCTGCTCTGGGCTCTCTCCAACAGCTTCGTGTCCTTCCTGTGCTGAGGACTCCAGAACTGGATGCAGCACTGCAGGTGGCGTCTCATCAGAGCAGAGGGGCAGAATCCTCTCCTTGGCCTGTTGCTCAGGCTGCTTTGGATGCAGCTCAGGGAATGAGGGAACTTATTTCTGGAAAAGATTATCAGTGGTTGCAGGTCTTGGTTGTGGATGCCCAATACAGAATATTTGGATTATAAAACCTCAGACTGCTTTAAACTCTCTTGTGTCAGGCACCAAAGAATTGAAGTTCATGGTACTTCAGCAAGTGAGTTTTCAGCAAGCCTCACCTTTGCTTAAGGGCAGGATTTGCAGCAAGAGGTTGGCTGAGGGTTTTCCTCTTAGCATGGAAGGGACTGTGCCTGCTTTGTACCCTGTGTTATGCCACCAGGGAAGAGCCTTATTCCAATACAAGAGCTCACAGCTCTGCAGGTGAAGCTGTGGGTACTCCTCCATTGAAGGCTGCATAGAAGTTACAGAAATTGGGTAGAAATTCTGTTAAGGATTAAAGCAAAGATGTTCAAATTTGGGAGTGGGTGTAGAGTGCAAAATTCCTTTTGAAAAAGGATGGGCAGCAGTGCATGTGCTGTCAGTTCTTGTTCTGCTCTGTGATGCTTCTTGTAAGATCTAACCAGCACTGGCCAAAGCTTGTTTAGAAAAAGTAATGCTTTGGGTGTGAAACTCTTCTTGCCTTGCTTCTAGCATCCCTGTATAGTTCTCCTTTGTTGTCTTTCAGTCCCAAGCCCCTTTTGGGCATGCTTGAGTTGGAATAGTGTTTACTCTTTCTCCGAGTTTGGAATTTGAACTCTCTTCCTATGGAGAGCTTGATTCCAGTGGCAGATCTGAAACAAATTTGCCATTTACTATGGAGAGTATAATTAGTCAGCTAAGAGTAGCCAGAAAATAAGAACTAAAATGTTGAAGTATGAAGCTTTGCTTAAGCTGAGAGTTACTGGTTCATCCATAGCAAAACCCATGGAGAAGTCTGAAGCAGTGTGTTGGGTTAGGTGTCTCTTTTAAAAGATTTTGCAGGTCTCTGGTATTCAAGAGTTGCTTAGAACTTGATTCCTACAAGAAGTTGTTTTAAACAGTTTTACCTGAGAAACAAATACTTTGCAGATCTAAAGCAAGAGTCACTTGACCTTAGAAACCTTCAACATAACCCTCAGAAAGACCTTGTGTGTCACTGCAGGAGTTGCTGCTGTTTCTGTGCCCCAGCCTGTCGCTGAGAATACCCTTATCTCTTGGTAGTGATGCACCTCAGCAAGGTAACTTGTCCCAGGAAGTGTCTCTCTTCCTTTTTCAGTTGCAGCACCCTATTGTTTCTTGTTCTAGCAAGGAGTGTTTCATAGCCAATGTGTCTCCTTCCCATTCTTTCTCCCCTTTGTCATTCCCTGGGGCTTAACCAGCCTGGTTGATAAACGTTCATCAGCATGCTGTGGATTACCTCATCTGAAGATAAGAACTCAATACACAATTACAATTCTATTTCCAAATAACAGTTGGGCAGGCTGTAATGCCTTTCCTCTTCCTAAGTGAAGAATATTTCATCTGAGCTCCAGAGTGAAGTCCAATGGATTTTGATTCATTATTATTCAGTACTTCCCTTCTTTAATTTTCTTCTAGTTATTATGGATACATTCCAAAGATTGCTGTCCCACATCTGAAAATCTTTGCATAAAAAGAAGTGTTCTCCAAGATCCTGAGATGAATGATATCCATTTCTCCTAAATGTTAGCAATGTTACTAATGCTGCTTTGTCTCCACATGTATTAACAGAACTGCCTTAGAGATGCCTTTTCCATGTGAAAAAAACACCATTCAAAAATCCCTTCCTCTTGTATTTTTGATGTATGTTTTATCCAAATTTCTTTTGTAAGGAGGTTGCAGTAAGAATCAAATGCAAGAGCTATTATAAAGGCGAGTTTCAACATCTGAAATAGTGTTTAATTTTTTAATTCAAAGATACTTTTTGATCCACAATCAGTGTTTAGTTTGGGATTTTCATTGAAACTGAGTTTTCAATGAAAACTCCTGATGTTTGCCGACAGTTGAATTGTGTTGGTTGAAGACTCCAATTTCCTTCAACAGAAGTCTTGCCCAGTTCTAATCAGCAGTGCTGGAAAAAACTGCCTGATCCTGCAGAAGTCCCCTTCAATCACTGGAAAGACATAATGAGCTCTAGACTTACTTCCTTCCATGTAACCCTGGCCCACATTGCTGCTGCTCTCCCAAATCATCCTCCTGACCCCAAATCCTCCTCAACGTGGGGCTGAAATTGCCAGTGCATGAAAATATGTTTGTACCAGCACATCTGCAGGCTCGGGGTTCATTTCTGGAGAAACATCTCAGGCCAACTGAGAAACATTTCACTAATCCTAAATCCAGTTCCTTGCAGGAGAGAGCTGTAGTGTGTAGGACCCATTTCAAACCTGTTTGCCCACTGAAATGCTGCTCTCCATTCTACTGGATCCAACTGTCCCCATTGGGAAAACGTGTGATGGACACTGGTTCTCTCCCTTGTTCTCAGCCCTGCATTTAGAGGGGTTGTCCATATAAATAATAGCATGTTTCTAATGGGCTGTTAATTTTAGGATTCCTGGCTAATTGCCAGGTGGACACTTGATTGACTTTACAGTGTGAAATACAGCTCACTTCAGTCACTAGCACGGCCAGCTAGTCTTGCTGACCCAAAGCATTAAGAGGCCATGAATCAAGCTTCTCAAATCACACCACTGCTTGAAAATAATGAGATTTTGCAAACCTTCTGGGGGGTTTATTTGACTGGGAATTGTTCATGTTTCTATACTTCAGTATCTGCAGCTGAGGGAATTAGAATTTGACTATTTTGGAGTTTTTTCTAATAGCAGCTCTGATCATTGCCCCCCCCAATATTGTCACATGTACCAGTATTCAAGGGTCTTTGTAGAAGGCCTTAAAAATAAAATGAGCAGAGAGCTTTCTGCCTCCTGGCCTATCAATTTTAACTCCCAAAACTGAGCATAACTGACTGAAAATTTTAAAGACAAGCATTTGGGGTAATTCAGAAGACACTTGATCCAGACATTTCCAGGTTATGAGACTGACAATTCATTATCATTCTTAGGTTCACGTGGCATGAGATGACATTTCCAAAAGGATGTCTGGTTAGTCCTGCTCTCATGTAATATTCCAAACTCTTGGAATTTGGATTTTGGTGGGCACTGGGTGAAGAATAGCGTGTGGTGACGTCCATAGGAAAGAACCTCCTGTGGTATAATAGTCACTACCATGGCCCTTCTTAAAGGGATTTTTGCTTTCCTCACAGGGTCTTTTTCCCAGGATCTTTTATCCATGTAGATATTCTGGAAGGTGTTCTGCTTGAAAGGCAGTTTTTATAGTAGGGGAGGTACTAATGCAGAGTGGAATGGAAGGCCACATCATTATTTGCTCTTTTTGTTGCTGGTATTTAAATAAAAGGGATTTCCTTTTCAAAAATTATCATTGTTTGATAGTTATGAAAAGCTGAATAGTGCTGGGATGAGTCTCCTCTTCAGTCCCTGCTTTCTCCATTGTGCACCTCTGCACACACCAACCAAATAAGGCTGCAAGGGTCTCTTTCCAGTTTGAAGAAGGCAAAGGAGAAAGTACTTTATTCCTGCTGTCTGTGACTTCTTGATAAAATGCCAGTTTTTGAAGAGTCCCAGACTTGCTCTGGGAACTCCTCTGGTAACCAAAGATGTAGAAGTGGTTTCTCTTGTATTCCAGGACTCTCCAGGTGTGTGCAAAGTATAAAACAGGCAGTGATGATGACAAGATATTCCTGCCAGCTCCTGTCCTTTCATCTGCAGCTGGTAAGGAATCTCCTTTGTCAAGTTTTTTTACTAGGAGAAAGTAAATCTCTCCCAAGGATCAGTGCCACCACAGGGAAAGGAAATGGCTCATTAAATGGGACATCTCACATCTCTATCTCTTTCATCCCCTACCAGAAGCTCCCCTTCAGCCCCCAAGGTATCTTCTAATGCAGGGAGTACTGTCTTGTACAAGGCTTCCCTAGATACTGTAACTTGCAAGAGAACCTTCAAGGTCTGTAGACTGAAATCAAGATTATGGTTGGGGGTGGATTTCGTACCCCAAACCCTCTGTGCTTGTGCGTAAGAGTCCCTGACATTTTGGTATCACAGCTTTTTAGAGAAAAATATAGTAGGAATGCTTTTTCTCAAGTCAGCCCTAGATAAAAACTCTGCAATTCCATCAACATTAATTGCATGCCTAAAGACAAAACATCAAATTGTTTCTTTGGTCTTTCTTATTTGGGTTTTACTTTTTCCTTTTGAAAAAAAAATTATCAGCAGGACATTACTGCATTTAAAAACACAGGAAATGTTTTTGTTTCTTTAAACCTTTTGGTAGAAAATATTTCTCACTTTCCTTCTAGTTGTGATCAGTGTCTCATCTGCCCTTGTCAGGTGTTACCCAGATCTAATCTGAGCAGGCACAGGGAGAAGCTTGAGGCTGTCACAATGGTAGATATATCTGAAAAGCATTCCCTGAACAAACTCTGTGCAAGTTGGCGATGGGGGAAGGGAAAGTAAAACTTAATTTTAAGCTGTTTGGGAGAGGCACTGTCATTATGTGCTGTATGCATTAAATGCAAACACAGAACAGGTTCAGGTCTGTGGCTGCTGCTCTTAGGTGTGACAGCAGTACAAATGAAATAACAAGATCAGGTAATCTCAGCTGGTCATTAACCCTGCAGTAAATGCCTGTTTCATTTGCCACGTAGGAGCACTCAGGGACCTCAGCTAAAATTGGCACCTTATTGTGCTAAGCACACACAGACACCTAATTAAAGACAGTCCCTTTCAATGTTTTTGGTGTAGATGGGCAAGACAGATAAAGGTTGGGAGCATAATCATCCCTGTTCCACAGACAGGGAGCTGAGGAACTCTGGTGTCCCAGGGACCCTGCCATGGGTTTGCTGTGCTATCCTGGAGAATCACTGTGGCCAGCAGGATCTTACAGCCCTGCTCTGTGCTTCAGCCACAAGCCCAGCCCTCCCCTGCAGAAGGATGCACCGAGTTTCTTCTTGTTTAAATAGAAACCTCAATTTACATGTTCCTTGTTCCTCTTTTAAAAAAAGCTCCCTGACCGTTTTGGTTTCTCTCATCCTCTCGGTGTGTTAGTCATCATTTAAAATACACACAATGATTAAAATGAGTCTGATCATGTTCTAGTACAATATTTCAGGGTGGCTACTTGGTGTGACTTGCATGAGGACATGAAATGCCAGAAGGACCAGTGCAATCAACAGCAAACCTCTGTGCCAGAATGAGTGGGTGGGGTCATGTGCCATATACAAGGGATTCATAAATGTTTACTGTAATTTGCTGCCTGATTATATTTGACCTCTGTGGGTTGGCACATGTACTAATTTATTGCATCCATCCTATCTTAATTTCTAAGGACACAGCTGACAGCTTTTTGAAATTAAAAGTGACTTATTTTCCTCAATTACTTAAGTGTAGAGGCTCAGGCACATAGGCAGTTGTATTTTTCTATCAAGAGAATATATGATTTGTACAGCCAGTTACACTTGTTTGTGGTTCCCTGGACTCTGGGTATGTGCAGAGGCAGGCACTCAGAGCTGGCTCATAGGGATATGTTTACCAAGACTTAGCAAACTTTTCCTTCTCCCACTGCTGGTCCTGCTTACAAAATATTGGTCTTCCGAGTCTCGGCTGGAATTGGAAGGCAAAATGAGGAAAGTCTCTCAAAGGTTGCTCCCAGTGTTTTTCTAGCCCAGCTGGATGCAGGTATTATTGGAGACCTCATGAGAAGGATTATTCCAACAAAATTTTCACCCTGGCCTCGTGGACTAAAGGATACAAACAACTTTTAAATAACCATCCAAACTTACACTTGCTTAGCCAAAGTGAGACACTGAAGCTTTTGAGGCAGCCCTGCTAACACACTCATTGTTGGACCTTTTTGAATGTGTGACACCAAGAAGTTATGTAGCAGATCAGCAGGGATTCACTGGATTTAAGGTTTTCATAGTTCTCATGTTGAAAATGCCTCTGAATAACCAGGTCAGACATTAGGAAATCTGGTTTTGTGTCAGCTGTAGCTCTGTCTTGACTTTTGCAAATTTGGGGAAAGATAAATGAGAAGCTATTTGTGATTTTAAGTTCTCTGTCTGAAACTTCTGACTTCCTCAAAGTCTCCACCTTTCAGAGGCCCTCTCAGTGTAGTAAAACAGAAGAGTCCAAATTATTCTTACCTTTCTCTTAGTTACTGTTGCACTTCTGTGTGCAGAAAAGGTGCATAACCGTATCTATGGATCTGAATTTGCAGGTGCTCTAGCTGTGCTAGAGCACAGTTGTGGACTTAGGGGCTTACAGGCTTTATTCTCATTTCACATTTGTTTTGCTCATGCATGACTCAGCTGCTGCTGGTGGCATTTGTCTTCACATCAGGTAGCAGTGCAGTGCAGTGATTTTCAGCATCTGATTCCAGGATCCCAAAAATCCTCTGCAGGATCCAAGACAAGTAAAATATTCATATCTCTTATGAAAGTTGAAACAAGTTGTAAACTCTGAACTGCTATAAGAAAGGTGGTAGTTCATTTTCTTTAAATCTCCATGATAGTTCCTTTCATGCTCATCCCAGGATTTCAAATACATATTGCAAACAGCAACTTCATACAGATGTTTCTCCCTTTTCTTGTTGAGAAAGCAGCTGAAGTAAATCCAGGCTATTCCAGGCCTAAGTCTGCCTTCTTTTCCAGAGTGTAAGGAGGAAAGGGATAGACTGAATTATCACTGTGTGTGTGAGCTGCTGTCAAACTCAGAGCTGCTATAGGACAAACCAGGCAGGCTGCAGGCAGGCAGAACCCCTCAGTCCAGCCTTCCAGCCCCCCTTGCTGCTCAGGCCACTTGTGCTACTCCTGAGGGAGCAGCACAGAGAGGGGAACGGTCCCCTGCTCACCCACTGTGCCCCTGCAGTGCAACTGGAGGTGTGATTGCAGTGCTGATAACCAAATAACAACCAGCTTTAATCTTCCCTGGGTCTGGGGCAGGCTGGATAAGCCTGCCTGGGATGCCACATGCATATTCAACAGCTGTGCCTGAACGGGTGTTCTCCACTGCTTAAGGTACCCAAAGGAGCAGGATTGAAGCTGGTCAGTGTGTTGCTGTACCTTTTAACTGCAAGGCTGTAAAAATTAAGGTTGTTGGAAGTTCTCTGTTCCAAATTACTATGGAGATGCTCCTATTTCTGTCCAGATCTCAAGTCCCATTGCTGTCACAGCTGTGAGTCCTGAAGGACTTGCAGTGGGAATGTGCAGGACATCTCTCTGTACATGGATCTGACAGGGGAATGAAGAAGAATGGTCATGCCAGGAGGCCAAAATGATCTGGTAACAGACCAAATTGCCAATCCAGATCTCTAATAAGAACAAGAAGTCATTTTCCCTAGATCAGGATGTGTTTATAGATCTGTGTAACAAAGGATATTAAATACATAAGACCTGATCACAGAGGAGAGAAAAGCAGAGGAGACGCAAAAAAGCACTGGAAACTTGAGACAACAAGGGAGAGAAAACTGAAGCTGTTAAGATGTAAACATGTATGACACATACTCAGGTACACCTGGCACAAGGAGCTGTGTCTGGGACTGTTCAGTACCAGAGGAAGCAGGGAAGTATAAGGAGCACAAAGCTTTCAAACAGGCCCCTGAAACAAGTCAGAACTAACCCCTGGACTGAGATTGGAGGGAAATCAGCTTTGTAGATACCTAGAGAGCCAGTTAGTGAAAAGTTGTGTAATTAAACCCCGAGTCCAATGGCAGCAGAGTCCTGCATGAAATCATGATTCTACTGAAATCAGTGGCAAAAATCCCAGTGATGTCAGTGAAACAGCTCCTGGCATTTCCCCATAGCAATCTCTGCTGCTTCTGCTCATGAGCTCCAGGACTGTATGTGGTGCCATGTCTGCTTGAAGAGCAAAGGGCAATACTAGGTAGATGTGCACCAAAAGCACTTTTTCAGAATGTGGTTCTTTGATTAGGTATGTTTCTTGGAAAAGTTTTCTTTGGGAAGTGCCACTGTCACGTCAAAATATGTGAAATCTTGGAGAGCAGTAACTTTTCAGCTGAAGAAGGTGTCCATACTGGAAAATGTTGTTCATCCCTGAGGGGACACCAAAAATACCACCTTGAGTCCCAGTATTCAGGGATTGTCTGGAATACTGCAGTGAGGTTCTACCTCCATGTCAAATTTCACAGTACAAACCCTCGTTCTGTTTTGTGAGCAAGGAAGAAGCTGAACTCGGAGGCCTGCTTGGACGAAACCCTGTTTGTCCAGCCACTGCATAGGAAAAACCAGCTTCTTCCTAGGAGAAGCCGCCTCTCAGACGGCGCATTGTCACCTCTCCAAGGGTAACAGCAGCTCGGGCTGGGTCCCTGGATGCGGGAATTGGACCGGGACCGAGTGTGGCAGTCAGTAGAGGGGGGCAGAGAGCCGCACATGGAGCGGAGCCCGCGCTGGCCTTTGCAGCTTTGGGAGCAAATGTGTGAGAAGTGGCGTTTTGTGCCGTGCTTTTACACTGGGGTGTTGGTCAGCGAGCAGAGACCCTGCGTGGTGGGTGGATGGAGAATAATAGTTCAACAAAGGAGCATTGTTGGATAAATCTTACTTAAAATGAAGGCTGGTTTTGCAAACCAAATTCAAAGCCATGACATGCAAGACTTCATTTTATCTGCTGCTAAAAGGAAGATGCTTAAGGGCCTGTCTCCAAAGGGAAAATAAATGCTTATTTAATTGCATCTTTTCTGGTGAAGGGAGAGTTCATTATTATTACTATTTATCATTATTATTATTGTTAGACATATTAGAAAGAGCTGTGTGCTGTAATATCCTTCACTGCAACCACATTGATTAGCACTGAGAATGTAGTATAATAGTAACACGAGGCACACAGGACTCGTTTGGCCTGTCCTGGTTGTTCCTTAATTATGCATGTATAAAATAAGAGGTACAGCACCTGTGGAGATTCCCAGCGCCTCCTGCTATGCTGAGGCAGGGGCTGCACTGCATGAGACCAGTAACCAAATCCTGTGAGTGTGTTTACATTTGGAACTTACCAAATCTTCCCAAGTGGAATGCAGGGTCCGGTTTCAGCCAAGGAACTGTTAGCAGTGAGTGAGAGTTAATGGATCAATCTGCTGTCTCTTGTCAGTGCTTTTACTGTTGACTTCTGGAATGTGTTTGATGAAAAGAAGGCAACTTCTTAAGACAGAAGATACAGATGTAGCATGTTAAGGTTGGGACCTACACGAACAATAAAGCAATGTTATCAGTACTTCACTTCCCCCGTGCTGCTTGCCAAAACTGACAATAGAATAGCAGCAAAGCATTTCTTTTTTTAACTATCATAACTGTTTGCTAACCATTTGCTCTGATTCTCTTTGCAGTCAGAGTCAGATGTTGTACTGGTGTTATAAGTGAAAGGTGCCTGATATTTTATCTGTGACCACGTTGCACAGCCCCTTGCTGCCTTTCTGTGGCCCGTGGAAGCTGAACAGGAATTCAGCTACCAAGTGGAATTTGTAGGACTGTTCAGCTGAACCAAAACTGTTGGCCTCCTGTGCTTTATGTGCTGCCCACCAGCAGAATGCCCAGGTGCACCATGTGAACCTTATGGGCTGACCCCTGTATCCCAGTGAGGCAGGCCGTGACCCAAATTGCACCCACCCAGCAGAATGGAGCGTTGTGTGGAGGGATCCAGTCTAGCTCCTGGGAATGCTGTGGTGAGGGCTATCCACAATCAGATTATATTCCACTCTCCAGCACCAGGATATTGCTCCTCTCCCAGAGCCAGGGTGTTAGGAGTCAGCTCTGATGTGCCTGCTCAGCACTATGGATACCCCTGTGCTGTGTAGACATAACCGCAGAGGCTAAAGCCCAGATCCATGGAGGTATTTAGGCTTTTAACTCTCACTGAAATGAGCAGGAGTTAAAAGCCTAAATACCTTTGGGGATTTGGGCCTAAGTGGCTTACAGAAAGCCTGTGGCACAGCAGAGGCTGAGATTTTGACTCAGAGGCCAGTGCCTCCTATATGAAATCATTTTTCCTCCCTACATCTGGTAGCAGTTTGCATTCACATTTCCCAGCTCGGGCCATCAAAAATATGCCCATGCTTCGGACAGGAGGTGAAGAATAATTTAGGTAATTGAAACTACAGCAGGAATGTGGTTCTGTTGCCTGACCTGGAATTTAACCAGACAAGTAGGGATTGGGGAAACTGCACGCCAGCTCCCGCCTTTCAGGTGCATGGAAGGCAGTCAGTTTCTCTGGAAGAAGGGCTATAAATAATTGAGCTTATGTATCTGTTGAAAAGGAAGCCATATTGCTGGGAATGAAAGCAGGAGACGTGCCAAACACTTGCCTTGTTATCCACATGACTGTTTATCAGTTATAACTAGAGCTGAGCCAGTAATTCTTAATGGGTAATTCATATGATGAATATCTCCCCCTTACACTATGTGTGAATGGTCTATGAAGCAGCCATTACTTTCAAATATTTATTTACTAGTCACAATTATTTGTTTAATACTGTGAATAATTCATGGTTTGTGTAATGTTTTCAGGCAGTTCTCTGAAAGTAGCCAATACCCAGGCTATTTTCATTGGACAGGGAAGTAAATGTCGCCTTTTTCTGATTACGCCAGTGTTAACTGAGGATAACTTGAAGTCAAAAGGCTGGATCCCTCACTGATGTAATTTGGCAAAGCTCCATTTTTTTCCCCATTGATTTCAAATGAGCAGTGTTAATTCACACCAACTTACTTGAAGGCCCTGAAAAGAAGAATTGTATGAAGGAAGAATGACTCCCATACCATATTGTCCCAGGGCT
The DNA here is from genome assembly GCA_013397195.1 of Hylia prasina. Lineage (NCBI taxonomy): Eukaryota > Metazoa > Chordata > Aves > Passeriformes > Sylviidae > Hylia > Hylia prasina. The sequence continues at coordinate 2,387,379 of VYXD01009300.1, read as the reverse complement.
GGCTAAATGTATTGCATTTCACAGTCGCTTCTTTTCATTAACATTCTCATATGTATAAATTCAAAATTCACATTTAAAAATATAATTTTGTATCGATATCTCAGTTGCCTATTACTGAGTAGCTTTGCAGTGAATTATGCTTGTGTAATTGCACACACAGAGTGATGCTTTTTGCAGAAATAGTCCAAGTTCAGTTTTTATTTGCAGGGCAGGGGAGAAATTGTTTTGAGAACAAATCTGTGGCTTGTGTTGAGGTTAACCTGAAAAACTTCCTTGTTCAGTGTGCAGGACTTTTCAGTTCCAGTATTACTTTTACCATTACAAAATCTTCCGTTATATAAGTCTCACTGACGTCAGTGGAGCTTTGCCACTTGTATTTGCCTTATCAGATTTCCAATCCTTAAAGCTATTTTAGAAGACGTTTTTAACCAACTTCTCTGTGGTACCCAGCTAATGATGGGAAAAGTAGAGCAAGGGGTTGTGATTGTGTCTCTCTGATTCTTGCATCAGTTGCCTATGGTCTCCAAGGGGTGTCTGCCAGATATGGAATACTTTGTGCCTTGTTTGTCTCTTATATCTGTCCCTTTCTGTTCTGGTTCCCTCCATTGCAAAAGCAAATTATATGTAGTGATACCACAAGAGAACCAGGTTGGAATTAAAGGCTTGGTCCCTAAAAGCAGATCTGTAGGTAGCTTCTGTTTCTAGATTTCCAGAGCAGCACACCAGGCTTGCACTCAACACTGCTGCAAATTTCCCAGCTAAATCTCTAAACACCTGTGTTTTTCTTTGGCATTTCTTACCTAGATGTGCAGAAAAAATTGTAAATGCTGCCACTCAGATTGTCACCATGATGTGGCATGGTCTTGGCTGCAGGATCCTTGTGTTCACAGCAAAGGGATTGTTAACAGCATTTCACAGGGAGAAGTCCTGTGCTTTTCTTTCTTCTCTTTCATTCTTGCTCTTCACAGTTTCCTCTCCACTGATGCTATGGCTCCTAAAAATGCAAAAGCATAAAGAAAAAAATCACATTTCAGAAAGATCTGTTGCTTTTCTTGCTGGAGTAGCACAACTAATTTGAGTGTTAAAGAATCTACTCAGACTAAATGTCCAGGTGCACGTCATTGCTCACTACATGTAATTTCCTAATGAGTGGATCCAGACTAACAAACTGAGGATCCAGCATGCCCTCTGGCTGCCTATAAAAATAAGGAAAGATAATGAAGTGGTGTGAATCAGGGCCTTTCTGTAGCAGTGAGGCATGAAAAAACTGGAACACAACAGCTTTTGCTGTTAGGTACCAAACACAATCTCAACATTTCTGTACCCAAGCACAGGGGCAAATCAATTTCACAAACCTTGAAAAACATGGCTGGCTATTTAATATTTTTCATGTCCCAGGTTTCACATTTCTGGATGTCTACATTGTGAAATTTGTCTGTGTTTGGGTTTTGACCATACAAAGGTAAGCGTGATTCTCCGAGAGGCACAGCTCCTGACCTTTCTTTAATTACAAGCAAATGCAGGGGTTGATGGATATTGCTGTACTGTTGGTCTCCTCTGTTGAGTGAACATTAGTGAATGGCCTTCTGAAAAACAGTGGGGTCTTTGTACCTCAGCCTGCAGCTCACCAGGAACACACCTGACTACACCAAGCTCTTTTTAAGCAGAGCTCTGCACAGTGTCAAAGGAAAATGTTTTATTGTAAGTGTAGGGAAGAGCAGATGCATAGAAGAAAGGTCAAAGACTAAGAGAATCAATTGACCAGCTAAAACAGAGCATCTTTGGGGATTCTTAGCAGAAACCTCTTTGTCTTCCAGCCACTGTGATGGTGCAACCTCCAGTCAGAAAGGACTACTGTGACCTGAAAGATATGGTACCTTTTGTAACAAGTCCTCCCAGCCAGCTCAAAGGCAGTAGTTCTTCTGCCCTGTACTGTCATTGCAGCTGTGTCCTGGGCTGTGAGCCCTGCAAACACTTGGTTCCATTTTGTGTTTGTTCTTGTATGACTCCCTCTTCTGAGACACAGTCCTCAGAGCTGCAGGATTGTCAGCTTGTCCCTGCTGGCACAGGCAGTGCCAGAGCCAGAGAGCTCACCCAGGCCACACAGGGGGAGCTGGCTGCCCACGTGGTGGTGCAGCCACACCGTGTGCCACTGGTTGGGGACACTGTGTCCACCCCTGTAGACCTGCAGCAGGGTCCTGTCACGTTGGGCTGTTTCAGCAGGACAAATCCTTGTCCATGCCCCATATGGAGATGACTCTAAGAGGGATGTTGGCATTAGAATTTCATTTGAGATAACTGTGTGCTTCTGAAGTGTCTCCCAGAAGCCCCCCTGAACTGCACATTTATGTCACAGAGCACTCATGGAGGACATCAACAGGATTCCTCTGGGATGGCTTTAGGGCTGCACCCAGCCTGGACCAGCTCATGCTGGTTGTTGCTGCCATTAGGTTGCGGCTCTGAAGGAAAGCATGGAATGGAAATGCCCTGTGTGCATGTCAGGTCCTTGGCTTCAACCATTTCTCTCTATATATCCATGTTCCTCTTGTTTTGCACTGCTTCCTGTTACAGACGTGGTCAGAGATGCTGCAAGTCTCGTCCAAGCACGCTGACCTTCCTTCCCCTCCCCTGGGCCATGCTGTTCATTTCTGACATGTATGTAAGACTTTGGGAAATCAGGTTTCCTTTGGTGAGACTTTCCATGTGCTTGCAGTGATTTCTTTATGCCCACACCTTGATGAATAGGCACTGGCAGGTCAGATAAGGCAGCTGCAAAGCTACAGGGTGTGTAAGGGGCAAAGTGTGAATTTACTTCTGTCCCCTTGTATAGTGTCTGATCACATCTCATGATAGTCCCCCTCCCCTTACTTGCACTCACATAATTACCAGCCCTTGCTCTTTTGTGCTGCCTCTGGAGGTTGGCACTGTTGGAGCATGTAGTGCTTCCATATGGACCCTCTGGCGCAAAGATAGGAAGAAACTGAAATTAAATGTAGGTGGGGTAGCAATGATAATTATGTTGGATCATAACTTCCACTGATCTAATTAATGCCACCTAAGTTGTGGCTTGTGCAACTGCTTTGATTTATTGGTGATATCCACTGTTGGCAGAGCGATGTTTTTGCAGAGGGCCCATGGCTCTGATACACGGAGTGATAGAGGTTGGATTTCATGAACATCGTGTGGTACAGATACAGTCGGAAAGGTGCCTGTTCGTGATGCTCTTTCGAGGCACTGGAAATTGGGGATCCAGATAGGATTAATCAAATAGGCTGTCTGGCCCAGTTAATTTGCTTCCAGCCCAAATCCCTCACACTGATCTTAAAATGCCTTTTTCCTCCTGAATGTGGCAGAACAAGCTCTAGGTGTTTCCAGCATTAAGTGACAGTAAAAGATGACTCTCACCTAAGTTCCAGTTTATGTATTTTGTCTTATTGCTCAGGATATGTCTGGATTTTACAGCTGAGTATGTCAGGAATTTAGTTACAAGTCAAAACCGCTTTATAATGCGTGGCTATAAAGATCAAAGGTTGCAAAACCAACCTTGGAGAGCCAGGTCCTGCTCTTCCAAGGCTCATCAATCATGACTTAGTTCTGGCCCATCTCACATGGTCTTACATTGTGTACTGTCATTTGGACAAATGTTTATCTGCAGCATTAGACCAGAGACTCCAACAACACTTAGGCTAAGTATTGCCATTGGTTCCTGACAGCACTTTCCTGCTTTTTATTTACCTTTTACCTCTTTCTCCTCCTGCGATTTTTTTCTTTATCTGCAAGTTGATAATTTTTAGTATATGCTTCTGCTAGTGGCACACTGGGGATTCTCAGTTCTTCCAGCTGGAAAAAAATCAAGATCAATATAAGATCAAGATAAAGATCTGGTTCCCTCTGGCTATTTGCTGAAGACCATTACATTTGTACTTACTTAAGTTCAGTGACGCTTTGCCAACCCATGAAGCCAAAATAACGCAGGAGAAACCAAAATAAAGGTTTTATCAGTGAGTCTGACCATAGTCTCCTATCAGACAGGTCGCTAAGGGAAGAGTGAACCAGACTCTCCTGCACCACTGCTGTCAGCCTGTGCTGGGGCACTGGACAAGTCACATTAGTTTTGGTTTCCCATCTTTGCATTTCTTTCAGTTGTGAACTCCTCAAGTAAGGGCCAGTCCTTTACATGCTGGGGCACCCACAGTCTTAGGACACTCCTTTCACTGTAGTAGAAAAAATTATCTTTGTGTAATTTATCATCCCAACTTTGCTTGGGAAAACTGGAACGCTTATTGTAAGTTTTTCTATGAAAGATTCCTTGGTGGGAGATACAGAAAAAACTGGTAGGCACTGGGATCACTGGCAATTCTGGGTTTTAGATCTTGCTAAGTTTACTTATCCCCAAGATAAGAATTCTGTCAGAAACTTTAAGAAAAATACTTTTGTCTCAAATAAAATGTATTGTGCTATCTGAACCAGAATATTTAATTTATTATTTTTAAAAACTGTTTAGCAGCTTCTTAGATGAAAAAATTAAGAATTTCTCCAGTGATATCTCAATTAAATATTTCAATAAAAATGAGCATCTGTATATTAGATCAAACATTCAAACATAACAGCTGTTAACTTTGGGTTTTAGTTTTGCTTGCTTAGGTGATAGAATTTGAGAAAGTCAGTGGGATAAGACGTACTTTACTATTTTTGAGACCTAGAAGCTTTCCCTATTTCTGTTCCTGAATGAACTTTTTTGTGGAACCCCAAGGAGTCAATTGAGTATACAGTCAGTTGTCATTTAAGTCACAGGGTTAGAAATGAGAATCAGTCCAAGTGTCTGTTTAAATAACTCATTTGTTTCCTTTCTGAAGTGCCTGTTTTTACAGACCCAGCCCAGTTTTCTCACCCCATACTGCCCATTGCTCCCAAGGATTGCTGGGAAGAATAATGAGGAATGTAATTTGCTTGTTATTGTGGCTGTCACAGTCATGGCTGGAGGGTCAGAGTCCCATTTGACAGTGAAAAGCCAGATTTTAAGAAGTGATTGCTGAGTCTAGGGTTTTTTTTACTGTCTTGTCTTTGGATATGTGAGAAAAGCTTAAAGGATTGAGCCTTAATTTTTGAAGGTGCCTGAGAAAAGTCTCAGGCAGAACTGCTTCCTGTTCTACTTTGTGCCTTTGACGGTGCAAGAAAGTTGCATCAAAAGGGAAAGCAGCAATAAAACCAAAAACCAAACCAAAACAGGGAAGCACAGTTGCATTATCATTCTGAAGAAGCATTTTTATGCAAATGCATGTAACAGTTAAAATAAAGCTCATGTTTTGTTGCCTTTGACTTTTGTAACTGCTGGGGTGTGACAAGATTCAAACTTTTCATGGCATGCCAAAAATATTTCTTAACATAAAGGTACTTTGCCTAGCTAATGTAATTATGTCCATTACTCACAGGGATTCTGTCTTGTCCTGGACTTTGTCTTACTCCCATATTTGCTGCTAGGAGGAGACAGAGCCAGGGTTGATACCAGCGTTCTGGTGTTTCTTGCTACTGCTGCTCACCCCTGGAGAGCCTGCCAGAGGTTTCATGGGGAAGGAGGACAAGAATCTGGCTTGCTCGAGGGTTGGGAATGACAAGAGTTCCTGGGGTGGGGTAGAGCTGGAGGTAGAGGGAGGATTTGGGCTGGTGGCTGCTGCAGACCTGAGGCAGAGGCTGGGCAGATCATGCTGGCTGGATGCCCTATGGGCCCACGAGCTGTATTTCCAGCTGGAAGGATCCCGGGGGATGAACTAAGGCAGCACCAACTTAGGCTTGGGGTCTGGCTTGTGTAGGTTTGTGCAGGTCCTCAGGAATAAAGTCATGGCAGGGTCTGGAATTGGTGAGGGGATAAACCTACCTCTGGCAGCAGTGGGACCTTGTGCTTGGATTTTCACCTACGGCCAGCTGGGACTCCAGTTAGATTTTGGCTTCTAGGCTGCTTTTGTTGGGGATTAAGTTGTGTAGCAATGGATGGGAATTTCAAAGACATGCAGCAAAAAGTTCTTTAACCTTCAAGAGGGCAAAGTTTCTCCCCGTTGGTGCTCATCACTTCTGAGGGAGCCATTTTTCCACCCTCTCGAGGCAGAGCCTGGAAGTTTGGACCACACATCCCCTGTGAGCATAGGACCACGTGGATGCACTGCTCCCTGCCCGCCTGGGCAGGGGTATGGGCAGCTGCAGAGACCCAGAGCCTTGAGTTGATTTGATCTGTACCTGCCTCTGTAACTATGCCTGGCTTCCTCTGACCCAAATTACCTAACTCAGCTGGAATTTCCTTCCTCATATTCCTGCCCTTACATCTCTGCACTCACCTGCTGTATTTAACAGGCTGCAGTGGGGGGTGGGGAAACCATGCACTAATGCTGAGCCCACCTCTGCCCTTCTCCCCGCCTGGCTTGGAGACACACTGTGTAAATGGAATTTTTAACATCAAAAGTTTCAATTACAGCAGGAAATGTCAGGCCGACAGAGTGCGACTGTTCCACGTTTCCCATAAGGAATACTCCCACCCCTACTATTTACCCATATGGAAAAAACAACCTCCGATGGTATTTTTTTAAGTTCTCAGGTAAACGGAGCTGAATGGTATCATCACATACACGGCAGGCTTTCTGCAGGAGATGAAAAAGTGTAAATCATAGCACAGGGTCCAGAGCCTTTACAGTGCCTTTTTCATGGAAGAAAATCTTGGGATATAGACTAAATGGGATGGAGGCTGTTCAAGAGACAGCTTAACCCCTGACAAGTCAGCAGTCTCAGGGAAAGAGGAGCAGCATGGAAACGTTGATCTTGGAGCGGGAGATCCTACAGAAGGCAGCAAACATCATGCTGGAAAGGTGGGTTTTGGAAGAGCCTTCCAGGAGACACAGGGGGTCAGTGCAATGACCAGCAGAGCTGTGCACCTTCCAGAAGAGCCTGGCTCTGCCTTCTTGGTGCTGTCTCAGAAATAAGGTCTCCTATTCATCTTTTCTTCTAGAGGCTGAACAAATCTAATTCTCTCAGCTCCTCCTTTGTCACTGTTAGCTCCAAGTCCTGATCATCTTGGTTCCTTTCTCCTTAATCCATATCTGCATCATGTTTTACAGGTCACTAGACTCAGCTTTTATTGGAAGAAATGTAAGGCTTTTACTGTGGCCTCAGAGGCCCCCACTGGTCTTGGCCTTGTTCTGTAGCACAGAAACTACACTGCTGAGATGAGTGGTACAGCCTCCTCATTCCCTGCACTCCTGCAGGAACTCCATCTCTTGCCTCCAGCAGGAACAGGTCATGCATTTAATGACAGTGTTTGACCCGTGGGATCATCTTGGACATACTGGTTCCTGGAGTCGCAACTAGGGCTTCCAGAAAAGCCTGGAGAGCTTCAGTGGTCAAATTAAGTCATTGAATGTAGTAAGGAATTTGGCACTTAGGTCACCTGGCTCTTCAGGATAATTCAGTATATCCCAAAAGAAGACTCAGTCAGAGTATTGTCCAGCAGAAAAGCCGTTTTTGTTGAGTGTTCAGAAGTGTTTGGGATTTCCAAATGCTCAGCAAACTGCTTCCCAATGAGAAGTGTCTATCCCCCTGTGTGCTGAGTGCTCAGATTGCTACTCATCCACAGGAGGGAGATTTTGTGGGAGGTGAGTTGGTAATGTCATGTGAAACCTCCTTGTGTTTCTCTACAGGACAGCACAAAATCAGCACAGTACAATGTGTTGTGTGGACATGAGGGTACAGTGCTTCTGGTTAGGGCAAGTGGGAACACAAGCATTTAATTTTGGAGAAAATGGTGAGGTTTCAAATGTGCTTTTATTTGATAGGAAGATTAAATGTTTCTTGAAATGAAAATGAAATGGATGGAGAACATTTTAAAAAAACAGCCTTTAGTTTGTTGGTAAAGGAATTCACCCAGGCAGAGGGAGCTGAGCACTGAACTTGCTGCCCTTGATCAAACAGAGCAGGAATTTTTCCCTACATCCTGTGAATGAGCCTGGGTGGTAGTGAAGAGAGCTCTGTCCTCAGCAGGACTCAGGGATTTTTGGGATGAGTTGTAGCACTACTTGGGAGGATGAAAAGGGAACAGAGCTATGTGTCAGGAAGCAGATCCAGCCATGGGTTCATCCATAGGCACCATCCTTGGCAACTCAGCTCAGCTCTGGCCCACATGACACTGGGAAGATCCTCTAATAAACAGAGGAGCAGGAAGAAGGACGTGAGATAGGGTGGGAGAAATCCTCTGAAATCTTTATCTCCAAATACAAGTTTAATAGATGTCAAGGGTTCTTGTTTGTCTTTTCGTTTTTGAAGAAGCTTATTAGCTATGGGAAAAAATGTAGAGCTGTTCCCCATGATGTAAATCTGTAGAGATTTAAATTGATGGGAGAAATTTGCAGCTTGTGTAAACAGGCATGGCTCTGCGGAGTCACAACAAATTATACCAGCTGAGGATACAGCCCATCATTTTTAATAGTTTTGTTCTTCCACATAAGAGAAGGCAAGGAAATGGGGAATTTAAGGGAGAAAATGAAGGAAAAAGCACAGCACGGGATTTACAAAGTCTTGGCCATCACTTTTGTTAGCCTCTGCATGGAAAACATCTGCATGTCACAGAGCACTTTGATGTCTTCCTTACAAATCTGAATGGCACATTCACAGGGCACTGCTTCCCTGATGGCAGCTGCCCTCGCTGGGAATAGGTGAGCTGAGGATTGCTGAGAGCAGCTGAACATACACCACCTGCTGATCCCAGTGAGTTCATTCTGCTGGTCTGTAAATATAAAATATGGGAAGTGTCACAATTATTGTTCCTCTGGAAATATTAAAGTTTAGAAGCTGCCTCTAATGATTGATGTATAGTAGTTGAATGTGATCTTTCCATGGAAAATTGATGGCTACTACAAGATAAGCCTTGTGTGGGTAAAATAAATAACGTCTTTCTCTTAAAGCTAATGTAGGATGTTTGGTCATGCATTAGAACTGTGCAGCTTTCTGTCTTCAGAGATCTGCTGGGTGAAACACTGAGCAGGACTGCAGGAGAGCAGCAGAGAAGTTTGCAAAGATCCCAGCTGGGCTTTATGTCTCTCCGTGTAGGAACCTGGCTGACCAGTTCTGTGCCAAACCTCTGTGCTAGAGCAGCACCTCCTGTGCACCTTCATGGTCTCGTTGCTTTTGGAGGTACAGGAAGAGCAGCAGGTTCCCTGTCCTAGGCTCAGTCATAAAATGCAGCTCAGAACAAGGCAAAATAGGAGGGCAGGAACTAAAGGATGCACAAGAGATCAATTGTGTGGGCAAAACAACTGCACTTTCCCTTTGTTGCAGCCACACAGCATCTGAGTACTCATACTCACCTGGGATGGAATTCCTTGGGATGTAGGTGGACAGGTACAGCTGATGAGAAGCTAAATGGCCTTTGCAGCTGCCTGGGAGTGATACTGATCTCATCCTAAGGGAGGCATCTGCTGTAGGCCACGTGATTTTCTGACCAGAAGTGCCTACTCACTCCATTAACTTTGGTGGGAGATGAATGTGGCTGAGCAGGTGTAGATACCACCAGATTGTTGGGATTTGGGTTAGAAAAATATCCCATCCTTTGCTGCAAGGCAAGTGGTGGCGTGGCTGGCTCCTAGGGAATAACAGCAGGTCAGTGTGCAAAGGGTCAGTCAGACAACCCTGCCTGAAGGCCTCTGACCTCCCTTCAGCCTGGCAAGAAACAGAGTGTTGCCTTTGGAAAACTGAAATAATCAGTTATCTTTCACCAGCTGCCAAGCCAGGCAAGATGTGACTTTGTTTCTGGGTTGTCTTTGGAGACAGTTGTGTTGGAAAAAGCAAAGACAGCATTTTGTGTGGCAGGAAGTGGCCAGCACTGGACAATTTGTGAAAAGTCCTGTTTTCTGAGTCTGGCCAAACCAAATCTCTCCAGTGGAGGCAAACTCAGTGATGACATCAGTGATGATGTACATTAGATGTCAGTAAAGCAACTGGGCACTTTGGATTGACTTGCCCTTGAAAAAGAATGTTCCCTTTCAATCTGACCCGCAGATCCTTTGCCCTCAATGTGTGGGTCTGTGCTTCCTCCACGTGCAGACATCAGTGGAAACTGCACGTTGGGACACAAGCAGTATGTGTGGTAATGAGATGCATCACAGAGATAAGGGCTCTGGACTAACTGTGGAGGAAAATTCCCCATCCTGCTCCTAGCCCACTGTTTAATTTTGTCTTACGTAGCAGGAGAGGATGGTTCTGTGATTTATCCTCTGAGATCACTGAGTTCTCTCTATGGTGATACTTGCCATACCAATATGAGTCATTTATGGAGTTCAGTTAGTAATTTATGAAACAAATTAGCATGATATTAAAGGCCTGATACAGTAATGTACTTCTGAAGTGATCTGATGAAGGACTTGCAAGGCAAACTATTGTATCTGATAATAATAAAGCAAACTGATTCATTCAAAAGAAAATACTCATTCTGAGGTTACCATCCTCTGCCAGGAATGTGGCACTGGAGCAGGACTAGCACTGCACAGTGCCAGTGAGCAAAGGAGAAGGGGTTTTTTATGGGAATGGCAATAGCTTGTAGGTTGCCTTAGGGATCTAGGAGTCGAGGTCACTCTTTTTGTGTACCTGTGAAATCCTGCAGAAGTATTAAATCTACATCTGGACTGCAGTTGGGTCAGAGGTCCCAGAGCTCACCACTGCAGCTGGGTTGTCTTTAAATTCCAGATTTTGGAATTTAAAGACATCATCACACAAAGGAATGCCCATATTGTTCAGTGGACATGCCCACTGCTCTTAGTGAACACTCCCACTACGAGCCCTCCTCAGACCAAGTTTGGAGAGGGACAATGAATATATAGGAGGGGAGGAGAGAAGAGAGGTGCAGTTGATACCCCAGTACATGTGGCCAAAGCTTTGTTTCCTCCAGGTTGATTCACTTAGTTATGAGTCTGGTGTGCATTCCAGTTGGAGATGGCATCTCCAAAGAGGTCCCGTGCTGATCTCTTGCTCAGTGCAGTGTTGACACTTAGGGCCCAAGCAGCAGCCAGGCTAGCAGCCAGAAATATGGACAAAAGGCAGGTAAGCCACAGGGCTGGGCACACTTGAACTGGATCCCACTCGCTACACAGTGATGTGGAAATAGCCTTGGATTATATTTTAAAACTATTTAGCCCTGACCCACATCGCAGTGAAGTCAATGTGATGTTGTCAGTGACTAAAATGGGCTCTGGAACAGGCCTGCAATGTTACCAGTGCCTTCCAATGCTTCCTTCACCTGTAGGATGAAAGTCCTTCTCCCGAGTCAATGGGCCTCCTTACTTCTCCCTCCCCTCTCAGTTTCCATGGGCCCCTAGCATGGGAAACAGCCTTATTCATCTTTGTATTTCCATGTCTCTGAATCAGGCAGGTTCTGGGTATATTCCACATAGAAGCCTGTTATCTTTTCAAATGGCAAAAAAGAGGGGATTTTTCCATAGTCACATAGTTTTTCCACAGAAATGTATTCATGAGAGTTAAACTTGCCCAAACTATGTTAATGTATGTGGTTGGCTTCTGTGCCAATTTTCATTGTGAATAAGACGCAAAATAAAAGGGCTCTTGTGTCTCCCTTTCCTCCTCCTTGAATCCCTCCCATAATTTTTGAGTTCATAAGCCCATTTTGTATGTGAATCAGATCAGGAGAGGAAAGGCAGGGGGATTACTTTTCCTTTTAAACTGTGCCTTTGCTTTAAGCTACTGATAGACACATGGAAGTTATGACTGAAACAAGGGGCTGATACAATGGGGCTGGATATTACAGTCAGTGTAAATTGGGATAACTCCATTTATCCTGAGTGAAACTTCCTGATTTACACCAAAGGAGGACAGAGCCTTAGTTCTTTGGCTCTGGTCATTGCCGCCTTATTATTCCAAGGCATCTTCAATCTGACAAGAGAAACGGTGTCTCTTTTTAATACAGATGCTTGACTTGAGCTTGACAATTGCCTGGTGGGTCAGCGCAGCGCACCCAACACATGAGCTGAGTTCAGGCAGCTCTGTAGCCAGATGGCTATGAAACAGTCATAATACAAGCTGTAGCTATTATGAGCCATTTCTCTTTGGTGCATGTCCTGACAAGCTGCTGTTATTAAGTTTCAGTGTATTTCTGTTAATGTTACCTACCTATTTTCATTCCTGTGTGCTGTCACACGGAGCTGGTTGGCGTGGTCTTGGGAACTGGGCTTCAAGGCTCCTCCCTGTGAAAGTTGCCAGCTCATTTATTTGTTTCTTTCCAGTGGTTCAAGCTGGTGCGTTATTCAGAAACTTCTGAAAGAGCGGGGTTGGGTAAACCTCTGATTCAGTTCGTTTCAAAGCACCCTTGAAGTCCTCCTCCACATCTTGCCCTCCTGTGGCTCTAAAATAGGCTTGACGAGGCTAATTTGGAGCCTGTTCCTGGGAAATCATCGGTGCTGCTGTTAGAAAGGTCCCTCAACTTGAAGGTCCCTGTCCTCACTTGCAGAGCTGGAATACTTCTAGTTTGGGCCCTGGCTCTTCCTGGTTTCTTTTTTACATGGCAGTAGTCAAGTTGCATCCAGAAATGTGTAATCTTGAGACTGGCTTCAGATTTTAGTACATGGAGCTACATGAATGTTGCATTCTGGTTTTTGCATTAGAGGCACTCAGCTCTTATTCATGGAGGATAAAAACTGACTTTAAATCAGAGATGAGGTCCTTAGGTATTAAAATTATTTTAGTGGAAAGTCACTGTGTGTAGTACTACTTGCTGTAAAATTGTTGGAGTTGTCCATTCTGGAGAAATCAGGCAACATCTAGTATTTGAAGAAGTTATTCACAATACAAAGAGAGCCTTTTGTTCCTGTGCAGTTGAACATGCAGCAGGCAGATCTAAATTACAGTTTGCCAATGTTTTGCTACAGTGGTATGTGCAAGACCCGGACAGGGTGGACAAGGCAAAAATAAGATCTCTGACAGATCTTGGTGTCTTTCATTTCAGCTGCTGCTTTCTGGGGAGGAAGCGAGAGGAGTGAATGCGTGGCAGTTGTTTTTTAATGGGTAGCCTGAGAAATTGCCATCACAGTTCTCATCTGCTCAGGTGGACCCATGTTCTCCTTTCCCGGCCTGTGAAGGGAGACAAAATGTCTGGCAGACAACAAATAAGTTATTTTAGAAACTCTCTGCAAGTGCTTTTCACCATGGTGCTTGACTACCCAGTGCTGTAGACTTCCTTCCCTTGGCCTTGGCTCTAATCTCCAGTGTTCCCAATCTTTCCTGGGAGGGGGCCTTCTTTCCCATCTCTCATGGTGATACCAAGGTCAGCCAGGTGTTCATCTAAAGAAATTAATGTCTCAGGCTCTGATGCAGACCCTGAGCTGCAGCCAGGGGAGTGGTCCGGGATACCTGCTCACTGAATCACCTCTGCATGTTCCGGAACTGTGGCAAGGCTTTGTTTATGGTGCCTTTCCCAGCTGCAAAAGGACAAGGGTTTCCCTTGCAGTTGTATGTAAATTATTGTGGAAATGGAGAGTAATAATGCTCTCATTTTGAGAATTGTCACGAATGCTTGGTTTTGAGGCCAATCATTCAGCTCCTGTTATCTCTAGAGATCAAGATGTTTATCTGTCTAAATGATTGCAGTGTGTCTCAGGTATTTGAAGGTGGTTCTTCCTATTTGTGGGAAAAATAATAAAAAAAAATTAAAATAATCAATCTCTTTGTTTCCCAAACTATTAAAAGCCTGTTAGCCTCCAGCAGATCTTTTTAACTGCAAGGAATAAAGCAGATATATCCAGACCCTCGGCTATATAAATCAGTTTAATGGCCTTGACCAATTATTTTTTCTCATGCAATATCTCTCAGAAGAGATTTAGGCAACATTTAAGCATCTTCTTGTTTTCATGTGTCCAGTGTAAGGCTTAACAGAACTACCATTAGCCTTGGCTTTTGGAGGGCTTGCTTCTGATGCCACCCAGGTCTCCAGTGCCTACAGACTGAAGGACTGATTTGCCAAGCAAGACAATATCTTTGAAGGGTCAGTGGAGAAATGTGAGCTCAAAAGGTGAAGGAGAAGGTGGTGAAGCTGAGTTTGGGTGACCCCAGATGCCAACATCATACATACATGTGCCCCTCATGTCACTGCAAGGCTGGGGCAGCTTTATCTGATGTTTAGGCAGAGTTTCACCTAAGGCAGTGGGTGCCCTGGAGGGCTGCTGAAGGTTTAAGACTTCCCAGCTTCCCAGTTGAATTGACTGGTGCTCTGCCCAAGTGGAATATGTCACCAAAAAAATCTAGTTGCCGCATGAAATCAGAATTTTTATTCCTCCCAAAATAAAGCCCACAGCTTTATTGTTTGCAAGCCCACTTGCATTTGGTTAGGTTGACTGGGGGACATGGAGTTGAAAATTATAATGTTCACAGAGACAGAGACTCCTCTGCCAGAGGGAAACCTGCCTGACTCAGTCCTCACCCCGCTGGCAGCTCCCAGCCCCACAGAGTACCCCTATGTGCCCCCCTGCCTAAAAGCCAGGGCAAATCCTCATGGCTCCACTAGTGGTTTCCTTGTGGATGGGGCTGTCAAATCGAAGCACGTTGACCCTTCTGGCCAAGGAGGTCAAATTGCCGCAGTTCTCCCCCACACTTTTTTCTTTTTTATTTTAAGGGCGTGGTATATTTTGTAAGTTTTGTGTTTATCAAGAAGTTGATTGTGTAAATAAAATTGTGGCCTTGTGTGCCAAATAGCTGGGTTATGATTTCCTGGAGGAGGGCCAAGGCGGTGTGTGGGAGCATGCCAGTGTTAATATGTTCACTTTGCTAAGGAATACGGCGTGTGTGGAGCATGAAGGGAGGACACTTCCAGCCTGCCGCTGCTTAACTCTCCCCTGCCCCCCCCACAAGCCTCTGTTGGGCTTCCCCCAGCAGTGCTGCACAAACACTGGGAGCATTCATCACGGCTGAGGCTCTTTTGGAATTGCCTGGAGCCTGGCCAGGTCAACAGGGACTTTGCAAGGCTCAGGATCCCACCCTGATTCCCCTCCCCTGGCGGGAGCCCGGTGTTTCCTTCAGCAAAGGCTCCATCGCACAGACCTCAAAGGAGCCTCTGAGAGAGGCCAGGTCAGGCACGTGCCTGGGGATGCCAGGGCAGGGAGAAAGGCCTTGGGCTAAATGAGAATCAGCTCCCTGACTGTAATGACTTTATTCCCTATTTACTACTAAGTGCTATCCAGAGTTTATCCTATTTCTATCCTGCAGAGGCAGCCAGAAGTTTTCTCCAGTGGCTGTTCAAACAGCAGCGGAATCACTGAACAGTTTGGGAGTATTTTCAACAGGGGATGGTGCTTCATGCCTCTGAAGGCAATAGGAAGATTGCTAGGAGGCTTTAAGAACACAAGAATTATGCTCTTGTTGCTTCTTTTGTTACTTTTTCCCTACAAATCATGCAGTCCCCTTCTCAGAGCAGCTCGTATCTCCTTCCTCTCATCCTTAGGTCATTACGTTCTGGAATTATTTAAAGCAAATGAATGCAGAAAATGTAACCTCTTGTTTTCCACCAACAAGGAGTTTGTGAGTCGGCTCCTTTTGCAGGCAAAGCAAAAGTCTCAGGGATGCAGGAAAGGACTTCATTTTGCCAAGCAGCAGAGAGTGGAGTTAGCTGTGTTACATTGGGGAGGGGATGGGGAGCCTCTGTGAGCAGGGAATTCTTGCAACTCAGACAAAAATAGTGACTTCCATTATTTACCTACCTAAGCCGGAAACCTGCTTGCATTTCAGGCATTTATTGTAATTCCTCACATAGCTGGGGATGATAAGCCCTGCTAACTAGTCATTGCATGCTGCCTGAAAATGATAGTTAATGTGCACCGGCTACCCAAACAACCTTCTTTAACCCTTTCAAACTTGCTGGCTGTGGGGGTTTGTGTTTTTTTAGTTAATATTGCTGCTGATTGTGCTGGCCTCAACCCTCTGTCTTCATAAAATTCTGTTTAATGGAACACTTTGATTGCAGTCTAATCTATATGGGAGACTTCTCAGAGCAGTTCACACGTCTAAGATACAGTGACAGTTATGTTTCAAATTTCAAAGGACTCAAAGGGAGCCATTTGGCTGACTTCCACTAAACGTCACCAAGATTTGGATGCATCCTTGAGTAGGCTGGATACTGTGGTTTTAGCCTATTAATGATCCTGAGTTGTGGCCTGTTGCAGAAAAGGAATTCTTTTCTTTGTGCACTCTTTGGTGGCACCTAGGCCCAAATGCCGAGGTGTCTTCTCTCAGGTGAGCGTACAGGAGAGGAAGCATCCACCCAAGGCTTGGAGTTTCAGCAAGGGGAGCTTACCTGTGTCCGTCTGTTCATGTACCCATGTGTTCCTGCAGCCATCCCACCTCACTGCAGCCGGCGTGGATGTCCCAGGTGCAGGAGTGTGCCTGGCTGTCGCCAGTGTCCCATCCCAGGGTCTGTCCTGTTGGCAGTGTGCTCGGTTGTCCCCAGTGTCCCATCCCAGGTGACTGTCCCATCGGCAGCAAGCAGTGTGTGCTGCCCTGGCTCTGCATGGCACCGAGCTCTAGACCTGAGATCACCACTCAAGAGCCCGATGGAAACATCTCCTAATCTCAATTTGTGGGGGAAGGGAGAGGAAGAGTTTGCAGCAGGACTCCTGCCCAGAGCTGTATGTGGTGGAATGGGGCACTACATGACTCCCAGCAGGCCATTGTTCCAGGGATTTGGCAGCCTCAGAGATACAAGGTGCATGTTGATGTTTGGTACAAATGTTATATAAAAGCTGCTTGCACAAGCCCAGCAGCCGATTTTACAAGATGTGGGGAAAGACGCCTCATTTTCCAAGGGCAGGATTTAGCCCTAACTGCAATATCTTCCCAGCCATGATACAATAACAATACTTAGCAGGCATGTAGTTCTTAAGATCATCAAAGTGATGTACAAGCAGCAACTAATTAATCCTCACAACACCCCTGTGAGGCAAGTATTACCATCCCATTTCACAGGTGGGGATGATGTGACTTTGGAAGGTCAAGTGACTTGTCCAGAGCTAAACAGTCTGCAATGGAGCTCATTAGCTCCTGGCTGACAGCCACTGCTCAGTGTACTCGCCCAGCCTATTATTGTATTTTATTATGCAAATCCCCATGGAAATTAGAAGCCCAAAGCAACCCACAAATCTAAACATGGTACCTTAGATTTAAATGCCAGATCCATTTTCTTTGAAATCAGTTCTGGAGGCCTTACAGTAATTTCACTGGATTTTGGATGGCAACGTCAAAAACCAGAAAAGACTGTCATGCTTGAAATTCTCAAAGTATAACAGAGGCTGTGAAGATGGGTATTTGTGGCTGTCCAGCTTTACCATTGTTTGCAGAGGCCACCAAATAGTGCCAAGCTGAGAGCAGTAAAGCAACAAAGAAAGTCCAGCCACGGTTCCTGCAGGTGTATCACAAGCACTGAATGGACACTGCTCTGCCTAGCCCTGCAAGACTCTTTGGCCACATGGTTAAAGCTGGCAGAAGGGACAGCCCAGGCAAGCCAGCCAGCTGCAGTCAACTGGGGTCTCATTCAGACCTCAGGGTTTTTGCAGTGCTGGCAAGCTTTGCTCAAAGGCTGATGTTGTCCATTCAAACTGGCACTATTTGGATGATTCAGAACATAAGCCAAGCCCTGTTTGGCTTGCACAACTGCAGTTCTTCCGGAAATTGCCAGGGATTTTGTGTGTGCAAGGCAAGGAAAAGATATTCAGCGTGTAACATTGGATTAAGGCTGGTTCTTGGCTCCACATTTCATGGACTGATCAGTGTGGTGCTGGATTTCATGAAGATGCCATTAAGCCACTGAAAGTTATTTACACCAAGTCACCCTCCAGGAACTGGGTCACAACTTTTTCTTTTGTGAATCTTGGCAAGGATCTCAAGGTTTACTAGAAGCTGAAGAGAGGATGTCTATGTGCGACGCCAAAACCAACTGAGATGCAAAGGGAACTGGGCCCTGTGCCACTGATCAGTGCGTGGCACGTCAGGCTTTGAAGGTTGATGGGATGGGACTTTGCTGCTTTGCAGCTCCAGTGGTTGCTGCTGGTTGCCTTTTGCACTCTGAACAGGTGTAAATGACTCCCCAGAGGCAAGGCAGAGCAGAATCGGGGCCAGATCTTCAGCTGGTGTCAATCAGTGCCTCGGCTTCAATGGGGCTGCATCAATTCGCCTTAGGAAAGGGTGTAATGTGGGAAAGAGAGATAAAGGAACTCATGTTCTAGCACCCTATATCCTATATAATTGCTTCAATGAGAGCACAGCCCAGAACGGGTTTGCCAGATGCCAGCGTGGTGCAGAGTCCAAGCCGTGTTTCACGGGCAGGTCCAAACACCCAAAGGGAGGCTGGCTCTGGCCAGGCCGGGCACGGCTGCCACTCGGGGGTGCCAGGGCTGGGCAGGACGTGGCTGCAGGACCTGGGCACAGAGCCCGTGTAGGAGGCCTTACCCCTGGCTGCTGGGCTGTGCTCGGCCATGCCTCCATATCTCCTCTGACCCACGGGAGCTGGAGTGAAGCCAGCACAGGTCTGGGAGCTGAAGCAACAATCATACCTTTGTTTTGTGGGCAGATGAATAGAGAGATAACAGGGAGTTAATGGATGGCCGCCCCTTCCCCCCTCCAACGTCAGGCCTATCACTCACCTCCTCTCCAGCACAACGAGGCCTCGGGGACAGAGAAAGAGCGCAAAGATTAAAACTAGCCCGTTGCTTTGGAACTCCTCAGTGAAAGGGGCTGATAAGAGAGGGCTGAGATCAGGAATCAGATTTCAGATTTCAGGGGTAACAAACGAATAACCAGAAAACGGAAGGATGCTGAAAAGCGTTATCAAAAGAGAGCGAGATGGTGAGCACGTCTCAACAGCTTCNGGTGTTTCTCTTGCAGCAGCTACAGACACAAAGAGCTGTTCAGACCACTCTGTGCCCACCAAGACCCTGGAAAGATGGAAGCCTGTCCCAGAGCTCTAGTGGAGCTTTGCAAACCGTTAGTCAAGTACAGTTTCCATGCTGGCAGATTCCCGGGAGCTGTAAGCCCTCCTGTTTTGTGCTCTGGCCGGGAAGCAATCAGCACTGGAAAGACTCGGGGAGTAGACAGGGCTCATGCAGTAGGCTCTGGCTCAGGCTGGGCAATGTGGTTTCAATTTAGGAGCTCTCCTCTCAGGCCTCCATAAAAGCAGTCTGAATATAAAAGTCTATATTCTTGCAGTGCAGAAGTCTTGGGAAGGTTGTCCCCACCTATGGAGAGGAGTATGATTCAGCAAAAGAGGCTTCACATAAGCCCTGCAAAGGTAAAGTTCACAGCTCTGCAGATGTCACAAAGTTGTTGGAGCCACTGTGTGATCCAGGTCATGTATTTCCCCTGCCAAGACATGGACTGTTGATATATTAGAAATACAATAGGAGAGAGGCATCAGGGAGCTTTTCCTCTTTTCTTGGATGGTGGGGAATGGGATGTCACTTGCTGTCTTTCATCCCAGTGGAGATTGTAGAGGGATATTTAACTTGGAGGAGGAAGGCAGAGAGCTATGGCTGTTTCAGCAAGTGCACAATTAACACGCCTCTGCCCATCAGCTGTAAGATCTGTGTGCTCTGTGTGCTGTGGAAGCTCTGGAAGAGGCTAAAACCAGGCAAGGAGGATCCTGGTGCCTTTTCCCTCCTACCTGGAGTGGGGTGAGCTGGGCTGGTTTTAAGTCTGTGTTTAAAAATAAAGGTAAGCCTGAGGAAAGGGAGGAGGAAAGAGCTGCCTTTGAGAATTTGTTTTGCCATTCCCAGCTGATGAGCCTGTCTACTCACTCACTCAGGCATGTAGTAGTTAATACAAGAGTCTTGATAATAATAGTTTTGGGGTCCCCTGGTTTTGCACCTTCAATGTCTCTGGGCAGACCCCAAGGCTGGCTGGGGCCATTGCATTGTCAGGAGTTTTAAAGGTTGTAATTGGCATCACAACACTTGGGGAAGAGTTGGAATATTAGACAATTTTCCTGGAACCTAGTCTGAAGAAGGCCTGGTTTACAGTAAAAATTACTTTGATACAATTTTTTGTTAGGTAAATGTTCTTTAAGCTTTTTTAATTGCTGGTTATACTGGGACAAGACCTCATGTGAATGCCATTATTTTGATGTCAAAGTGCTTTGTACCATACAACTCTTCTTTCCAAAAAGAGCTGTTGTGCTTTCCCTGTTCCAATATACTCTACAATGCTCTACCTTTCTATGTAGATGAGATGTTAATGGCAGAGACTCCATTGCAGTGTGGTGAGGGTGAGCAGGAAGGTAATTAGAGCTTTGTTTTTTATTGTGCTTATATAATGCTACTGTGGATATTTTCCACCCCAGCTGTGGCTCCCAGTCTGCCCAGTCTTACCTCCCATTGTGGTGTGGATTTTGGATCCCACAGATTCAGGGATACGTGGCAAGATACCACAGAATATCTTCATTTTCTGCAGAGGCAGACTTGTGCCTGCAGATTTGGTTTGCACACAAAGCCAGGGACACTCCTCAGTCTTCTAATCAGTTTTCTAGAGCCAAGACCCAAACACTGGGTTCTTACAAGTGTCAGATTTTCAGGGATACTTGAAATATGAACTCTGATTTCTCCCCAGATCTTGTGAGCAGTGTTTGCACTTATGGTAAATTAGATCTGTGTTATAGCATCAGAAATCACTCAATAACTTTCAACTGTCCTGTAAAAGCCCCTGCCCCCTGCAGAGCACAATCACTGTGAATGTGACTCTTCTCTAGAAGAGATGGGCTGGGAGTCAGTGTGCTTCTTTATTTTGGGCTCTGGGGGTTTGCTGGCTGGGTGGCAGCGTTGGCTGAGCCTTGTGGGTGGGCTCAGCCATGTGGGGATCTTCCCTCATCATGATGGGAAATGTGTTCCTGGAAATCCCAAACTAACAGAGTCATTCCTCAACTCCTGTCAGGTGAGATTTGCAAGCACGGAAATCAAGGGTGGAAAAAGGAACGTACAACAGCATTTCTTAGGCTGTGTGTTATTCCTCCCCAGCAGTTCTTGACAAATTCTGCAAAATTACTTCATAAAACCTTTCCCTGAGGTGAGAGTATTCTTGCATCCTTGAGAAGAAATTTCTGCAAGAGCTCAGCTGGCGTTTCACACCTGAAACGAACAGAAATATTTAAGGAATATGAAAAAAAACAAAGCCAAACATTCTTTAGGGTTTCATCCCATGTCCAGCAAAGATATCATCAGAGATCTTCTACCTGAACAATCCTTATGATTGCACATTTAGATCTTCCATGATACCTCATACCTCGGGGAGATAAGGAGAGATAAAAGCACACAACCCATGGAGTAACTGGTAGGGCTATCAAACCTCTCTCTCACCACCTTTGTGATGCTGAGTCACGAATCCTTTTGTTGAAGGCCTGTAGAAGACCTGGCATGCTGGGACCTGTTAGCACCACAATGACAGGATTATTACTATTACTCCTATTAACACCGCTACTGCTACTAATATGTTAATGAGTCATATGTTAATAGATTAAGAATTAATTATGTACTGAGGTAATGTTTGTTACACTTCGATTTCGAGTGAAGGTCATTTGCAAATGTCATGCATGCCTTGCTATGAGGATGAATTTCACTGCTTAGGAACTCCAGAGCTAGAGAAACGTTTGGCATTGCTCCTGTTTTCCTAGCGGTTTTCCACAGAGCTGCTGTTTGTAAAAGGGTGCTGCTCACTTTGCTCTTGGTTTTGTTAATGAAATAAAAAAGAACCCAATTCTGTATTTTTGAGGCCCACATTTTCCCATTAGTTTTGAAAGGAACTAGGAAGATAACGAGAAATATGGGGCCACTCCTCAGATATGCTCTTTGAGATGGTGGGTGAGGGACACCAGAGCATTCTTCTTTCTGACCCTTGCAATTCCAGAGAAAATTCCCAGAGAACCTCCTTTAGCACAATTGTATCCATAGTGTATCCCCTGTGGCCTGGAAAATGTGTGTGTTGTGCACAGGAATATTCCTCAGAGTCATCACAATTATATTTGATTTGTGTTGCTGGTTTGAAATGTCATGCTGTGATTGGATTTTTGGAGGAACTGTGTTCCCTTCCAGGGGAAATAGGGGAAGGAAGGAAGGAAGGAAGGAAGGAAGGAAGGAAGAAAAAAGAGAGAATGGTAGAGGTCGTGATAGTATTACGTTAGTGATTGGATAAACTGACAAAACAGCCTACTGTGACTGGGGGAGTTTAATTTTGTACAGTTTGGCAACTTCTTAAAGCAGAAAATGAGAGCAGTACTGTCAACAGGGCTTTTGATATTCCTTGGTGTTTATACTAGAGATGAAAGTGCATTCTGAATGAGGGTGGAAGGCAGCAGGCCAGATCCTGACTCTGGCGACAGAGGTGATAAACACTGCGGATCTGCCCCCTGTAACAGCGGGGAGGAAACGCTGCTCCTGTTGCTCAGGATGCTGTGAGATTTCCAGTGTTTTCCATTCTGCCTGGAAGACACAGGATCTGTCAAGGGATTTGTTTTTCCTCATTATTGCAATAAACCAGTGGATAGCCAAGTCACTGGTCTGGCACATGGAGACCCAGGGTCATGTTCCTGCTCCTTCTGGGGCACCCTTCTGCAGAACTGATCTGGCTGTCACCAGCAAATATTATATGACTTATATGCAGTGTGAAGTGACTCCTACAGGAAAGCAACATTCAAGAATGGCCTCTTGCCTGGGGGTTAAGATATCCCTCTTGGATTTAGAAGATCCAAGTTCAACTTCCTGATCTGTATCAAGCCTTCAAAAGTGCATCTTCTGGCTGCCAAAATCCTTGGCTGCTCTGGCCAGGTTTGTTTTGCCCAGAAGATTCCCCCTGGACCAGAGAAACCTATTCCCAGTGGAAGTTTTGCTAAGCTAATGTGTGTAAGTAACCAGAAAAACATGTTGGGGGTGACAACAAGCTATCAAAGCCAATTCTCTGAACAAATAAGGGTTCAGACATGTTTGCCAGCAAACCAAACCAAGTGTGCCTTTGAGTTCTTTTGCTGAAATTTCATAGAAAGAGCTATAAATTGTGGTTCTGATTAGCCAGCAAGAAAGGTATCTGTCAGGCAAGTTTTGCCACCCTTACTCATGTGCAGGATTTCATTTCACTAGTTGTCTCAACAGTTTTGCTGGACCATCCCTGTCGGGCTGCTCTGCCCTGCTCCTCTCTGCCTCCAGCAGTGCTATTAAGGGAAGGAGGGAGTTGTGAATTCCCGCAGTCTTTGGTGAGGTACAACTTCCTTCCTTGCTCACAGCTAATGAGAAAGGCTTCACCTCTTCTCCAGACCTTCTGGCCTGTTTATTTATAGAGGCCAGTATCCAGACACTATGGGGAATGCTGCAAACCAGACTTGGACCTGGGATGTAGCTAGTCCAGCTCAGCTGCACAGTGGAGTTTTTGTTGGGTGGAGGCATCTCAGTGTCCTGCTTGGGACATAATATCTCACCTCTAAATAAGTGCTCTGCCCTGCAGGGAAAGGTGATTCTCAATAGGAGTGAGGCTGGTGGAACCAGGCTTATAAAAATATCTGAGCAGGAGAAGAAAATAACTGCTGTTTTCCAAGAAGATGCATTTTTCTATTTTAATTTTTTAAGGCTGTGATAAAATTAATGTTGTCTATGATGTAAAGCTGAAGGGTTGACCAGAACTTCCCTTGTGGTTAAGCTCTTTTTTTATTGATTGATTTTAAGTCCTCTAAATTTGTCAGGCTCACAAGTGCATGGTGACTTCAGTTATAAGAGAATGTTTGTGCCTTTAAGGAAAAATACAGCGACCCCTCCTCCCCCTTGCCCTTCTCAACCTTGCAAGGAAACCAACTCTTGACCAGAATATTTTTCCTCCCTCAGTGGAAAATCTTGATTAAATACTCAGAAAAAAATAGCAATTAAAACCCCCAGACTCCTAAATCTCAAAAATCTTTAATGGGAAACTGCTGATTATAGAATAGTTGCATAGTTTTGGCTGAGAATGCACATTGGCTTTTTTTGGTAGAAGTTCAAAGCTCCAAGAGAAATGTCTTGAAAAAATCACTTTTCTATTGATGAAAAGAGATCTTTTTTCAAACATTTCTATGCAAGTTGTTCTGCTGTTGAGCTGGTTGAGCAAACCATGGCTGTGTTGCTGAAAGGCACGTGAGTGACTTTCCATACTCATTTTTTCATCCTGAGACAGGAAATAGTTTCAGTTGAGCTTTTTGGTCATTCTTCACACCAGAGCAGACACTAGGGTTTGGGCTGGGATCATCTGAGTGGTCAAGTCCAGTCTTGTCACATTGCACTGCTGCTGTCAGCCCCTCAGGGTCTGGCACTGAGAGCTCTCTGCATTTTTGGGGCCCATCTTTGCTTAGCTGGTTTTACTGGGGTTAAAATTCCTGCTCTTATTAATCCCCACTGGCATACACTGCTTTCCTGCTGACTCGAGTCTGTTCCAAAAGCAATGTGCAAGTGTTGTGTGAGGAGGTACAAAACATGAAGTGAGCAGGGCAGATGATGAGGCTATGGGAAGTTCTTGGTTACAAGATCAGCAGAGCTCAGCTGAACTCTGTGTAGTGAGGTCACAAAGGACTCACTCCTTGAAGAATACAGAATTACTCATCTTCCTTCAAAATCCATGCCTGCTTGTGTAGCTGGCTTTTGAATGGAGAAATGTATGGAATCTGGATACATGAAGGGAATTCAGGGAGGAGAAAACAAGCAATATGAACATGGAAGAGCTTTGCACAAACATGTAAATCCTACACTGTTTCTGTTGTTCCTGGGAATGCTGGCTGCCTTTCTAGTGCATTCCATGGTCCCCAGGGTTTTCTGTGTTTAGGGTCTGATCCCTCTCTCCTCTGACTCGGTCTTGCCTCTGGCTGAAGATTGAGACAATAGA
Organism: Hylia prasina; assembly: GCA_013397195.1. Lineage (NCBI taxonomy): Eukaryota > Metazoa > Chordata > Aves > Passeriformes > Sylviidae > Hylia > Hylia prasina. The sequence goes on along the minus strand of VYXD01009300.1, from coordinate 2,362,479 downwards.
TGGATGTTGGCAATCTGCAAGAGAAGAGGTGGAGCCACGTTTTGATGTCGTTTGAGTTCATTGACACCATTTAGGATGTGGACTTCTCTGCTTCATTTTCCCTCAAGGAAAAGAGATACAGAGAAATTAGAGTAGCTCTGGTGCGTGATTGTACTGTCAGTCAGCAGCAGAATCAACCATGTAGGTTGCCTGTGGGGGTATTTCCTCATGTTGGCTCAGTTTGGCTGTTGTTGAAGTCAGTTGTTCCAATGATCTCTATTATGGGAGCTGAGGTTGGCCATTCCTCATGCACATCCAGTTGGCGAGGGGCCTTTATGCTGGCCAGGAGTACAGCTCCAGAGTAAACCAGATGCTCACAAGGTAGTTTTTGTGGGAAACAGGGAACAGAAGGGAATGAGGTTTCTTTCCACAGACCTTTGTTTTAAAAGGTATTTTGGGGTGCAGGTTCACCTCTCCTTGGGTCTCTTGCCAGCAGGTGGGAACTTTTTCAAGTTGCCCCTTTTCTGAGAAGGGCTGAATCGTCCGCCCTAAAGCATCCCTTCATGCAATTAAAACCAGCAGTACTGCTTCTCCAACACTGGGGCCTCCGATACTGGGAGGGGAAGCGGTGGCTCTTCTTTGAAGTCCCACCTACGTGAACATCAGTGGCAGGACTTCAAAGGGAAGCTGCTATTTCCTGTTGGAGCTCAGCCCTGGTGCTCAGCACTGCTAACAAAGCAGTTGGACTGGTTGCAAAGGCACTGATCCAGCAGAGAACTTAAGCACATGCTTAAGTCCCTCAGGACTTATCCACATGGTCTGCTGGGTTGGGACTCACCTCCAGTGAAGACTGGACTGGTGGTCAGGGCTGTGACCCCCAGGTTGGATTTGCAAGGGGAAGAGCAAGGTTAAAGAGCCCATCACAAATGGGTGGATGGCGCTGGAATGCTGGGCTCACCATTCGTTGCCTTGGGGCAGCTGGGCAGCAGCAGGAGGGAGAACACCACAGGCCATGCTGTGGAACTTAGCAAGCAACCTGGAGACAGACAACAGGCCACAGTGACTATCAGCAAATTCTTGTAAGTCATGGATTCAGAGCTAGCCTAAATCAGCATTGCTGAGCTCAGGTGAGAATCCGGCCAACTAAAGAGAGCTGTGAAGGTAGGAGTCTATTTGCAAGCAGGTAAGAAATGCTAAAGGCACAATCATTCAGCCCAACTTTTTACTGGGTAATATTTTATTTTCGTGTTAGTTCCTCTGCTGTCTGTGAAGCTGCTTGCAGACTAATGGATGGCAGCATGGAGATGTAATTTTCTAACAAGCATTTAGGTAATTCATGTAATTTGTACCAATTTATTATTTCAATTTTTATCCTGAGGCTACAGACAGACCTCATGGCCGTGATCTGCAGCTGATACACAGGTACCACCCAGCTCTTGCCCTGTTCTCACATAATCCCTCTTTAGCAGTGCAGCCTAAGAACTTTTCCCTCATCACAACCTACATGGAGCCTCATGGTTGCCTCATGAGTAGAAATTAAAAGATGTCTGGGAGTTGTTCCATGCTGGGAGTGTGGACAGAAGCTCACAATTGGAAAGGCTGCTCTTCTTTGTGGAACAGATGTATTGAATTGAACACGGTGGGCTGTGGGAATAAACAGGTCACAAACCCTGAGAAACTTCAGTAGGTTCTAGGTCCTGCTTCTTTAGGTTGTCCTGTTCCTAGGGTAGCACAGCCTGCCAAACCCAATCGTAGGCCACAGTTTTTCTCCACCTTGCTCTTCTCCCTATAGGGGAACTCATTCCCTGGTTGCTAATCCCCCATTCCAAGTGAGTGAATCAAGAACACTGCATTTCCTGGAGATTATCCTCTGAGACAAACTGGAAACATCTTCATTTGGATTATGAAATATCTATGCCACCGGTTTGGGACATCATCAGCAGACATCTGCCCATTCATCCATGTTCCCAGAAGAAACTTCCCATGTATCCTCATGGTGTGGGTGTGCTCTGTGTAGTCAGTGCTGACTGAAGCAGCAAGGCTCGGCTCAGTGATGTGCCCACAGTCCTGTGGCACTGCCCAGACAAGGTATGGCCCCCATGGCTCAGGTGCAGGATGCCACTACAGTGCTAATGTTACTGCATGATACCTCCTTGGCATGTTCCTCGTGGGATCAGGCTGTCTTCACTGTGATTTGGTGTGGGAGCCTGGTTTGGAAGTGCCCAAACACAGGGAGCTGATGTGCTCTCCTTTGGATGGGAGGTTGGATGGGGCAGAGGTTGATTCTGCTCACGCTCTACAAGAACTTTGTTCCCGAAACTGAGTGTGGTCACTTCACCTAAGAGTGAAGCTGGTGACCGCAGAGACTTATAAAAGTTAAAACTCAGCTTTCCTGCTCCTGGAAAATCCACAAGAAGCAGCTGATGTGATTTCTTGGGAAGGAAGCAATGTGTTGTGACTGAGGCATGGGACTCGAGCAAAACAACTCTTTTGGAGTTGCCACAAGTGTCTCAGGTGGCCTTGCAAAGTTCACTTGGTCTCTTTATCCTTTAGTCTCCCACCTGTAAATTAGCCTAATAACCCCTTGCCCGTGTGGCTGCTAGTCAGGTATGGGTGTATCTCATTGCATGTTGAATAGGTACCAGATTTGCTCTTGAGCAGGATTCTCCTCCAAAAAGAAGAAATAATAACCAATTGAGACAGCATGGTTTTTTGGAAAGACTTCTTGCAAAGGCTCCTTGGATTCAAAGAAGGTGCATTTTTTAATCTTCTTCATTTGTGTGGTTTCTACTCATGAGTTAGTACTAAAAGGGTTTTATCCGATTGAGGGTGTACATGCAAATATTTCTATTTGAATAATACTGGAGAATAAATTTAGAAATGTTTGAAGAGGGTATGAATGCCTCAATCTGCTAGGTGGAAAAATTACTACTTCTTGTGGGTAACCCAACCTGTTTAAGTTGCTAAAAACATACCTGACTTAAAAAAAGAGAGAGAGAGAGAAGAAGGAATCGCTGAAAAGAGAGCTTTTTAAAAAAACAACTCTCTTCAGATTTCGAGTTCAATATTTCAGTATGCAACAGTATTTTCATAACTGCAGCTTTTTTGGGTAGAGGTGGGGGAAATTAGAATAGATTAAAGAACTCTGGAAACCACTTTCTATTTGTAAAACATGTTGTGTGTGTATCATAACACCTACAGTACTTGTAGCTCTGCCAGATTGTGCATCGACTGCCAGAATTCTCCTCGCTAAATGACATTATACTACTTTGTGGGTATTGAAAACAAATATTTTGAGGGGCGGGAGCATTCTCATCCATAAAACGTTCGTTGCACTTGCAATATTCAGTCACAGCCTTTTATTTGAAGGGTGCTGAGTTTTTCAGCTGCTTGCCGTGAGTGGAAAGATAGGTTTGAGGAATGTTTTGCTCTCCAGCTGGTCTTTGGTGTGTATTTTTTGCAATCTAGCAGCCCCTAGGGGCTCTGGAGGAGATGAGGGCTTCGGGATGCTGGGCACCAAACGGACATGTAGTAAACGACAGTACTGGGAATGAAAAGTTTGGTGTTTTTTTCAGAAGTGCATCCCCAGAGCAGCTCTTCTCACACGAGGTGGTTTTGGGAGGGATGGGAGATTGCCCAGATGAAGCAGGGAATGAGGTCTGGCCCGGTGCAGCCATGGGGCACTGCAAGGGGCACTGCTGGCACAGTGCCTGTGCCTGGTGCTGGAAATGACGGCAATGGGAGAGCTGCACTGCTGGCTGGCAGCGGTCACTGCTGCTGGATAGGTGATGCAGAGACTGTAGGGAGATGCAGGGACACTGCTGATATCTGACTGAGGTTCCCATTTAACCCAGTTACCCACAACTTGTGCGTTTTGAGGGTGGCACAGGGGTGCTTCATTGCCAACATGAGATGAACCCTGACATATCCCTCTTGTAAAAACCTGCAGAAGAGGAGCAAGGAAGTAGAAAACCAGGTTAGAGTCTCTGAGGTCTCCTTGGTTCAGCCACTTGGAACAGCATCCACTGGGCTTTTGGTGCTGCTCATGAAGCCAAGCTGCCTTAGACTGCTTTCACTCACTCCAGGGTTATGCCCCAGCCACAGCCTGGTGCATTCCTGTGCCAGAGCCCAAGAGGAACAGGGAGCATTGCCTAATGCCCTTTCATGCCCTGGTGGCATCAGCACACTGCAAGCTGCACTTGCCAAGCTCTAAAGTGGAGACATTTGCTGACATTTTATATTATGTTTCAGTGGCACTCCTGTGTTTGTTTGGCATAAAAGCCACGATTAAAATGCAAGCTAATTAGTAGCTACTTATTAATATCTCCTTGGTTTTTAATCATAATAGACAGATGCGATCAGTTTTCACAGGTATAAAGGAGTAGTGTGTCCTGCTAAAAACTATAACATGCTTTAATCCACAGCTGAGCAGTTTGCTGTGACTGGATAGACCTGTCGGTTTTTCGAATTTGTTATTAGAGATGGATGATTAAAATAGAAAGGAAATGGAAAGACATTTTAGAGCCTGTTAGGAAAAAATCTTCAGGAATGGACTTCTCTGGTTTGGGGGGGGTTTTGTGTGTGATGGGTTGTGGGTGGGTTTTTTTTCTTTTTTTTTTCTTCCCCCCCTCCCCCCGTCCTTCTAGAAATGACACTATTTGGGATGGACAGAGCTGCTCCAGAGGCTTCAGGGCACATTAAAGGGTAATAAGAAGGGCATGGGGTGAGAAAAAGGTTCCTGCTGGGTTAAAGAGAGACACCTGATAGCTCATCTGGGAGCAGAGTCAGGTTTAATAATGTCCTTGCTAAACGCAGTTAATTATTGAGGTCAGGGCCCTGGGTGAGGGCAATAAGGGGATAGTCTCCCATGTGTGGAGTGATGGGGTAAGGACAAGCTGTTCAGAGCACACAAGCCATGCTGATTGCAGGCACACAGCAGGGCCAGCCTGGGTCACCTGGGACCCTGATGGCAGCAGGTAGCTCACAAAGCACTGCTTTTTGTGTGCTTATGGTTTTTTTTATTTTTCTTTTTTTGAAATGCCTGATAATTGCATTGCTTGTAGAATAGGTGGGCAGCATGGAAGTGATCATGCTGGCTTGGCAGGGCCAAAATGTTCACGGATCAGCTTGAGAGATCTGGGTAAGACAACAGGCTTATCTTGCTCCATCTTGCTGCTGTGGTAATGTATAGCTGGAATTAGGAACTAAAGGGCTAGAAATGTTTTCACCAGAAGGATCAGGTTTAGATATCTGAGAGTCATTATACGTGCAGTACATCAGAGTCTGTTCCAGAACCCCGAGCAGTCATCCTCAGAGTGCTCTGCTGAAGGCGGGATTACCTTTTCCTTGTTGTACAGGTGAGGAATCAAACTATCACATACCCAAGAGACTTGGCTACAGCTGTGCAGGGAGTCTCTGCCAAAGCAGAGTTAGTTCTCACTCTGAGCACTGGTGCTGGCCACTTCCCTTAGGGCACAACTTATTTAACATTGTGCTTGCTTTTCGTGTCCTGTATTTTCTGGGAGCATCCTGCCACAAGGTGCAGATGGAAAGATGTCCATTGGTTTTGGGGGGCCATGGGCTGTGTGCTGCAAGCCTGGGGCTTTTAGCAACAGGATTTGAGCTGCAGCCCTCTGGGATGAGGCATGTGTCATTCCTGGCACAGCAGGGGAAAGCAAGCTCAACCCATCACAGTTTCTTCCACCTCATGGCAAAGCTGGAGGGAGGATGGGGAAAAAGCCACTCTCTGATTACAGCTCATGTATGTGCTTTGGCAGCGAGAACACAGCGTAATTGTGGGCCAGAATTTTGCCATTAAGTGGTAAATCCTTGAAAACCGTAATTCTGCAGACTTCAGGCGAGGGAAAAGCCTGTTTCCTAGGTTTGCTGTGAGGGTTCAGCTCCAGACACTTGCCCAGCACGGGCAGCATGGCCCCCCCGTGCACTTGGTCAGCCAGTGCTTTATTGCCATTCCTGTGACATAGGAGAGGGACACCACCTCTGCCTACTTAGAAAGGCTGGGAAAAGCCCTTTCCCTAGTCAATACCTTGCCCAGCACAGCATCCAGACGTTGCTTAGCACAGGCAGGGTCCTGTGACCTGCAGGGACTGCTGTGCCAGCAATTAATAATAAATCACAAGTATCATACAAGTTCTCTGACAGACCCTTCCTTCCTTCCATGGGCTTGTACTCCAGGCATGGGGTAAGAAAAACAAAAAAGGAAAGGAACAGCTTACTAAATGGCCAGATTGCATTAGTTTGGCAGTCTTTGCTTGAAAAAGGCCTGGTAGCACATGAAAAATTAATCAGTATGTGAAGGATTGGAACATAAGCACAAGATCTAGTAGACTGATGAAGGACTGAAAATAGTGCATGAATAAGTCATTCATAGCTTATCATCCCAGTAATCATTTCCTCAGTGATAACAACTTTTTAGAAAGCATTAAACTGAATATGGCACGGACTTAAAATTTAAGATAAATCCGGGTGACATTTTGGCTTTCTGTGAGGTTGAGTGGCAGAGGGGGGATGGCAGGAAATCAACCTTTTCTGTGAGCTCTTTGTGCAGGGACACGTGCTGGGCAAGTCCCCAGGGGCAGCAGCACCCAAAGGGGCATCTTTTAAGGGATGCAGCTTCATACAATTCCTCTCACATCTAAATGCTACACTCACTCTGTGTCAGTAAAATCCCTGCCATACCTTCCCTGGCTCTGCTCCCGAGCATGGGTCCTAATTCCAAAAAATAGTATGTGGTCTGCAGAAAAATATTATACTGAGAGTCATAAGTTAATCTTAATTGCTGCATTTCCTCACATTTTAGGCTTGGCTTTGTCACTGCCATAATGTTCTTTTAATGTTGTTATTGTTTCTTACATACATGAAGTGTTTTACAAATGATGGATGGCCGGGTCTCTCTGAAGTTTGGTTGCAACAGCTCAGTTCCGTGTGCTGCTAAAACACCAGCCAAAGGAGACATTAGGGGTCTGTGTGTGCAGCTAAGATGGATTTGGGGCTTCTGATCCTCTTGGCTGGGTGTTGTCTGTCCTCACAGGCATTACTGGCCCAGATTACGCTGCTGTAGCCCGGCTGTGACTCCGGCATTACTCTGCTGTTCCCAGGGGAGAATCCATCCCTGCTAGTGGTGGCGGGTGCTCCCCAAATCACAGAGTCCCAATTGTCCTCACTGTGCAATTCGTTTGCCACATGTTTAAAAATGAATGTAGCTATGTGAATAAGAGGAAAAGTTCAGGCAGAGGAATAATTTATAATTCCCAATAATATTGCTTCTAGCTACTGCTCTGTAGTGCCAGTTCCTGCCCACTGTGGTTTGAGCAGCTAACAGCTATAAAAGTTTGTTGACCTGAGAGGCTTAGTATCAACCATAGGTACAGTCAAAGTCAATATGGAGGCTGAAAATCCAGTGCTAATAGAAAAATAGAAGTCAATATTTAGGATGTGAGTCAGGTACTTAAAATAGGAAAGTGAAACAGATGAGGGCTGTAGCTGCAAGAGTGCTGGAGGTGAAATGTTTAGATCCAAGGACCACTACTGATTACTATCTTCTCCTCTAACAGGGTTGCTTATTCTGCTTCCAGAATTCATTTCCAGTGGCCAGGCCACCTCCCTGACCTATATTCCTCAGACTGCCATTACGTCAGAGCCTGCCTATTTGGGGCTATAAGTGAAATCCTCTGTCTTCTAGGTGAAATCCACAGGTAATTATTTGTGGGGCAAATATGGGCTGGGGCATGGAGAGGCCAGGAGAAGAGTTTGGCTTCGCTCTGTTTATACTGGAAAATCCCCTTTCTAAGGCTGTACTGTTAAGTCTTGGAGGGGAGGGGGCACAGGGAACTCCCCCCTGCAAGGCAGTAGCTGCCGGGAACAGGGATTTTACAGTGCAGCTCTTCCAGGGAAGCATCAGGTGGAAAAGTAACCAGCCCTAAGTGGAGGTTGTCACGTTGGAGAGGGGCACGGGGAACTGAGAGCTCTTACCCGCAGATTAAAATGCTGTGGCCTTATTTACATGGTGAGGGACGAGGAGCAATGCCTGAGCAATTCATCAATGCCAGTGATGAATTTATGTGCCCTGCAGTGAGGTGGTATTTTAATTTCTACATCCTTTCCACAGTTTGGTTGCAGTGGACCAGATCTCCTACAGATGTGAATCTGTCCAACCCCATTAGAATCAGTAGAGCCTCTTTATTCCAGCTAGGGACTGCATCCACATCTCCTGGTTTTTAAAGAAATTGCCACCTTCCAGCTTCTCCCTTTGCACTTCCTTTTCAGAGAGAGCATTGGTAGCCCAGGTGTCCCAGGATTCACAATGTCATTATTTTGCTACTGTAAGAGGACTCCATCATGTCCTCCTCTGACACATGCAATGACATTCCTTTGTTTTGGCTTTGATGTCACAACATTGTTTTCACAGACTTGCCCTGATCTTGTTGTGACAAGGTCAAGTCCCATTCAATTCAAGAGGAAAGTATCAATACCAGAGTGAAAACCCTGATATTAATTAAGCTCTGAGCAGTAATTTCAGGCAGATGCTGCTGCCTTTATTTCTTGCATGTACAGTGCTCCAGCCAACACTGCTGCTTCATGGGGCAATCCCAGTTTTGGTTTAATAAAAAGTACATATCTTAAAAATGTTTGCTGGACAGCAAAGAACCAGGTTCTAATTTTGAACAGTGATCCAGTAACACCAGGAGTCACAGGGAGATCAACCTGACAAATTGTGTCATGGTACCACAGGGTGGACTGGCAAAATCTGCTATTGCAACTGTTTTCTTGTGAAAAGTAAGGTTTGTTTCTGCTGAACTATCTGAGGTACCTATATAAATGTGAACTTTTTATTTTTACATCCAAAACATCCAAATATTTAAGCTGAAACAGTTTGATTGCAATAGAGTTCCTGTTTCACCTCATCCTCCCCATATGAGTATTGTGAACTGCACCAAATTTTGATTTAATTTAATTGCAACATCTATAATTTGCAAGTATTATTGTAATATCAATAATGTTTGTTATTTTTTCTGACCAAGTGCTCAGGCAATATGACATGTCAGCACATCCTAAAATGTATAAACTGGGTTATGCAATGCCTGGTAGCTATTTAACTGAGTGTTTCAGGTGCAGAAACGGAGGTCCATTGCTCAGAATGATTTGCCCATTGTTCTTAATGCAACATGTTGTGGACTCAGTATGTAACTGGATCCCAGCCTGATGGGATGTTTCTGAAGTGGGAGAAGTCCAACCACCTCACACTCCTCTTTACTGCAGCCTTACTTTTGCTAAGGAAGAAACAAACAGATTTCTCACCTCAGGGACCAATATTAAAGTGGATATGACACCTTTCAGCCCAGCTTTTTCAGCTGGAGAGTTCTCAGAGTTAAACTATCCATACAGATACCTTATCTGGACATAAGGGTGTATGTAGGGGTTTCTCTTAAGGCTGGCAGAAATCCAGGGTTTCTGATTCTCCAAACACCTAAAGAAACTTTCTTTGCTTTTTAACTTCAGGTAAAGCAGCAGCTCTTGGATTTGGCAGCTGCTCAGTTTCCCTTCTGTAGCAATCCCACCAAAGATGCACTTCTGAGCCTTTCTGCCTCTGAGGGAAAGGTTAATGCACTCCTGGTGCCCTGAGTGCCCTTGGCTCCTTGCTCCATCCCTGCACAGCAGCGGGACAGCCTTTCACCAGCATTGCCCCTGGGGATTTTGTGGCTGCACTATGGGCTGGGTGATGGGAACTCGCTGCTGATCCCAGCACACTGTGGAGCTGCAGGGAACTTCCCCTCTTTCCCTGCTGGGGCACAGGATGCCCACTTTGGGGTTATACACATCATCTACTGTTTCCAGGTATTACAGCAACACAGGCAGAGCTCTTTCCAAATCTTTGCTTTGCCTTTGGTAGGGCATAAGTCAATCAGATGCAGGATATTTAAAATGAAACTTTTTGGAGGCTCCTTGACCATTGTGTCTGGTGGAACTTTGTTTCCACGGAGAGCCTCTTGACTGGGAGCAGTTTTCATCATCAAACCATCAAACCATGATTTCAGAACAGACTAGCCATGAGCCAGTTATAAACAAAACAGCAAACAAGGTTTTGTTTGCAGACCATTGTATAAAGCCCTGGGTATGGGTCAAAGGCTTTGAAGATTTTGTTTTAAATACAGTTTAGTCAAGCATTCTTATTACAACATATAGACTTCCTATTATCTGGACACAAGGTCAGCAGTACAGATTTTAGAGGGACAGAATGTCCTAAACTGACCTAAAATTGTTTCACTCTGCATAAACATGTCATGATTTTTAAAGAACATAGGCTCTTTTATGGACAGAAACTTGGAATGCCTTCCCTCAGACAGTACAAAGATTTCCTTTGTGAGCTCTGATGAGTCAGGAAATATTGGATCTTAGACTTATCACTCTTGCAAGACTGAATATTGCATATTCTATTGCTCAGGAGGTTGTAATTTTGCAGAGGTGTTACCCATTGAGGAACAAAACTTGAATCACTGCCACCTGGACTTGTGTCTAAAGAGATGTCCCCGAGGAGGTCCCAAGGAGTAATAGTGACAAGTGTTTTGGTACTTTGTTTGCCAAAAAGAGGATGGAAAATATCTTGACAAGTAGACATGAAGAACTTTGCAAGGCTGCTCTAAAAATGAGTTGCAAGACCAAGCAACAATCCCTGTACTGAACCCATGACTGTTCAGAACAGAAGAAGAAACCTTCTTCCCTGTCATCCCAACACAAAAAACCGAGTGCCTGGACAGGTTAAAACATCAGCTCTATTTCCCAGACCTTCCTACAAAACTGATCATGCACAGACAGGAGAGAAAAAGCTAGAATGTAAAATAAAATATCTCTAAGAATCTATTTGGCACACAGAATAATAATGGAAGTGAGAGGATAAGAGCCCTCACACCCTGGCAAGTCCCCCGGGAAAAGCTGGAGCAAACAAACCGCTGGCTCCTGGGGCAACCTGCTGCAGGTACATTTGACCCTCTTGCCCAAGCTGTATTTCATTAGTGTATCTCAAGGAGGATGGGCTGTTAAATGATTCAAGCTGGATAAGATTTGCTGCAATGGAAAACTTGTGTGCCTCTGTGCCTCTCTGGTTGAAAAACCCTTTGCAAAAATAGATTAGCAAGCCATCGCTGCGAACTGGACTGTTAACCTAAGAGTAGAAAATACAATGGGGTTTGAAAACTGCCTTTTAATTTGTCAGGCTACTGAATAATTTATCATACATCTCACCATATATTGAAATTAAAACCTGAAGTATGACATACAGTAAATAATTCAGACTGGCTCTTTCATCGAGTGTGAGCTAGGTTATTGATACTTCATTTTAGTGAGATAGACATCCATGTCAGCTCCTGCTGGGCTCTCTAATTTTGCTTGTGTTGGTACCAGTGAAAAATTTAGGGCTACAAAGGCAGTCAGAGAGCTGGGCAGAGTTGGAGTTGTTCAGCCTGTTGTAGCCTTTCAATACTTAAAGTGGGCTTATAAGAGAGATGGGGATAGGTTTTTTTAGTAGCACCCATTGTGATAAGGTAATGGTTTTAAACTAAAGGACGGTAGATTTAGATTAGATATAAGGAAGAATTTTTTTTATGATGAAGGGGTAAAATACTGGCACAGGTTGCTCAGAGGGGCGGGAGATGCTCCATCCCTGGACACATTCAAGGTGAAGCCGATGATGCTCTGAGCAACCTGATCCAGTTGAAGATGTCCCTGCTTGTTGCAGGGGGGCTGGACTAAATGACCTTCAAAAGTCCCTTCCAACCCAAATTATGCTGTGATTCTCTGAAATCCTCCTTTAGGCAGTCCACGAACTCCCTATGTGCTCCTGCAGTTCTCCTAATAAAATGACAGTCAGGAAATCTTCCCGTAGTCTGAGAAGCAAGGACAAATGAGCTGATGTGAGGGTGCAGCCTCACAGATACTTTAGGAGCAGCCACACGACCTCGAGGAGAAGCTGGAGGTATTGATCCAAACCCACTGGCCTCCAGCACCTGTCTCAGGTGTGTTTGTTGCACGGGGCAGCAGAAGCAGGCGCTGTGGGGTTGGCAGGTTGGTGGCACGTGCTTGCACGTTGGCAAACACAAACAGATGGTTACAGCACAACTGTTTGTGTTATTTCAGATCGAAATCTTAACAGGTAATTAGTATCTCATTAGGGCTCTATTTACATAGCTAATGAAGGTAATTTATGAGGAAAGAAAACATTTGAGACTCCCCAGCACAGTCAATTGAACTGTGGTGGAGCAGACAGCCAGCCAACTGCATTTAGAACCTCCTTTTTTTTTTTTTTCCTGGATAAAAGGGACAACAAAAAGACATTAATCCATGGGAAAGTGTGACTTAAAACTCTCTGTGTCTCAATTCCCACTAATCAAGGGTAATGAGTTCTCCATTCTCCGTCCACTGTTTAGGGTACTGACTTCTACGCAGACAAAGGCCAAAGGCATGGTTTGCCTCTGTTTCTTTGTTTGAATCTCAAAAAAAGAAGGGGGTCATCAGACCTGGTCAAAATACGTGCATTGGTCCCGTTCAGCCTGTTTCAGAGGAGATCTCTGTGTGTTATTGAAGGTAATCCAGGGTTTACAGCAAAGCAGTCTGAATTTGTCATTCCCAAATGCAGGGAAATATTTGCTAAATGGGTTTCCCTGGTGAAAAATTAATTTCTCTACTTCTTTAAAGAAGTAGAATTATCTAAAGCAGTGCTTTGGGTAGCTGTGCCTATCTGCCTTGGCACTCCAGTGCTCCTCTGTTTTCTTGGCAGAACTGCTTACAAAAGACAATCTTTTATAAGTAAGAGAAAGGAGACACTTGTTTCTCATCAAAACCAAATATTGACATTTCCTGCCTGCTAAACCTTTTGTTCTTGAACCATTGTTAAGGAGAAATATTTACAAAGTTAGGAGAAAGTCTAAAGCTAGAGCCCACATGGGGATCATGGGAGACTGTCTTTGAGGAAAAGGTCCTGGTGTTTTGTCGTGTTCAAGCTGGGATGAGTCCCAGTCATACCAAGATACTGTAACAACTGTTTTTAGGAAGGAGTAGGTCTTCAGCAGGGTTGAGTACTCACAGTTTCAGCTGAGCTTTACAAGTTCACTGGATTTAGACTTCCTATTCCTCTCCAAGACTTCAAACGGGAACACTAAAAAGCTGCAAACCAAAGCTGAGATAAAGCAAAAACTGTTGCGTGTCACACTAGTACATATTCAGACCCAAAAGAAGCTATACAAAAATGTGAATCTGTAATTATGATCTGATTGTAATTAGGAGCAAATTGCACTTTAGAGATTAAACCACTGGTAGAGGCTGTAGAAAACTTTTGTAGACCTCTGGGTGGGCACGGGAGATTAAATATCTAATGATGACATTTGGGCAATAAAATCAGAAATAATCCATCTTCTCTTCCTCACTAATAACTCCTTGATCACTCGTGGTCTTCCTGAGAATTTCTGTGGTGAGTTTCTCAGATTTGTGCTTTGTTGCCTTTTCCTCCCTTTGCCACTTCTGGTGCGGTGGAAGCTCTGGATTCTCATGCTCTTGCTGGTCCAGTTGGTGCAGATCATATGGGCAGCATTCCCAGGGAGACAAGGTCACCCAGGAAATCAGCTTGGGAAAATCACTCCTCTTTTTTCATACATCCTTGTTGCTCCTCCCCCCATTCCTGTGTGTTTCTCTCTCACACTAAAAAAAAGAAAAAGAGGATGAAAAAAAGGCAAAAAAGCTTTGAAGGTCTAAATATCAGATATGAGCTTACTTGAGTTTTTATTGCCCCTTTTTTATCCGGAAAAGCTTATGTTCACTCAAAATGGCAATTGCTTGAATCTAACTGGAACCATTTTATGTAGCTCCAAACTCATTGCTTGATCTCAATAATAAATGGACTTACAAAATATTTTTGTTACTAAAAGAATTGTAGTTGTGCAGGCCAGATCATCAATCACGATTTCCTTTTGTGGGATTAATGTGAACCTCATTTGATTCTGAACAAAATGTTAGCTGAAACATTAGCTACTGTACCTTCAGCTATGGCAGGGAAGGGAACACGGGTCCTATAGATTTTTAAATCCTGGTTTACCAGGTAAAGATTTTAACTGAGATTTACTTGTTAAATGAATTTACATTGCATTTAAATATAAAGGAAAGAATATATTTGTAATGTAGAAGTTCCAACCTTGATCAGGACCCCACTGAGAGAACTGCTGTGCACGTGCTCCTAGAAGGTTTTGCTTTTCAGACAAAGCAGCTCTTTGAACCTGTTTATAGCAGCAGTTTTGGCAGAAGAGATGGAGCAGGGCTGGGAAGGAGGTATCTGCTCAGAGGGATGGTGGCAGCCTGTGCTTTGATCAGCTACGTTGTTTGGGATTCTGTTCATGGCAGCCAGGCTGGCTTCAGAAAGTTTCTGTGCTGAACACAGGGCAGATGCAGCAAGGAGGGAAGGGCCCTTCATCTCTGGAATAAATTAGCCATGGGGAATGCCAAGCCTGAATCCAAACAAGGGGTTATCAAACTGCAGCACGGATGGGAGAAGTGGCTTTGCTGTGGTTGTGCAGAAAGCCTGATACCTCCTGCCCCATTTATGGCTCAATAGTGAAGGAATAAAACTTGATTGAGATTTTACTGAATTGAGGTTTGTCTCTGGGACAGATTGCTTTTGGGACCATATGTTCATCTAGTGAACTGAATAAAAACATTTTCACATACATCACTGAGCTTTTTGTAAAAAAGAAAACAAAACTAAGATTTAAACCTGCCCAAAGAGGTAATGGTCACACATCCTCACCTGGCAGCAGCACTTTCTGCCAAACATCCCTGCTTCTCTCCCTCTCTCTGGAACTGCTTCCCCCCTTCACCTGCCAGCAGAGCAGCATGTACACTTGCTCCCTAACCCAGAGAAAATAGTCATTTAGCTTAAATGTCTAGAGAAGTTTCATCCTAACTTGGGGAGACCTGAGGTAGGGAATGGCTGGGTGTGAGAAGTGGAGGAGGCCCTCAGTGAAGGTGTGGGAGGAAAAGGCGATCCCTTTCCCCTCTCCCTGCAACCAAGACAGGGATTACGGCCACAGAATGACACCCCAATGAAGAGAGTGCCAGTCACAAGCTGGGTGCCAGTTTGGACCAGCTTGTAGATCAAATACAATGCAGAACTCTCTTGTGGTTCTTGCCATAGGTGTGCCAATGTAGAGCTCCACCGATCCTGGCAAACCTGTGCACAGTTTGTGGCAAACACCCCTCAAGCCCCTGTGTGGGAATGGCTGAGCACTGGGGTTTGGGAGTCCTCTCACCTCATACCCCTCAGCTCCTCTGTGGGAATGGCTGAGCAATGGGGCTTTGGGAATCCTCATACCCTCAGCTCCTCTGTGGGAATGAGCACTGGGTGTGCAGGAACCCTCTCACCTCCCCACCAGCTCTGGCTCCCTGGATCCCACCCCAGCCTGCCCCAGAGCTGCTCTCTGGATCACCACAGCTCTGCTTTCAAGTGGTTTCCCCTCTGGGCACCTGTAAATGCTCCCTTTATCAACAGCTCCTGTGCAGATAAAAGTGTGTTCAGCACTGGGTGAAATCCCAGTCATCTGACTGAAGTGGTGACAACCTTAACCCAAGTCCTGCATCCTCTGGGCAGGCAGAGGTTGGCATGGCCTTGGGAACACCTGCACTGGTCCACACTGAAGTGTCTGGGAACACATCCAAAGCCAGTGACCGTGGTTCTGTCAGGACACCCCCGGTGTGCCTTTGGGCAGGGCCAGGAAGCTCTGTCCCAGGTGGTTTCTCACCGTGGTTTGTTCTGACATCCCTGGGACCATCCCCAAGCAGCAGTTTGCATGCAGCCATCCCACTGAGGAAGCCAGCAGTGAAGCAGGCTTTTCCATGCCAGCTGGCCTCCATGCCCAGGAATGTTCCCAGGCACACTGGATTTGCTAGTAGAGATGTAGCCTCAGAGGAAGAGATACAGAGCTGTGGGTCTAGTTTGCTCCCATGGAATTTGGCCCTGGGCTTTGAAAGAAGAGGGTTTTGCTGCTCTGAAAATGCAGTGGGCTCACAAGGAACATGGAGCTGTGGGAAGAGAAGGAAGCAGGGAGTAAGGTCAGGGCTCTGAGACTGGGCAGTGGTATGGCAGATCACTTTGGTATTGCTGCACCTGCATTTCTGCTTAATATCCTAAGGTGGGTACAGATAGTCTTTTCCACACAAGTGAAGGAAACATTGCAGTTTCAGTAACCTGGAAAGAAACTAGAGGCACTCTGCCCCCTGAATCCCCATTTCTGGCCAGAAATCCTTGCCTTCCTTCAGCACAGCAGGGTGGCTGAAATCCTCCAAGCTGCAGGTGCCGAGTTCCAGTTCCCCACTCTACACCACTGGCTCAGCAAGGGCGATACAGAGATTCCCTTCAGAGATCACAGAGTAGGCTTGGAAGAGACCTTAAAGATCATCCACAGGTTTAGTGTCCCTGTGGACAGGGACACAAAACCAGGCTGATCCAAGCCCCACCCAGCCTGGCCTTGAACACTTCCTCACAGTTAACCTGGGGTTTTCTTTTCCCCCTTAAGATGGGATTTGCTGCTGCGGTTCCTTCCACTTTTAGGATAGAAAATATTACAATAAGAGAAAAGCTCTAAAGACACATCATTCAGGGGAGCTATATATCTTTTTCTGGTTTTATTACATTGTTTGTATCAAAGTAGTGGTATTAGGACTTTTATCAGTAGCAGGACTAATGAAGAAGTTGCCAGGAGCAGTTATTCCCCTCTTGAAGAGCATTGGAAAGTACTATTTCTCTGAACACAATGGTGTATGTCCTTCTGCTAACCTGCTGATCTGCTTAAAAATGTTAAAAGTTTAAAAGCTTAAAAATTTAAATGATGTTCATGTGGCAGCTCAGGAGCCTCCTTTCCACATGGGGTTTTGGGAAAGCCACAGAGCAAATAGCATTCAGTTGGAATAGCAGTGATTTCACTTCATCTTAAGAGGAATAAATCTTTCTTTTATCATATAAGTAGATATTCCTTTGGAGAGTTCATAGAAAAGCTTTTTCATAGTTTCAGACCTGGCAAATTGAGCTTGTTTTATCAGAACGAGTCCAATATTGTAAATGAATGAAGGGAAGAAAGGAAATAATAATATTGACATATTATTTCAGCGGTGTGTTTTTTTAATCTATCACAGTTCTTCAAAATTAATGTCTGACATTTTAGAAGTTGCTTAGGGGAAAAAAAAGATATACAAAACAGTCTACTTTTTATTAAGTTTATTTTGTAAGGAAACTATTTTCCCACCAGCTGCAGAAATGAATGGCACATTCGATTGCACAACTTGGATTTTCAATTTTCCACTGGTATGGAGAGAGCAGCCCTGATTTTCCAAGGATGTATTTGCAAACTTGAGTTTCAAGTCCTCAGGATTCTTCCTAGGCTGTGTGAGCATCTGAACCAGGACTTATGGTTTGTTTAAAATTATTTAAGGTATTAATTTGGGGTTTGTGGTGATCTTACTTCTGTCTTGATTCAAGTGCTGGCTGCCTTTTCTGGCAAAGGGGGAATTTTGGGGCAGTTCCTTTTTTGAAACCCATTGGATGTTAGGGCTTATGCAGAGGTTTGGGATGTACAAAGGGAAGCAGAAAGCAAGGGAGACAGTCAAAGATACAAAATAAATGAAGTTTATTCCATGCTTCCCCTGCTCGTTTGTTTGTTTAGTATTATGATTTATTTGAAAGGAGTTTATTCCACAGCTGACTGAAGGAATGTATGCAATGTTTAGTACACCCACCTTAAGTGGATGTGAATGTTTACTGAACCTCTACACCTGAATACTGGAGAGGAAACAGAAAATGTAAGGAAGGGCAAATCTCCTACAGCAACACACCAAGGCTGCCTAAATCCAGGCAGAGAAAGCAGAATTGATGGGAATAATGGAATTAGTAATTGCATGATGCTGCACATCATGGATGTTTTATGGCACTGCTTTTCCAGGCTAATCCTGAACAGGCTGATGGATGTGCTTACTTTAACGAGCACACAAAGTGAGGGTAGATAGGTCACTGCAAATATCAGAAAAAAGCAGGAAGCTGAAGTGTCATGAGGGAAGGCAGTTAAAGGTATTAAGGAATATAAAGGTTGGCCCAAGCTTTCCCAAAGTGCTGAGCAGATTTGCCGTGCAATGCCCATCCTGCAGTGGGGCCTGGAAAAAAGCAAAGGGAGGAGGTGATGGCACAGCAAATGAGGGAATTTAGCGTGTCCCTCTCCTATGGAGACTGATCCAGGCTGGGAACAAATCTGACTGGTACCTTTATTATCCTGACCAAGGCTGTAAAAACTCCTCTCTTCAGTGTAAATAGACTACTACCACATCAGAGATTTTCTCTGTAGTTGAATGGGATTATCATATTCCTGCTAGGATTTAGGGGTTGCAGTAAGAACTGTGGACAAGGCGCTGCAGGAATTTGTCAGGAAACTATTGGGTAATAGATTTGGTATCAGGATTTTTAAAAATGTCTCCATGAGCTGAGTACTGACCATCTCACTTGAAGTTCTGGGATTTTAATCCAAAAACTGTGTCTAACCTGCTTATGCATTGTTGAAAATCTGAGTGTGACCTCCACAGGTCTTTGTGCCCCTGTGTACCTCAGTAAAAATAGCCTTTCTCTGGTCTATGCCCCTTCTTTCCTCCTGTAAAATGGATACAGTGGATATTCCTCCCCTTGGAGAGGATTGTGGAGGCTGGATACAGGGAGATGACTTTGACTAGGACTCTGTGACTTCAAGGTTACAGATGTTCTGAGGATAAACAATACCTTGAAGCAGTTGAGTGTGTGCTGCTAATGATTAGTCCCTGCAGTCTGGAATGTGCTTTCTGGAACGCCGCAGAGGGAGCGCTGGAGCAGACAAGAGCCTGGGAACAGTCAAAGGATGCCATTCTCCTAAGACCCCTCCCAGTCAGTAGATTTTGTAGCACACAAGCAAACAGGCTCCCAAATAAAAGTTCCATGGTGATGTTTGAATGGGGACCTGTGCCCTTCGGAGCCCCTCTGGAAGCTGGGAACAAGGAATGGGATTGAAGGCAGCTCGCAAATGGCTTTGCTGCCAGCGCGAAGCAGGTGCAGCCGCTGATCGCTTGTGCCGAGCACATGCCGTGGAGCAGGCACAAATCCTCACTATTGCTCTCTGTAGTTCTGCATAGTCTTAGGAGGATATTTAAAAATTGGAATGATAATGACCTGAGCAAACATGACTTTACAGCAGAAAATAAAATTGCAAGCATTCACTATCAAAGGCAAAGAAGTGTTAGAGAACAAGAATGCCCGATGATGCAATGGTTTTCATCCTGCAACTGAGCACAGAAAACCTTTTCATATGCCCTAAATCTGCAGCTACAATAAAGCCTTCATACAGACAATCTGCTTAAACAGAACGTCACGCTTGCCTTTATTTTATTTTAATTGCAAAACATTATCCAGTTTCACTGCTAAAATATGCACTTCTTAAGGCAATATGCGTAACTTTATTTTATCCTCCATTTTGCTTGACGTCATCTCTGCAGTGATGAAATTATAAGCTCTTGAAGTGGACCATCTATGACGCAGCCATTTCCCTTTCTTGTGGGAGAACACCCTCACCTCATTGTCTTCCTAACAAGACTTATATAATTAAAAAATCCCACTTTGCTCCAAATCTTCTCACCAGAAGAGCTGGCATCCCTGTCTCTTCATTGCTTAAACATGTAAGCCTGTACCACCAAAACAAGTAGGGACTTTGCCACTGTCTTTGAGGCAAGATTGAGATTATTATTGGTATTAACCTAATATTTAACCCCAAACAATAGCAGTGACTAAGTCTTTGTGCTTTTACTTGAAGGTCTTGCAGGAACTTACAAGTGAGGGTCAGCATGATTATCCCATTTCCATGGTGGGAAAACCAACGGACTGTGGAAAGTAAAAGGACATTCCTGTTGCTGGGAAGAGAACTGGGATCTTCTGCATCAGCTCACGGCCAGCTGAGTTGCCCTAGTCTGTGACTATTCCTACTGCATGGAATTAAATGTGCATCAATGGTGGCAGTGCCTCGAAATCTGTCCAGTGATGGCTTGGTTGTTCTCCAGGCTGTACCAAGGTGTTGTGGCATTTTCACCTCTTCATTAGAAAAGCCACAGGTCAAATGCTGAATTTTGAAATCTGGAACTTTAAAGTATCAAAGAAAAAAAAAACATTTTAAAAAAGGTTATTGTATTAGCCTCCCTTTTTCCTCTTTCCCCAGTAATTTCATTACAAATTGTAGGAATTTGTCTTGCAGTGTCAAAGCTGCATGGCCACGTGAACTGATTGCTGCAGCCTGTATTTGCAGACATAACAGAGCTGGGAGCAACTGCTATAGTTCACTAGCAATGGAGACATCCTGGAAATGGAGAAAATCCTGGGTCTGCATTGTATTTCCTGATAAATTCCAATTTCCCTGCCACCATGATGGAAAGCAAGGTGAGATTTGACGAATGAAATTGAGACTCACTGTGAAATAGAGCAACAGCTTTGAAGAGCTGCCAGATTTCAGCAAAGGTGAATAAAAAAGAAATAGACATTTCAGAATAAGCTGCCTTTCCTCTCTTCAGAAACAAATCACCTTCTTGTAACTTATCTTCTCAGGTGAGAATCCATCCTTCACAGAACAGGAGACAGGCTGTGCAGCAGAGCCAGTTGATAGACATTAAAAGACAAACCACCAAAAGGCAAATATGTCTTTGGAAAACAGTATTAAGTAATATTTTAAAGAACGGCCACACATCATATTCACACAGATGCCAACAGGAAGCACAGCTCAGGAAAAGAAAAGCTTTCAGATAATCTCTACCCATTAGGAAGGCAAAACCTCAACATCACTAACACATCTTAACTCATTTTCAGCTGTCGCCCTGCTCACATTTGATGCTGTACTGTGCATATGTTTCATACTTCAGCACAGACTTTTATCAAGAGGTTTATTCACTGAAATGTGCAAAATCCATAAAAAAAGCTCACTACTATTAATATTTCATGTCTCACATACTTATCATGTCCAGGGGACAGTGGTCTAAAGTGTGAATTTTCAAAAATGCTCTGCATTGGTAACACAGGGATGTTGGAGGCAGCAGTAAAATGTTGAGTATCACTGTGCACAGAGTGATATGAATGTTTCTGCAGCCTTATGTCTCTAACTAGACCAGAATTTAGGCCATTTTATTTAGGATTGCAAGCTGTGGTCACAGACCCCAGGGAGCCTTTCTCATCTAGCTCCTCCAGCTGAAGTCTTCTGCCCCAGTGGCATTGCTGGTTGCAGTGTAACCAAGTTGGAAAAAAATACACTACATTGTGGCAGTGTATAAATGTGATTTATACAGGATTTGTAAGAAAAAATTCTGAGGGAAGAAAAGATTTTCTTCTTTCTTGTCTACCCTGGGAAAATGATTCTCAACTTGTTGTAAAACATGTCCTTATTTGGATACTTTTCTACCCTTTTACTAAGAAAACCCAACAACACCTGAACACTTGATACCTATCAGCTGTGTTTGGGTCCTAGCAAGGAGCACCTGGATCTGAAACATTAGCAGCAGGTGCCGCTAATTGAATACTTACTGGCTAAATGCTCACCAAAAAGAAGAAGGAGGAAAAAAAAAAGAAAAAAAGAAAAAAAAGTGTGCATGTGGTAAAGAAGAAATTAATTAGTGTAGTCAACTACGCAAAGTTCTGGGGGGAGAAGTGAAATTTCACAAAGGAGATTACTAAATATGCACAGTCAGGTTTACTAAAATGGATCTTTTCAGCATAAATGGTGGTTTCTCTCTCTGGCAGGACTGGGGCTGAAGAGCAAGACTGCTCTTGAAGTAACTCTGTAAAATGCAATGACATTGTTGGAGCCCACCTGGATGGGGCTAGATATTTAGCTGATGTACCAGTCAACTCATCATTTTCACAGAGCTTGTGAGAAATTTCAGCTGCAGGAAATGCACTGGTTGACCTTTAGTTTATCTCAAGTGTGCTGCTGCACAGCTCTAGGAGTGGGAAGGGGACAAGGGCTCATTTGTGGAGCTGGAAGTCTGGCTGGGCACATCCAGGTGTGTTTGCCCTCCAATTCATTAGACCTAAACACACCTGTTTCTAATTCTTTCTGTAATCATGAAGATGCTTCTCAGCTGGTGAGGTCAGGTGTGCTGGTGCTGGGGGTGCTGTGGAGCAGGCATGAAGACAAGGCAGAATGTAGTCAGTTTTTGTGCTGAGGAGACACGGAGCACAACCAAATTTTCGGGGATGGCACTTTGAAGGCCTTTTCCCCCATATTCCAGGGTACTGCCTCAATGAAACTGGATCTGCCTTGGTGAGAAATCTTTCTGTGGGGAAGGTGGGAGGCCATGGCTGAGGTTCTGGTGTGGGTAGGTGCACTCAGGGAGTGTGTTATAGGTGCTTCAGTGTTGTTTTTTGGGATCACAAGGAAACAGATGGGAAAGCAGAGTTGCTACCCCGGCAGCTCCAGGTCAAAATAGACCAAAATATGACAAACTTTAAGAGCAAGGTGTTTTACAGCCAAGAGAAGACCCTGAGAGCTTATTTATACTTAAAATCAGAGAGGGGCAAACCTACAAGACCCTGCTGATATCAGATCAGAGTGTATGCAGGCCCTCAGAGCAACCACAAACATGTTTCTCCCTTCTAAGGCTGGTTATCCTAATATAGAAAGCTCCTGGAGATAACGCTGTGCTGGGTATACAGTAGAGCCCATGCTCCAGGCACAGGGAGTAAGTGTTGAGGCAAGAAATGACTTTTTCCTGGCATGACCCACTAAGATTGAGCTGGAATGGCAATTAGAAGTTGAAGTGCTCATTTAATGTCAGTGATGTGTAAACTACGTTGCCATTGTTATTTTAGTGCTGATTTACATAATTGGCATACCCTGAAGTCACACTGCACGAACTTTCAGTTCATGCTAAAGACTTGCAGGAAGTCATAAAATTAAACATTATCTGCTCTGGAATGCAACTGAAAAATAACTCAGCTTTTGAGGGATTTCACCTTGCTCAGTGTCCCACCGTGTGCGAGTAAAAATCAGGTTAGCGAGTGTTGGAAGTTGGCATGAAGGACTTTTAGCAGCTCTTTAATTACGCTGGTGCAGCTCTGGGGTGGTTTGTTTTGCTGGTGTGTACCTCCCTGGGTGAGCTCCTCATCCTGCAGGGACGTTTCACGAGAATTGCGGGAGTCGTGATAGGGAAGCCAAGGGAAGAAGGCCCACAGGAGGAATTATTCTAGCCCAAATGTGCACTAAAATGTCGTAAGATGGAGGGAAAAGGCCGCTCCCAAAGGAGGAGCTGGTAATGGAGCTGTCTCAGTTGTTATTGCTTTAAGGCCTCCTCCGCAGTAATTCAAGGTGTCACAGGCTGGCTGTGCCTTTTGCAAATGAAGCCCCTGAGAGCTATTGGGAAGAGAGGTGGAGCACAGAGCACTTGCCTTGCCGGGAAGGCACCGGGACCCCGGCTAATGATGGTGTGCCGATGGCTTTGGCTTTGATGAGGACCCTAAATTGCTAGGTACCACATACCTATGCAAGGGCCTGGCCCTACCGCAGAGCCCAGGCAGACAAACAAAGAGATGGGGCAAAGGACACAGCCCTGCTTGCTAGTTACTCGTTGTATCAGGAGATTTGCCAGTGTCAGGAAATGGATTGAGGGATGCAGTCGGGATTGAGTCCCATCGCGCTGGGCACCGACCTGCCTGCTCCACCCATGCCACTGCTCTCCTGCTCTACGAGCGATGCCACGAGCTGTCGTGGCTGCAGCCCGGGAGCACCGGCGTGGGCACGGGTGGGCCCCGGCCCCGGCCCCACGGGGAGCGCGGCTCAGCCCCGGGGCAGGTGCGGGGCCGCGGGCGGCCGGTTCGCGCCGGGGTTGCCGTTCCAGGCCGGGCGATCCGCCGCCGTTCCACCCCTGGAGGGCAGCCACATCTTAAAAAAAAAAACTACCCAGCCCAACCCCT
>VYXD01009300.1:2199849-2336927 GCA_013397195.1 Hylia prasina | reverse complement strand
TTTTGTCCCCCCCTCTTTTATTTACCCTCCTCCCTCCTTTTTCCTTTCTTTTTTAAGGGAGCGGAGACAAGTCAAGCTTCATCTTGATGTTGCTGCGGGAGTCTCGGTAAATGTCCATCTGTCTGATGACCGTGATGCAAAGGACATTTTTGAAAAGGAGCCTTTTAACTCCGTAGACACGTAGGGACCCATTCACGGGCAGGCACACACACGCGAGGAGGAGGAAGAAGAAGAAGAAGCAACTTCACGATCGCTGCTTTTAAAAGGGAGAAGCTTTTTCCCTGGCTGGGACTTGCCTTCTGCCTCCTCAACCAGCTGCTAAAAGTATGTTTCCGAGGCGGACTGCACTTCAGGGAACTTCTATTTTCTGCTCAGCAGCTGTAGAGGAGCAGCAGCGAAGTTTGGAGTAACACCAAGTGATGCGGGAAAAACACCCCGAGAGCAGAACACCCTCCTGCAGACACAACCCCTGCTGCTGCTGCACACAGGTATTAGCTCCGGCGGTCGCAGATCCGCTGAAAGCCTTCTCTGCAGGATGACTCCGTGGGCCACGGTGGAGGTGCTAGCGCTCTGGAAGAGAGAGGGGGGACGGGACACTAATCATAACTATTATCACTATTATTATAATCCAGCCCAAAGTTTCACGGGGGAGAATGTCATCCTGTGGGTTTGGCTAAGGACGTAGCAGGATATGTATTTTCCTCCTTCCCCTTCTTCCACTCCGCGAGGGAAAACAGCTCTCCTTTTCCCTCCGCTGAGGGAAGCCGCTGCCCCGCCGCGGGGGAAGCGGAGCCGGCCCCGAGCCCCCGCGGCTGGGCTCAGAGGGGTGTGTAGGGGGGAGCCGGGGGTCGGGACGGGAGCACAGCAGGTAGCTGGCTTTGCTGGGCAGCCGCCCCTTCCTTACCCAGTGAGCGGTGCCGGCCGCGGCGGAGGGAGGCCCGGCCCGGCGCACACCTGCGCCCCGGCCCCGGCCGTGCCCCCGGCCGCGTCCCCTCCTCCCCTTCACCTCCGCGCTCCTTTGTTGCGGAGCGCCCGGCTCCGCTCCCCCGTCCCGCCTCGCTCCCTTTGATCTCCTGCCACGGGGATTTCGGTGCCGCTGCGCACCTGAAGCAGCCCCTCGGGGGGCTCCGCCGGCCGGTCCGCGGCGGGGGCTCCGCCGGCCAGGGCCCGGTGCCGGGGTGGGTCCCACCTGCGGACCGTCCCCCCCCTCCCCCGGCGCGGTGTCCCGCGCTGACTGGCTCCCATCGCCTCCTCCTCCTCCGCGCAGGTTGATCATGGTTGCCGTGACCCGCTCGCTCCTGGCGCTGCTGCTCTGCCAGGCGCTGCTGGGCGGCGCGGCCGGGCTCATGCCGGAGGTGGGTCGGCGGCGCTTCAGCGAGCCGGGCCGCGCCGCCTCGGCCGCGCAGCGCCCCGAGGACCTGCTCAGCGAGTTCGAGCTGCGCCTGCTCCACATGTTCGGGCTGAAGCGGCGGCCCAGCCCCGGCAAGGACGTCGTCATCCCGCCCTACATGCTGGACCTCTACCGCCTGCACGCGGGGCAGCNGGAGGAGGAGCGGGGGGCGGATTCCTCCCGCCGGTACCGCGGGGCTCGCGCAGTGCGTCTCCCGGCCGGGTGCGCTGCCCGACGGGCTCTGCTGAGGAGCTCGGGCTCCGCTGCGGAGCTCTTGCCGTGCCAACACCCTTCTCCCCACTCTCGGTCCGCCGGAGCGCTCCCGGTTTACTGACTTTTCCCACTAAACCAGCGCGCCTCCGCGCTAAGCGTTCCTACAGATCACTGCTCTCCTGCGAGGCTAGAAAGCAGGGAAGGCTCCCTAATGCACGGCTGAGCCGGGCCGCTGCGGCGGTTTCTAATCCTTGTCTAATCCCCGTGAGAGATCAATGAAACAATCAATCGCGACATCCTCGGGGGCTGCCGTCGAGGAGCGCTGCAGGCAGACCCACCTGGGCTCGCAGTGCCCAGGCTGGCCAAAGCCCCGTGGCCGCGCTCGGCTCTCACCTGCGAGGTCTCCAGCAGCGCCTCTGCAGCACCTCCCTGCAGCCCCCCGAGGCAGCGATTCTCTGGGCCAGACCCTCACTCAGCAGCCGGGGGCGTTTCCCGGCTGCCGTAGCCGAAGCAGCGGCTGGGGCATTAACCAGGCCCGTGGAGCCGGTGGGGCGCGTGTCGCTCACGTGCGTTTTTGGGAAGCGTTTCCACAGGAATTGCTGTAATTGCTGCTGGCTGCGGCTCTCCAGTGCGGCCATGCAATGGCCTCGCTGCAAAAGTAATGAAAACGCAGCTTCTCCCTCCTTTTAGAGTGAAGCCGTGTCAAGAAAAGATATTAATTAGTTTTTAAGTTTCTAAAGGGAGGTGGTCTCTGAGAAGTGGATGTACTGTTTAGTGGAAAGCCTTATCGTGAGGAAGATGAATGGTGAAATCTAACCTCTCCTCATCCACATTTCCCTACACGGGAAGTAGAAACCTGGCGGTTAATAGGGGAAAGCCAGCACGTGAGTCATTCATGTTAAACCCAAGGACTGGGGACAAGGGGCTGAGTGATAGAGGAGTTGAATAGCAAAGTTGGTAAGCTTTAGGTAAATGCAAAAGCCTGCCGTTTGAAGTAGTCATACGATTACAGCAAAAGCTGATTTTGTTAGAAAAATCAGTGTTATAACTTTTACAAAATTTAGAAGAAAATAATTGTGACTCTTTTTTTTTTTTTCACTGAGTTGTCCCTGCATTAGTGACTTCTTGAGAGCAGAAGTTTGTCTTGTGACCATTCAAAATATTTGTGTATTAGCTAATAGTGGTCTGGTCCTGAAATGCCATAAGGCTGAGCCTTACCTTATGCAAAAAGTTGTACTGGATTCAAAGGGGAATGGTTACACGACTAAGAATTGCTAACAGCAGTTATGGCTTCTGCTTAGAAAGTGATTTTTTTTTTTTCCTCTTCAGTGTGTTTAGCACCAAAATTAAAAACGATCAGAGGGTTTTTTGGGGGGAAATACTTTTAACTTCTTAATGTCTGTAGCACCAATGTATTTAGCAACCCTAGGTATATTGTACTCCTTCTGAAGCTCTGTTCAGTTATTACTCAAAGGTGGGAATGACCTGGAGTTTAGTGACTCCTTGAATGTTTGATTTTGGTGGTTTTATAAGCTTCTTGTTTGGAGGTGACTTTGTTTCATTATCTCTTTTCCATCCACCCCTATTTCAGCAGTTGAATCTTCCTGCTGTTCTTTATGGCCCTTTTGGGTAAATACTGGGGTGTGCTTTGTAAAGTACCGTTATAGGTGCTGAGTTCACAGTCTCTAATTACAGACACAAAAATCCATACATTAAGATTTGTAGGTCACCTGAATCTCAGAGTAATGTTTTTCAGAATGCAGTTTAAGGTATTGATGTTAAAGCTCTAGTCTCAAAAAAAAACCAAACCCAAAACAAACAAACAAACAAAAACCACACGGAAATGCAACAGTTACCTAAAGTCCTCCACCAGTTTTAATGATTCCCCAGTAGCTGTAGTGCTTGAGTTTTTCATTCATGTCCTTGAAGTCCAAATTAATGCTGTGTATTTCTTGCTTCTAATGATAACTGCCTGGATGGCAAAGGCCACCAGGATCCAATCCAAATGTGTAACAATGAGTGAAACGTTTTTAAGTTCGTGCTATATATGCTTCCATAACTAACAAGGGTGACAGTATTTTCTGTCTGAAAGTCTTTCAGGTCTTGGGTGTCATATGTGGTAGCTGTCATTTGAAAGCTGTCATCAGCAGACAGTCTGAAGGGGTTGGATTTTTTTTGTCTCAGTTTCTGATTTTTTCCTTTTTTCTAATTTTTTTTATTTTCCCTTTTTAATCAAATTAGAAGTTTTGGAAGAACTGCCAGAAGCAAGTGGGAAAACAGCACGGCGTTTCTTCTTTAATTTAACTTCCATCCCTAACGAGGAGTCTATCACCTCAGCTGAACTCCAGATTTTTCGGAAACAGGTGCACGGAGCCTCTGAGAACAACAGCAGCTACCATCACCGTATTAATATTTATGAAATTATAAAGCCAGCCACAGCCACCTCTAAGGACCCTGTCACAAGACTTTTGGACACCAGGTTGGTGCATCATAATGCAAGTAAATGGGAAAGTTTTGATGTAACGCCAGCTGTTTTGAGGTGGATTGCACATGGACAACCTAATCATGGGTTTGTGGTAGAGGTGGTTCACTTGGACAAAGAGAACAGTGCCTCCAAGAGGCACGTTAGGATTAGCAGGTCTTTACATCAGGATGAAGATAGCTGGTCTCAGCTGAGGCCATTGTTAGTGACGTTTGGGCATGATGGCAAGGGACACCCGCTCCATAAAAGAGAAAAGCGTCAAGCGAAACACAAACAGCGTAAACGCCACAAATACAGTTGCAAAAGGCATCCGTTATATGTGGACTTCAATGATGTGGGGTGGAATGACTGGATTGTTGCCCCGCCAGGGTATAGTGCCTTTTACTGCCATGGGGAATGTCCTTTTCCGCTGGCAGATCATCTAAACTCAACAAACCATGCCATTGTTCAGACTTTGGTCAATTCAGTGAATTCCAAAATCCCCAAGGCTTGCTGTGTGCCGACAGAACTGAGTGCTATTTCCATGCTCTACCTTGATGAAAATGAAAAAGTTGTATTAAAGAACTATCAAGATATGGTTGTGGAGGGTTGTGGGTGCCGCTGACACAGCAAATATATTAGACAAATGCAAAAAAAAAAAAAATAGCTGACACTTTAATATTTCCCAATGAAGACTTTATTTATGTAATGAAATGGAAAGAAAAAAAACACAACTATTTTGAAAATATATTTATGTCTACGAAAAAGTTGGGAAAACAAATATTTTAATCAGAGAAATATTCCTTTAAAGATTTTAAATGTATTTTAGTTGTACATTTTATATGGGTTTAACCCCAGCACATGAAGTATAATGGTCAGATTCTTATTTTGTATTTATTTACTATTATAACCACTTTTTAGAAGAATAGCTAATTTGTATTTATATGTAATCAAAAAAGAAAAAAATATAGGGTTTGTACATAATTTTCCAAAATTGTAGCTGTTTCAATTGTGTGTATTTAAGTTGAAAAGAATACATGGAAGGTTACTATGGCAAAGTGCATAGCACATTTGCTTTCTGCTGTGCTACTGTTAAGGTCACAAGTTCAAGTCCAGAAAAAAGTGGATAATCCACTCTGCTGACTTTCAAGATTATATTGTACAATTCTCAGGAATGCTGCAGGGTGGGCTGTCCAATCCATGAGAACTGGCATCCTCTTTAGGTGGAACATTTGGATAAGAACCAGACATTGCTGATCTAGTATAAATACTGCTATTCCCAACTAATTTGCAGTGTGACTATAAGGGCCAATAGAAATCCACTGGGAGGTGGGGGTGGGAGAAGACTGAATCCTTTCGAGACCTACGGAAAAGTGAATGTTTGATGTTTCCTTTAAAAGTCCTTCCTTTAAAAGTCCTGGCCAAATATAAAATAATAAAAACTAAAATGTCATCCTTTTTTTTGTGATTATCTATGCTAAAGAGGAATACTTACCTAATTTGTACTGGCCCTTGTCTTTAACAGTTGGAAAAGCCTTGCATACTTCCTCACCTCAGATGAGACAGATGAGAGCTCACTTCTGTGGAGTGTTACAGTGAAATTAATCTGAATTTTTTGCCCTACCTACAGCAAGCTGTTGTCATATGCAGCCTCCTCTCTAACCTCAGCTGATGATTTTGCTGTTTGGCAGATTAGTCTCTCTTCATTTCCAGAGTTTTGTGTTGGAAACCCTTTTTTTTTTCCCCTTCCCAAATGTTTAAACCTATTTCAGATAATAAACCATAGAGTCCTGGTATTTCTTTCTGAGAAGTCCAGTCTGTAAGAAAAAATGGTTCACTTGTGCAGTCATCACAAGAACAACTTGTGCTTGCATCATCTTACTGGTTTTTAAATCCTTCATGTAAGGGGCAAAGTGTGATTTGCAGTAGGCAAACGGCATTAAAGCTGATGCTGATTGTGCCTGTTTCGTATTCCACAACTGGTGTGGCAGGCAGAGACTGGAGGTGGTGTGTGAAAGTTGTGCTGAAGTAGGAGAGCAGGAAAGGAGCTTAAATGGGCTTCTGGGTCATCCCCTCGAGCTCTGTTGTGGGTCCAGTTCTGGATTTGGTGAATTGAGGCTGCACTTCCTGAAGCCATGTGTGCAATGGGCCCTGTAGGGACCTCTCTAAGTCAGCTCTGGGAATCTCTGATTTGGGCCTTCTGATGTTTTGTTAATGAACCCCTCTTTTTTTCTCCTGCCCCTTCCCAAACTCCTCCTTTTTTACCAGAATCATCAGGGTTGCAGTAATGGTACTAACTAGGTGGGTTGATCAGAAAGGCTAACTAGATGATGTCTTACAGGTCCTCTTGTAGAACAATCCTTTACTGCTGTTCATCACAAAATGCAGAGGGTACAGAGAATAGGAGAGTAAATCTAATTACCTGTTAGCTGCTTCTATTTCTTTCTTGTGAGCTTAAAGATCTCTTGGGCTGTAGGGTTCTGTGGTGAGATAAAACTGATGTATTTCTTTGTACCAGCAGTATTTTTAACGGCTGTCAGAGAACAATCCATCACTCTGCAGTTGGGCTGTGCCTTATTTTGAGAGGTAGCTGATGTTGGTCATGCTGATAATACACAGTAGCCTGGGGCATGGCTGAGTGGACAGTCTCCAGGTGCTTTTTCAGAACACTAGTGCTGTTTTGGTGGCTAATGTTTTTAGGGATGAAGCATCACATGTGCAGGAGTTTGGTTTGCCTTTTGCTTCGTGCCAGCTTTCCTGGTGCTGGATGAGTTTGTGGCTGTTGCTTTGGCAAGGTTGTCAGCGCTGGCAGTGGAGGTTCGGCAAGGATTTGATGTTTGTGATGTGTGGTTGTGCAGTCAAGTCAGAGCTGCGTACAGTAAAACCTAAGCTTGATAAAGCTGACAAGTGCTGAAAATTTAATGATGAGCATGAAAGGTGTGATCCCAACCCTGTGAAACTGGTAAAGAACCCACAGCACTTCTAACCAGACCCTCAGCTCCGGTGTTGGAAAGCTGAAGTCTCACAGCTCCATCATGTGTAATGAGACTGAGGGAGGCTCTTTACAGAGTGGTGACTGCTTTACTTCTCCTGTAAGGCATGAGAACACATTGATGCTAATTTTGTTGCCAAAAAATTGGCTACAGCACTTGTCTATGCATGAGCAGGAGCTGGCTCATGGCGTGGCGCCACATACCTTGCACAGGCAAACCTCTTGGTGCTTGACAAGGAATTGCATCCTTAGTGGGAGGCCAGCGTATCATTGCAAACTTATTAAGACCCACTCTTGTAACCACTTTTGTAACTGCTTAGTTCTAGCCACAGAATCATCAGTTCTGAACTGGTTTTGCAGAGGAAATATTCGGGTGTCAAGCTCAGCATGTCACGAAATTTCTACAGAACTGGTTTTGTAATGTATCTTTAAATCCTTAACCTTAATCTCACTCTCTAGGTTGGAGACATGAGAGTGCTGCGCTAAAGACTTTGTTTAGGACTTACAGTAAAAGAAACAGAACAAACTTTCACAGATGAGTAGCAGGAAGTTTTCCTAGAGATCAGCTGGGTTCCTGAATTCTTCTAGATAGGGTTGATGATCACACAGCCTTTCTGAAAGGTTTGGGCTTTCTGGCATCTCTTGAAAGTATGGTAATGACTGCTACATAATGCTAGATACTAAAAGTATGCTGTTACCACAGCACACTAGAACTTACCTTAGTTCTTTAGTACTTATAACTATTATAGTACTCTACAAGGAGTAAAGAGCTTTTTTCCTCTTAAGAGGAGAAAAAGCAAAACATTTTGAAGGCAAAACTGCCTTTGTTACCCTATAGCTCCTAAAAATTTTGCTTCTAGGCACTTATATAATCTATATAGGCAGAGATTGTGATAGATAATGTCACCCTTTGTGCATTTCAGATAAGCATCTCTCTAAACACAAATGTGATCAGCATGTCTCCTTGTCCTTTTGAGACTCAGTAGCAGCTTTGTCGAGTGACTTGATAATTTTTGCGCAAAATTCAGTTGGACTTCTGAGGTCAGCAGCATGTAGAGGAGGATCTTCAGTTGAGGTAAGCTCTCCCGAGAGCATTGGCCATTCCCAGTGAGCAGGGGCTGCTCTGCTGGGCTCACCACAGCCAGCTGTGGACCCCTTCCCTGCCCATCCAGGGTGGTCACATCCCTGCTCCCCCTGCCAGGCAGGTGAGGCTCAGAGAGGAACATGATTTGTTGTGCTCGTAGCTGTGGAGGAGGAGCTCATCCACACTGTGTTTGTATCAGACTCACTTTGCTGCTCTATTAGAAGAGGACAATTATTGAGCTATTTGATTGTATGGTTATTCCTAAGTTGTTGATTTTTGGGGTGGTTTTTTATTGATTTCAGGAGGCAGCTAATTGCCATATGGCAGCTTGATGTTAATGTTTTATGAAGATCAGGAAACAAAAGTTTATGAAACAAAAGCTTTTGTATAGTAACTGCAGAATTTCAAGAACTGTTTTATACTTCCTGACAGTGCAGGTCTGGCTTAATGGTTTGTTTTTATTGCTTAAGAGTGTAAACCTTTCTTTAGCCGATGTGTGGAAATTATATCCTCATCCCGCATTACGCATTTCTCATTGCTCATTACTCATTCCTGCTTTCATTGCTGCCATCTGTAATCAGAGCTTTACTGTTTCAACTGCATGCAAAATGCTCCTATCCTTTGCACAGTAAGATACTTTTCCTTAGCATTCACCCACCCTTTCAAAAAAAGAAAAAGGGGTGGGGGGAAGGGGAAAACAAAGAGGGTTGAAAAACCTACTCTGTCTATATTGTTTTTCTCTGTTTTGGGTGGAGTCTGTATTAGATTTTGGTTGCTAGATGGTTTCTGTAGTAACAAGCAGAGTAAAATCCAAGCCTGAAAAGACTCTTTTAAAGGTGCCATATCTTGCCTGAAGTATTATTTATCTAATTATGGATATGGAATGTTTAGTTTCTCCTTTATATGAAGGCAACCCCTTTTGGGAGGGCAGACTGCTGCTATGAGAACTTGATATGTTGTGATCTGAAAACAGGAGAACCACAAATCTTGTTCCCAGTTGCCTTCAGCGGCTGAAAATAATTACAAAAAAGCCAAAGGCATTACATGCATTTTAAAAAATTGCTACAGGCACAGACCACTTTGTTTTTTAGTTACACAGGAAAGGAACAAGAAGCTAGGTTCAGAAGGACACTTGGATTGTACATGTTAGTGCAGTAAGGAGGCTGTTGGATACGAGCAACAGTGGTTTGTTTTGTTAGACTACTGTGTACAAGGAAAACAATCCCAGCTCCTTCAGAATATGACTTTGCTGTACTCCAATTTTTTTTGTTTATTTCTCCAAAGAGGTTTTGCAAGAAAGTAGGCACACACATGGTTACTGCTTTTGCCTTGCTTAGGCACAAAAAGAATTCTAAAAGTATTTTAAGATTACTACTTTCCTGTCTCTCTAGTACTAATCCTTCATTACCTGTATTCCTGACAGCTTTGCTTGCAACAAACAGTAATGGTTTCCTAAGGTGGAGTTTCCTTTTTTTGGAATCTCATCACCTGTAAGTGCCCTCCAGGATTTAGCAACCTTCTGTCCATGAGCCCTGTGAAATGGTAACTTAGAAAAGCAGGTACACTGGGTTTGTCCTGGTTCTGTGTCCTCTGCAGACACAACTTTGTCTCAGCAATCTTAGTTTGGTCTGGGGCTATGCACCCACTGGACACAGCAGGGACACCCCAGAACAGCAGGGACTGTGAGTAGAACTGGGCCAGAAATATGAGGGCCAGAGCTCATTTCCATCTGTATTTCCATAGTGCTGTGAAGGCACTTGGCTGGAATACCTGCCCGGGCTTGTGTGGCCCTCCATAGAGCAACAGAGGCTGAGGCTCTTGTAGCTCTCTGTACCTCTCCAGGGGCAGGGAATTTGCAGCAGGCAGTCTGGTTCTTGGCTCAGGAGAGGTGGGTTTGCTCTTCACAGTTCGTTCTTGCAGGGCCTTCTACAAAATATGCTTGGCTGCCTCCACAGAAATTAGACCAGAGCCACTGGATGAGGTGTACAGTGGAAGGGAGCAGATCAGTGAGGGCTTGGTTTGAAAAAAGACATGGATTTTCACTGGGGAAGTAGGGAAGAACCCTGCAGGCTTTTGAAGCTGAAGGTGTTAAAATCTTCGAAGGGCTCTTCAGGTAGAGAGAGCAGAGCAGCAAATTCATAACATTATGAAAGTTCAGGTTCCCACAACAGCTGGACTGAGGAAGATTTACAATTTAATGAGGCTGATAATCCCATTAGAGATTAAATTAAGAAGGTTTTTCTGGGAGATCACCAAGAAAATTATGAGTATTGTACTGTAGCTTGGCTCATAATGCCAAGGCTGACATGTACTTCTTGCACTGCAGGATACTGTTTCATTCAGTGTGTCTCATTAAAACAAAGCCTTCAACTCCAGCAGTGTTTCTCTACAAACAGAAGCAAATTATTATTATTATTTTTTATTACTACTGCTACTATTATCATCATCATCTTCCTGGAAACAATATGCAGATCAAAAGATGGAAATATCAACCAAATCTGCAAATCAGCACAGCTCTACTGAGTTGGTTCTCAGACAATCCAGTTGTTTTTATTAGAGCAAATCCTCAGGAGGCAGGGTGACCACGTATAAAAATAATGTGTTTAAGGTAACGATTGTCATAACTCCTGTAGCTTGGAACTTGCACAAACCACTTTTTATGGCATCCTGCACACCCTAGTGATGGGAAAGTGTTGTATGGAATAATGACTCTGTAACCACAGACTTCAAAAGTATAGAATGTCTACGGCATGATGGAAATAGCTGTTTCCACATCAATAATATATTCACAGGCATATTGAAGCTTAATTGCAAGGCCAGTGGTGATGGGAGGAGGAAGGGTGAAGGGCTATCTGCCTGTGTCTGCCTCTGCTTTACAGCCAGAAACAATGATTCAATTCATGATAAACTTGAATTTTGCAATTTTTTTGCTCAGGATTTATTGATGACTTCACATGGGACTTCATAGACCAAGGGAGTTATTGAGTCCTTAGGAGTTGGGAAGAGAGACAGGGTTTGTATTATTTCTTATAAGCATCACTCTGGCATATTGTGTTTAATGATTCTATTTTAAGGGTGGTTCTAACACAACTTTTTCTCCTGCTTGTATTTTTTCTCTTCTTTTGAATGAAAAACCTTTTATTTAAAAGCAATCTTTCACTTTGAGTTCATCTTTTTTGGTCCATTTTTCATGAAGAATCCTGATTTTCTAGTTAACATCATAATGGTAGAAATGAAGGCCATTTTGATGTCACAGTCTGCTATTGGACGAAGTCCTAATGCACATGGAATATGTCTTCCTAGCTCTGACACTCTAAATGAAAGGTGGGCTTAATAGTTTTAAGAGAAAAAAGGAGTGGTTTTGTTCTGCAAAACACTGCTAGTGTTGTTACTCTTTTATTCCTGTTTTTTAAATGACAAATGTGTTGTCATTTTGCTGCTTTCAGTGTCCAGACTTACAGCAGGATTACTTTAAGTCTTCCTTTGCTGGAATCTCATGAGGACACCATGGAGCCTGAGATTCTTAAAAAGAAAATTTCCCCACATTCTCTGGGGAGAGGCCTCAAAATGGCACCTTGAGACTCAAAGATCAGAAGGAAAAGGAATTGAAATTCTCCTTTGCTTAACCACTAGTACTTTTAAAATCCATCAACATTTTTAGTTGTTTAGGATTAGCAGTAACCCATGTTCTCTAGATGTTATTACTGAAGGGAGGATCAAAGACTAATTGATTCATATTTCCTGGTCTGGTGATTTTTTTTTTTTTCCTTTTGTGT
Organism: Hylia prasina; assembly: GCA_013397195.1. Taxonomy (NCBI): domain Eukaryota; kingdom Metazoa; phylum Chordata; class Aves; order Passeriformes; family Sylviidae; genus Hylia; species Hylia prasina. Next base: position 2,325,011 of record VYXD01009300.1, on the reverse strand, counting down.
TATTTTTTGTTTTAGAAATAGTTAATGGTTAACTGCTTCTTGACGTGTTGGGCAAAGAAGTCTCCCAGGTTTGTAGATGAAAAGATTTTCATCTTTGAAAATATAACTCAAATGTACCCTAGAGGGCAGAGTCATTTAGAGAGAGCTCCTGCACACCTGCTGGGTTACTGGTGCGTGCCCACTGCCAGTTCCTTGAAGAGAGGGACCAAGCCCTGGGAAAATGGTGTTGGGAGCATGGGAGGAGCCTTCTGGCTTTTGTGAGCAGCAAAAAGTGGAGAAAATGACCTGTGACTCTCCTGTGTGCAGGTTCTGAGAAAAAAACCCCAACCATCAAAAATACATTTAAAACAATCAGTATTTTGCAAAGAGCTCCCTCTAACCCAGCAGGCCATGCTGCTGGCAGATGGCTGTTGCAGCTCAGGCCTGCTGGGGGGGTCTGAGCCTTTTTTGAGGGTTGCATTTAATTTTCAAATAGAAGCTGTTTAATTTTTGTTTCATAGCAAAGGAAATAATCACTGTGTTGCCCTTTGCAAGAGCTTTCTCGAGAGCTGAGCCACTCAGAGTGTTACTGCCTGCTTTTCCATCTAAGTGATGAGCAAAGTTTGTTGTCAGGCCTTTCTCCATGAGCCTGAGTGTCTGGGAAGGATCTGGGAAGGTCTTTGCAGCTCCTCTCAGTGGGAGTACTTCCTTGGGGTTTCAGGCCATTCCTCTCTTTACCTCGTGCATCTAGGGGGGAGGGGTGGGGAAAAAAAGAAGGTCAAGTACTGGGACACTTTGAAGAGTGTGCCTTTACCAAGCTTTGGTTTCTCTCTCTTCCTGGAACTCTCATTACATGATCCTGGTTTTCTGAGCCAATTGTTAGCCCAAGGCCAAATCCTTAACCTTGGGCTAGATAACAAAAGCACAGCTGAGGTGATCTTGACTTCTTTAGAAAGGCTGTCTGCTCTTTGATGCACTCAGAATGAGACGCATAATTCATTTTAGTTCCAAAGGTTGTTCTTAGCATGGGAAATTAGCAACCTCTGTGATAAAAAGTCAGCATGTTAGGGATGTGTGTGTGTGTGTACGTGTTTTATGTTGATCTCTGTCTTCCACTGCATTCCACGTCCTGGAGGGTGTTGGTATGTCTAGGGAGAAGCCAAATCCTATCTGGGAAGTTTTGCTTCGTGTCTGCATCTGCTCATACCATGGCCTGAGGGCTTTTTGCCAACGATAGGAAATCAGCTTTTGGAAAATGTAGCTTTCTGACTTGCAGCTCTAAATGTAATTGGAGTGTATGCTCGGGAGAAATTGGGATCCAGGTTTATAATGGATGTCAAAACTGGTTTGTGAAGTACAGCCCTCACCAAGCACCCTAGAGGCAAGAGTGTAGTGTCATGGAGTACAATGTCTGGCAGTGCTGCACAGAAACTCTTCTTTATGGTGTGGAGCTTTCTCCAACAGGTCCTTCATCAGTTTTCCCTTTGGGACAAGACTCCTCCACCATTATCTGGTTTTGCTGAAGTCTCTGTCCTGCTCTGAATAACTTTGTGGGTTTATTTTGTGCTGCAGCAAAGCCTGATGGCAAGAAACAGCATCACTGTTGCTGTAGTGTTGAGTGGGCCAGGTAATGAAAAATAGTGGAATTTAGAGGCAGGCTGACAGCAATGGGGAAGGGCTTTTGTGGGTAAAACTTAACAGGAAATGCTGCTAGTCAAATACAACATCAGGAAAAAGAAGAGTGTAGCAGTGGGGCCTCCAGACCAAGGACAGGAGAGGCAGCAAACTACTCGGCTGTGGAGCTGGAGTTGGAAAAGTCCCTTGTTGTCCCTGTGTGCTAATTCTCAAATAGCTCTTCCTGCCTCCTAAGTGTTTTGTAATGATATGTACCTTAAAGAATTTGGAGATGCCTAAATGTGCTGCTGTTTATCCTGTAGGGTAGAGATAGACAGCTCCATTATATGGCATAATGACAGGTTTCATCCCTTGGTAACCAGTTTGCATGAGGACCAGGTCTGGCCAGTATTAAATTGGAAAGCAAAGATGGCTTTGTGATTAAGGTGCTGGAGTGGGACGCTGGAAATCTGGGTTCAAGTTGTGGGTCAGCCATAAACTCCCTGTGTGACCTTGAGCAATATAATTATTCTGAGACTTCAAAGGTATCTAAACAATTTGGACACCCATTTTCCAGTCATTTTAATTAACTGGGATGCTTTGAAATGCTCAGCTTTAATCTCTCTGTGCCTAGGATTCTCATTTGTAAAGCCAGGATAATAATATTTCCTTGCTCATAAGGAGGATGTGTGCATTAGGGATTGGGAAGTGTGCAGCTGCTCGGAATGCGGCAGCTATGGAGCTTGCGAGCCTGGTGAGGGGGAAACATGTTGAGGGGTTTAAATCCAGGTAGGGGTGCTTTGTGCAGGACAAACAGCCCATTCCATGTGGGCAGGAACTGGGGGACAGTTCCTTACTGTGATATATTACCTTAATTTTGGTTCATGGGGGATAAATACCACTGCAAGTAAACTACAACCAAAATACTCACTGAGAGCAACAGCTCATTTCTTCAGGATTTCATTTTGCTTCATAACAACATCTTGCTGTTTCTTTAGTATCCTGTCATTCTTTAATACTGAACATTAAACTTTTACAAGACAAAATGAGTTGTTATTAACATTTCCATTTCTGGATTTCATAACAAGACATGCTCTGCCTTTAACGTCACCTACGGTTCTGTCCCTTTGCCCACTGTTATGTGACTGTGTAATGAAAAACCTGCAATCCACTAAGGCAGAGGGAAGGGTTAAAAGAGCCAAGGGAGTCTTTAATTCCTTCGTTTTCTGACTTTTGTGGGTTTAATACACAATCTTAACATTCCATTAGTAAGTGGTTGCATTTTTTTCTTTTTAACCGAAGAGATTAAAGGTTCCTTCAGATTTTGCATTTTTTCGCTACTCTTTAGTCATGTCAGTTTTGAGTGCTAGGCAGGCAGGAGGTAAAAATCTGTCCTCAGAGACCACTGGTGCTGCTCCCAGAGCTCAGTGATGGATGTCTGAGAGTCCCTAGGGGACTGCTGTTCCCTAAAGAATGGCTACCAGAGTAGGGAAATATTTTGATGCCCCTGGATCTTGGGTTCCTCACTGATCATTACCCAGTGAGTAAAGGGCTTTGTAAACTGCTTGCAAAACCCTGAAGTGTTACGTGCTGTCAGAACATCTGATCCTACTCATTAGAAAATTAATCAATATGTCAGTAGTAAACAGATGTTGAAATAAGGTTTCATATTTAAATATGAAGGAAAGAGATGGCTGCTGCTCTCAATAGCTTCCCTTGAATCAGTTGCATGGGTTACTTTGGTCTGAATCAAATCAGAGACCTTTTCACTCCTCTGTCCATTGGCTCCTTACACTGCTCTGTGGGCGAGAAAATCTGACCGTCCCACTTTGTGTTAGAACTGAGCTAGACTGTCAAGGGAGAAACTTGTTATTGATCATAACTAATTCTCAAATCTGCCTGTCCAGATATGTTTTTCCCCTTGATATTTGGGGTTCAAAGCAACCACGAACCAGAGTTTCTTTAATATGCTTGTAGGGGAGGTGAGCAACTATTTCTCAGTTTTACTCTANTGAAATAAGGTTTCATATTTAAATGAAATAGTTGCTCACCTATTTCTCAGTTTTACTCTGATTTCTGTATTCTGAGCATCTGGACATTGAATGGCAAATTTTGCTCTAAAACTACACTGATATGAGACAATGAAAATTCTGGTTGTAATTGTCACTGAAAACTGACAATCAAGTGTTATAAAGGATTTGGGGTGGTAACTGCTATTTCCAAAGATTTTCCTATTACTTGGATTTAGTTTTTTACTGAAAGTGAGCTGGTGAGAAATGCTGTCAAATTATTACTTCATACATGTGCAAGCAAATATAATCTCTAAATATTTTTCAGAATAACAACTGCTTTAGGATTAGTCAACTAAACATTTTCAGGTAGCCTCACCTCCTAGAAGGTGGTTATTTATCTCTGTTTGGTAGGTGCATAGTTTATAAACAAAAGTAAGCAAAACAGGAAAAGATCAGGTCTAGATAAGTGTCAAAAGTTAAAATTACCTTAGATAAAGAAAACTGCCTTTGTATTTTCCAGGGAAAAATAATGTAATGAATTGACTGAAAAAGATAAAGAACTAAATATGGCAATGGCTTTTCTTTTAGTGGCCTGATTCAGCAAAACTTTCATGTTATTACCTCTTTTGTACTCTTGGCCCATGAAAAACTTCTGGACAGAACTTAATGTAGTAGTACATTGTTACAATCTCTGATATCTGCCTGATGTTATCAAAGTTCATGAACCTTTTGAGCAGCGACCCCCCTCATGCCCCTGGGGTTCTGGAGAGGGATTTATGGTTTCATGTGCAAAACAGTGTGAAACTTGGCGCTTTCACATGGCCTGAACTCTGACAGCTCCAGGAGCTCTAAGTGAGCTCAAACCAGCTCAAGAGCAAAGTAAAGCTTTATTGAAACTCGCTGGAACTTGGACCAAATTCCACGTTACAAAATCTGGCCCTTAATGCCCTGTCATTGCCTTATCATTGACATGGAGGAAATCCATCCCACGTGGCTCTTGTGAAGATTAATTCAGGAACATTTATCAGGTGCTGCAGTGAGGATGGTGACAGTGGTGGTGTTGGAGCAGGAGTGCTCAGGGCAGAGGTTGGCAACGCAGAGATGTGAATGTCTTTAGAGTCAGTGCATGGATAGGACAGGTCCTGAGCTCCTTCCTGCTGAGGAGCCAGGGCAGGCCAGTCATTGGGGCTGTCTGACAGGGTGAGTCACAGTCAAATCAGACTTTACATCACCAGGCTTCTTCAGGGCCTGTGCAAACTGCAAGCTCCAGCTCATACTGAAGGCCAGGTTGGCCTCATACTAACTCTCCTTTCGTTGTGGTTGAGTGACTGTGAGGGGGAATTCAGCTAAAGGTCAAAAAACCTACTTATCCCCTGGTTTATAAACCACAAAGGTGCAGCCAGTATCCAGGTTCATTAAAATACAGCATCAGGTTCCTAAAGTTATTCATCTGCAGTTTGGCAAATCCTGTCATTTTTAAAAGAATTTAAATCCCTGGCAGTCATTGGAACTGAGTGATGCTGGGGATCGGGCCCACAAGGTACAGAAATATTTCTTCCTTTACTCATTTCCTAGCCTTGCCCTCTGGACTGTCTGGCTTTGGAGCTTTCATCACTCAGGTAAGGTCATGTTGTGCCTCCTTTTACCAGGTCCTGAAATAAGCCAGTGTTGCTCACCTGAATTGGCTGTCAGTGAACACTGTGTTGCATTGCTGGTATTTCTACATTGTTTAAAGTTCTCCAGGGCTCCCTCACAGGTGGATTTGTCAAAATGGACCTTTTTCAAAGGGGCTTGTGATCGTTACATTTACATGGTGTGGACTCCAGCTGTGATCCTACAGCGTGCTTCTGATGACAGGCAGCTCAGCCTGTAAAGTCCCAATAGGAATATTCTGCTGTTAACTCATGCAAAAGGTTGCTTATCAAGAAGTGAGTTTGTTTTTCTGACCACAGGCTGAGCCCTTTCAGGGGAACATGAAACTCCCCGCATGAAACTGTGCTGGAAGGGGCAGTGTGATGGGGATAAGCAATTTGGGAGATGTATGGAATACATGAGGGACAACATTTTGGTGCTGGTGCTGGACGGAGTTGACTGGTGGACCTGCTGCTTCTGAATAAGGAAGAACTGTTTTGGGAATACTTGGCTGCAGTGTCATGAGATGGCTGGTTAAGAACCTGAGGGAAGTGAGAAAAGCAAGTAATACAATAATCACTCAAAATTTCAAGCATGTGGACTTTGGCTTGTTCAAGGAACTGGTAAGCAGAATCTCCTGGGAGTCTGCCCTGGAGGGCAGAGAGACCCATGAAAGTTGCTTGATCTTCAAGGACAGCCTCCTCAAAGCAGCAGAACAGTCCATCCTGATGTTCAGGATGCTGAGCAGGTATAGCAGGAGGCCAGTGTGACTGAACGGGGAACTCCTGACTGATTTCAAATGCAAAAAGGAACAGTATGGAGGCGAAAGCAGAGACAAGCAACCAAAGAGGAACACAGAAATATTGCCTGGGCATGTAGGAACAAAGTTAGGAAAGTTGAAGTTCAGCTGGAGCTGGAACTGATGAGGCTTTTGGGGTGTAAGCAGGTTATTTCCACATGCAGCACAATGGAGACCAAGGAAGATGTGGACCCTCTGCTGAATGAGGCAGCTGATGAAAATCATGGGAAAAGGCTCAAGTGCTCAATGTTTTGTCTTGGTTTCCATGAGCAAGGCCTCCTTTCAGCTCTCTAGCATAGTGACAGAGCTTGAGGGAGGAGGTGGTACATGCATTAAAGAATTAAAGATCTCATAGATAAATGAGGTACTATGAGCTCATGGGGTCAGTCAGGATGACCAGAGGCTGCTGAGGGGCTGAGACTGTTTAACATCATCTTTGGTCAGCCCTGATGAGGCACAGAGCATCCTTAGGGAGTCTGCAGGGGACACCAGTACAGGACAAGTGGTTGGTGAGCTGGCCAGAGGAACCATCAGAGAAGTGAGCTGGGAAGCGAATGCCAGGTCCTACACCTGGCACAGAAATGCTCTGTGCAGGTGTGGGGGTGACATTTCTTCACCTGAGGAGCTGGGAGTCCTGATGGACCCCACAGCCAATGCATCATCCACTTGGCTCCTGCAGGAATAAAAGCCAGTTCTTGCTGGATTGCCTGGCCTGTCACTTGCTCATTAGGATGCCACTGGAGCACTGCATCCAGTTTGGGACTCTGGGGGAAGTACAGGCAAGCTGGGGAGATCTCAGGGAGCTGTGGTGGGTCAGCAGCTGGGCTGGTGACAGCAGGAGAGGTGAGGGAACCCTGGTTTACCACTCTGCCATGACCCAAGGGCTGTAGAGGAGATGAAGCCTCTTCTCAGATGTGCACAGCAGAAGGAGAGGAGGCAGCTGCCGTGGATTATAGCAAAGAGAAATCTGACTGAATATAAAAACACAATTCTTCACAGCACTGATGCTTTAGAAGTTGAATTTAGAAGTTGTAAAATATCCACTCTGGGAGAGTTCCTGAGCTTGGCTAGTAAAGGTCCTGAACAACCTGATCTAACCTGAAGTTGGACTGGCTCTGTGAGCAGGAGGTTGAAAGAGAAGAGCTCCAGAGGCTCATTAGTATTTCTGATTTTGTGACAGAGAGAAAAAACATTGATCAAGAGCAATAGATGAAGCAATGTGAATATGGTGAGTTCTTGTTTCTCTGTACACCATGTTATTTCTACTTGGTGCTCTATTTAACAAGCAGAGAAAGAGAAAACATTGTTTTGTTCTTTTCTTTGTTTTTCTTCTCCCCAAAATCATGAAAAATGTGTAAGCAGATGTGCTGAAGTATGCAGATCTGTGTGTCATATACTTGTTGAAACTGTCTAATATCAAGGAAATAATGTAAGTAGTGACTGATCATTTATTTTTGGCAGGTTTTCTCATAAATAGCAGTTTTGAATGAATCCTAAGAATGGGTTAAAAAGGATCTCTGCATGTACCCGAGAGACTTTAAAGCTAGATTCGACCTGAACTTTCACAACAAAAATTATTCAGTGCAGGATAGGAAATAATTTCTGTAGAAAAATAAAATATTTAAATTTTTTTCTCACAAAATTATTATAGCATGGACAGGAGGATAATACAAGGACATCTCTGACCAGTTAAAATATTTTAGAAAGCAAAGTATTTGGCAGCCACTGGCACCTGCTGAAATACAAGCCCATGCTGGAATACCTGGCTTCTGCTGAAATATGTACTGAGCGTATTTTTATTTTAAATATGACTTCCCATCCTGGTATTTGCAGGTGCATTGTACTAAAGTGAACACAATCATTTTGTTAATTGCAGTTCAAGCTCATTAGGGAACTATAAAGGCAGAAGAATGAATGTAACCGTGCATTAAATGGTAAATGATTTTGGGGTGGGAAGCAGTCAGGTGTGTTGCCCCAGGCTATGATTTTCCCCGAATTAACATACATAGCAAAGAAAGAAAGAATGAGGCGGGTGGGAAGAAAGAAAGGCCACAGGTCACCAAAGAAACCTCCCAAGCTCCAGTGGTGCTGAAGGGAAACATCAGCTGCACAAGTGCTCAGTCTGCCTGGGACTGGCTCGCACCAGCACAGGTTTTTGATTCATTCCAACCAAAAATGGTGAAATCCAAACCACCTCAGCATTGTGCATGTAGTGAATGTGTAACTGAGCTCTGGAAGGTCACACCACAGCCTGTGAGATCTGTGGGATGGGCAGCATTCATGGCTTGCATTGCAAGCCCATCTTGGAGCAGCGTGTGCTTGAGCAAACAGCCAAACATTTCCCTCAGAGCGTTCATGGAAGGTTTGTAAACTCGAAAATGTGTTTATTGCAAAGCTTGGTTGCTTCCATCTCCCTGCCAGACTCTTGAGCCAGCAGGGATCCATGGAATTCCAGATGGTTGGACAAGCACGTTTTGCTGCCTCAGAATAATAATTATGGAGCAGACCTTGGCCAGCACTTCAGATCTGAGTAGCAACCCTGAGTGTCTCAGTGGTTGGATCTCTAGATGGACACAGCTCCAAGAGTAGTTTCTTTGGCTGGCCGGGATTTGGATCTTCTGGAAAATCAGGCTCATTTCTGTTGCCTCTTCTCTTCTGTTTCACCTTTGCTTGAAGTGGAAATACTTGTTTTGAGCAAGGAGGAAGGTGCTGGGAAAACTGAATGCAGAATTGAGTGAGAATTTTCCCCTGGAATGATTTCAACTGATACTGATAGGGGTTATTTTATGCAGTAACCCCTATTTTTTTTCTTTGCTCTCGTTTCCCAAAAGCATTTCCATTTTATGCTGCTCTAGTGATCTCTTTAAGTAGTCTCCAAAGGCAAAAGTTTTGTGACTTTCAGAATATATATGTAATAGTTAAAGGGGACTTGAGGTGCAAATGAGCTGAGGTTTTTTCTTAAAGCTTGCAGAGAAAGAGCTGTTTTCTGTCTAGTCCTAAAAAATTCCTTTGATAGAAAAGAGAGAGAGAGAAATACCATGATTTATTAATGCTTCTGTCTGGTAAAACAATATGCTCCTTAGCCAGTGTTTAATCATATTTGGTTCAATTTCTTTGTTCTTTAGTTGTTTCCCAAAGAGAAGACAGACTTCTGTGGACAGTCTTTGCTCCAAGCTTAAACATAGCAATGAAAAGCAATTAGTCCAAATTAGCAAAAGTGTGTATAATAGTCACTAATTTTATAATTATTCACAAAAATAATTGCACTCTAAAGCCCCCAAAGTGTACATAATATACAGGAGGATTAGGGTTTTTTTTCTCCTCCCTCTCATGTAGCTGGTGCTGTGGAGGGTGGGGAAGAGCTTCTGGAATGGACTTGGTTGAATCTTTTCCAGCAAATCCTCTGTTCTTTGAAGTCCCAGCTTTGGCAGCTGCAGCCAACTTGACTGTCCAACATGAGACCAGTAAAACCAGATTTTGCTGGTAGACCCAGTCTCCGTGGTGGCTTCCTTTTGAAGAACCAAATATGGACAGTTAATTTGCTTTTGGGGGTGCATCGTATGTAAAGAGATGGATATTTGTTCCTAACAGCTTAAACACAGAGGTGTGTTCTCTTGTCTGCCGTGTCTATTCCCAATTAATTCACTTGCAGCTTTTCTTAGCACATTTGTTATTTGCCTATTATGTGTAGTAGGTCTGCAAAGACAATGTAGGCAACTTTGTCAGTCTAAAATGGAAGTTCTCAGCTTGAGATAGACAGATGGTGAGCTGCTCAGCCCAGTGAGGGGAGAGTAAGAATAAAAAACCTTGCCTGACAGCTGATCAAAAGTCATAACATTAAAAAATCAACTATGCCCATGGCTAGACTGGTACAAAAGTCACCTTTAGTAGGGGCATATAGACAAATATAGTAGAAATACTTTGTAAATATTATAGGAAGGATTTTCAGCCTTAGTGGGGTTTTCTGTTATTGTCATGGGTGGATCTGAAACCTAAAACTTCCCAGGCATTTGCTGTAAATCGGGACAAACCCTTCTCTTCCCAATGTGGCAGAGCGTCTCTGTATGTGTGTGGCATGTGGCTGATGTGGGACTGACACCACCAGCTTTTTGGGAAAAGGAAAAAAGAAGTTTTTCTTGCCTTGAAACAGTGAGATATCCGCCAGTTTGAGCAGCTCTAGCACCACCATGCTGTTGAGATTTGGCAGCAGAGTGACTTTCACTTTGCTTTGCTGCCAAACTCGGCCACTTAATGAACATTTCAAACCTCCCCCCTTGCACGTGTTCGGCTGATGTTTGAGGGGAAAACCTGGAAGCCCTGGTCTTTGCAGAGCCGGCTGGGGCTTCTCCCAGCTGTGGGGTGGCTGTTCTCCCACAGCCCCCACCCAGGATGGGTCTGTCCCTGGCGGAGATGGAGGGGGCACGGCCGGGAGGGGAATTGCTCTGTAATTGCAGCTGTATTTCCAGGAGGGGAGCAATCCCGGGAACGCCTGCATGATGTCCCTTTGTGCTGGCAGGAGCGGGGGGTGGGTGTTTGCAAAGCTTCTCTGTCCCTCGATGCATAGATACATACAGAATGGAGGAGAAATGGGAGCGCAAGACTTATGTATTTTGGGGGGGTGGTATAGAAAAGTTTGCGTTCAGCAAACTGTTGTTGTCCTTCCAGAAAGGCCCCAGACAAAGCTCCTCAGCTCCCTCTGGTCTGCACAGCAAAAGGCACTGTGCTGTCCTTCACACAGGTCCTGTGCTCACTTCAACTACTGGGGTGTCTTCAGCAACTCCAAGGGTCCCAGCCCTGCTGGAATTTGCTTCCAGCTGTTCAGTGGATTTTTTTGTAGTTTTATTTTGATTTTTTTTTTTTTAAGTCAAGGACATCACACACGTGTGCAAACTGTATTTAAAAACATTTAGGATATACCAAAATTATCTTGCAACTTTAATTCTCTTCCCAGCTCTACTCCCATTTTCTGTGCTATGATACAGCCTTTAATTAGACCACTACAATTACAGACCTGCTTGGGGAATAAATCAGGGTTATGTGGTAAAAGACACCATTGTCCAAGGATCTCTACCCCATTTCTGGCAGGAGTGGAAAGATGAATGGTGAGTAAGGTGGGGGTTTGTGGAAAGAGGAAAAAGTATTAAAGGAGGTTCAGATATTTGCTAGGGAATTAGCACTTTCAGTGCCTCTGCCAGAGTGATTCCAGGCAAGTTCCTTAAACCAAACTAACAATGGTTTTATTTTAATTTAAGTGTTCCTCATATTCTGGGTTATCTGACTTGAGACCCAGGGTACCAATCTGAAAACCTGGGCAGTTGCAGGAGAAGCTCAGCAGAGCTGCAGTGGAGAAAATACCAATGTAAAGCTCTGAAAAATTAAAAACCTTTGGCATCCCTGATTGCACTGTCCCCATAGCCATGGATGCTTCAGCTTCCCTTTTCCTTCTTCCAGTCTGTGAGACTGGGGAAAGCTCATCCCTTCTCTACGCTGGCAAACAGCAAAGATAAATTCCTGTGCCATGTCCAGAGGGCTGTGGCACACCAAAGCACTGCTGCTCTGCCTCTGGCTTGAGCCCTGGGTGCCCAAGGGAGTCTGGGACTCATCACACCAGGACTAAATGGCTTTGGGGGGTTAGAGCTGCCCCTTTCTCTCCCTGGCCGAGCCCAGGACAAGCATCCTGCCGGGAAAACAGGAGTGTGCTGTGTCACGGGCATGCATGAGGAGAGCGAAAATGGCTCCATTTACCGTAATTCTGCCTTTTGCTCACTTTTGAGTGCTTGGGTTCGCAGGAGCATTAAGCCGTCTTTATCTGTCTGAGTAGCAAACATCCCCATACAGCCCCCAGCAAAAAAATACTTTCCTAATGGTCCTTTGAGGCAGAACGCGGTGCCTTCCTGGCTTGTTATTAGGAAGAAAACTTGGAGGCACAAATGTTGATCTTTTGCTGCACAGCAGTTTATGGCTGGATAAAAGGTTTCTGAAAATAGGTTTGATTTAAATAAAACAAACTCTCTCCACTTTAATTTTTCATGTGTGAACGCTTCAGAGAGCGCTTCTGTAAACGTCCTTACAGCACATGCCATTGCGTGCCAAATTAGAAGTTTCAGGGTCTTTGAAATTAGGCATCTGTTATCTCTTGCCTGGGGTTTACTTAATGAAAACAAGAATTCAAAACATGAATGCGCGCAATCTTTACAAAAATACTGATGTTTACAGTTTGACCTTTACTTTCTAGTGTTTAACTAAGGGCTAAGCATTTGAAATTATGCTTTGGCTTATAAATGTTTATCATCTAATAGGGATGACAGCAGAGTTCTTGCAAAAATAAGAGTTCCTTGGAATAATGTGACTGAAAAAAAGTTCCACAATAAGGGGAAGAAAGGGAAATTATGGCAAATTTCTGGGCAGGTGTCCTTCTTGTGCCAGCAACCCTCCTTTTCCGGGGGTAGCAAAAGTTTCCCACTGCCTGGCCCTGTGCTGTTCCTGTGTCCAGGTAAAATTCAGGGCCCTGAGGGAGGCCCCAGAGGCCATCCTGCAAAGCTGGTGGCAGTGCTGGGCAGGGTAAGAGCTGCAGTGCAGTGAGCCAAGGGACAAGTTCATCCCACAGCAGGAGCCTTGTGAAAGCTGTCTTGCAATAGCGGGACTGTTCGTGCAGCTGTGCAGGAAAACCTGCTGGGTTTTGTCCTGGATTTCTTCAGAATTATGTAGGAGGCTCTAACAGGTGGAATTTCTGATCAGTGTTTTTGAGAAGCTGGAAGAAGGAAAGGGGATGGGGTTAGACATGGTGTAGGAAGGGCCATAAGGAGCTATCATGTAGCTCCACATTTTCACTTTTTCTCCCTTACCACACAGTATCCTGCTTTTCCAGTTTCCTGAGCACCTGAAGTTGTAGTCGTTCTCTGTAGGGGATGCTGGGTCTGACCCTTAGCTAAAAAGTGGCTTTTTTCACTGTGCCTTTTCCACAGGTTCAGTAAGTCAGTAGGAATTCAGTTCAGGAAAGGTGGCTCAAGGACCCATTCCTGTGTCTCTTTCTCTGCTGATGTAAACATGTAGGGATGATTCCTCTGCTGTCAGTGAGGACAGCTCTGGCTCAGTCTTTCATGAGTTTCTTTTATCAATTCTATTTATTGATGAGCTTATTGCTTGATTTCTTTCCCTTCTTTTACCTTTTTTTCACTTGGCTAAAGAACAAGCTCCTCTTCCCTTTCTCTTTGCATGTACTATTCCATTTCCTTTTCCCCAAATTTGGCAAGTGCATAAAATATGAAGCAGGTTGACAAGCTTTCTGCCAATGTCTCCAGCATCAGATATGATTCATTAACCCAGCCTTGAGGAGATGTAGAAGTCCAATAAAACCTATTCAAAAATCTTGTTTTGGAAGGCGTGCAGGAATAGGGAGCAAGAGGTGCTTCCCCATGTCATACCTTCCCTTCCTCTCCCAGAACAGGGCTGATAAGTTTTGTTTCCTGCCTGCCTTTGAAGATATTTTTTAGTGCATTAAGTAGTGAAGATATTCTCATGTTGATGGTTTTGGAGGCCTGATAGTAAGGAAGACAGTCCCACCTCTGTCCTGTCTTCCTCCCTATGTAAGCTTACCCTGCAGGGCAAGGGCAATGTGTGTGAAACACCACCTTTTCAATCCACAGGGCATTTTTTATCTGTGAAATACACAGAGATGCAAACACATTTTGTTAGGCTGCACATTAGTCCAATTTCCTGATAGAGGCAAAGCTGCTCATTAGCTCATATGAACTGCAGAGCAACAAAAAAATCCTCAGGGGTAATCACATTAGATTGTAATCTCAGTTACAAGAGATGTGTGACTCCACTGGTTTTGGGAAAGCTATTCCTAATGGGTCACTAAGAGCAGGATGTAGCCCACCTTGGTTTATAAGTATTTAATCCTGGTTCACTTATTAGCAGATAATGGTAATGCTGTTTGGTCTGAGCGTTGATGTCCAGAGATGGATGTGCTAGCTGGAATCATCTGGCCACAGGAAAAACAGAGATTCTCAGATTTAGGACAGGCTTGCAGGCTGTTAGACTGGACATATATATTTACTTAAATTATTTACTCTTGGTTAGCAAAGAACTTTTTTTTTCCTTGGTTTGGAACAATTTGTCTCCAGGTTGGGTGGTCAGACTTTGGGCTCAGATTTTGCTGAGACAACTGCTTGACATGATCCACCTTGCTCTGTGTCTGGTGTTTCAGGGTGCTTCATCTATTTTCCCTCTGCTTTCAGCATCGTGGTTTCTAAATAAGTCTTCCTTTCAATGGCCAGTGGCAGATGAATTTGTTTTTCTCTCTTATGAACTAAGAGATGGAGCAAAGGGAAAGTGCAGCACTGGAATACCAGTGTTTCCATCAGAGTTATGTACCCTCTGTTAGGACAGCTTTCAAAGTCCAGTGGGTGTTTTTGTGGAACAGCTGAATTTAGTAGCTTAGCGTCTGAATAGTGCCATTATTTTTTTTCATGCAACTTTCCTGTACTTCTTTCCACTTTACCCACTTTTCCAAACAGACCATTGTGCAGTGTTATCTCTGAAAGCACTGTCAGATAACACTGGACAATCACTGGTACAGTACAGACATTGGGTGGTTAATTATCCACTCCCCTATCTGTATAGTTGTGACAAGGGAACTTGTCCTAATGGGGTGACTGGTAGGAAGCTGGCTGCTTTCCTCAGTCTGCAAATGCTGCATTTATGTTGTCATCTGCATGTTTTGGTTCAGATTTTGGTACATGCACGCTGATTTCACTGCCATTCTCACGTGTCTCGTGTGTGTCTCTCAGGTTTGTAGGTATTGCCTGGTGAGCTGGATGGCAGCCTTTCACCATGCAGTAGTAAAACAAAAAGAAATAAAGGAAAAAACCCCAAACCCCTCCTTAACCCACTAAAACACCCTGAAACACACACACAACCACCCCCTACTCCATTAGAACATTTGAATTAGATGCCAGTAGAGGGTCTAATGCAGAGCAAACATTTCCTCTCAAGTTTCTAAGCTGTGTGCTGGGCAAAGCAAACATCCCAAGGGCAGAGTGCAGGCCCTGCCATCCAAGGTCAGTGCTGTGTGGCTGGTGCCAGGCTGGGTGGTGAAGATCCCACCAGTGGCAGGAACAACACACAGTTTTACTGAAATGTGGTTTTTCTGGGCTTTTGTCATACCTGCATTGTATTTGCATCTCTACTGTGAGAGAACATCAGGTCTCTTAAAAGAGGGACGTGCCCTCTGAGGGTGCACGGTGCGTTTTCTGTCCTTCTGTGACCTTTCCTTAGGTTTTGGGTGAAAGACAACCTGTGTGGTACCTATTTCCAGTGCTGATTGGGGAACAACCTTCAGCAAACACACTTTTACCCCCAAGCTTTCAGTTTTCAACCTGAGCTGTATTAAATAGAAGTATAAGCAATTTTAACTGTCATCACTGACACAGACAAAATCACATTTAGACCCGAGGGTCTGCTGTTAAGTTTTACCCTCAAAGCTTTTGTAAGGAGTCTGTGCCTAACATCACTTTGGTCGCTTTCCCCCTACATCCACCACGCCCCTCATTTTTTCGCATTTCTGGTTTGCTGTTGAACTCCCCTGGTTTTGTAACAGGACTGTAAGAGCGTGAGCAGGTGAATGCTGTTTTCTCGGTTGCTCTGCCGGGGTGCCAGACTGTTCCCTCAAGCACGGAGATGCTGTCTCAGCCGTGGAGAGGCTGCGTGGTCTCTCAGCACCTTTGCTGTTGCTGGGGATTGGAAAAGCTGCTTGCTCTGGGAGCAGATGGCCACTTCTCCACCCATGCTCTCAGGTATGGGGAGGCAGCCAAAACCCAGCTTAAAAGAGCAAAGCGTAACCTGTTCAAAGGAGAACAGAAAGGAACATTTTTTCAAACAGCTTAATGAAGCACTTGTTAAGGACTGCCAGGGACAGATTTCCATTCTACACAGGATATTCATTAGGAAAGTAAACACCCTCCAGCACCATTTGTAGGAACAAAGCAAGCTTGCATTTTCTAACGAGGTGTTAATTTAATGAAGGAGGGGACGGGCAGAGGAGCAGGAGGCAGCTACGAGCGACAGCCACCTTTTCCTGGGAGGAGGGGGCAGCTGCGCCGTCCTGCTTTGCCGGGCGATGGAGCAAGGTGGGAGCCCTGCACCACGCACAGGCAGGGACGGCCCTGGGCGAGGAGCTGGGGGGATGTGGAGCTCCAAGCGGGGCTCCCCAGAGCCAAGAGGCTCAGCCGAACAACCAGGTCCCCTCAAGGCGATGGTTTCAGGGTAACCTTGTGGGCACTTTTTTCCCAGGCACCAAGATTGATGGGATGTATCTGCAGGGGCAGCTTCCCCTTTGCTGCCCCTGGGCAGGAACCCAGAAACCCATTTGAGTGGGAGCAATGCTCCTCCTCTGTGCCCTGTTCCAGGGCCTGGAGTCTTGAGACTCCTGAAATCTGCTCTCAGGGTCCCTGATGCTTATTGTGACCCCAGGGCAGGGTAAAGTAGCAGGTACTCAGGTGTCAAAAGAGCCAGATATTTATTTGTTTGACAAGGAAACAAATCCTGTGGAAGGGTTTCACATTTTTTCCCTTTAAAATGAAACAAAACCTTCTGACTAATTTCCTTTCCGTGGGAAACTGTCCTTCTGAAGCTGATCCCACACACAGACACTCACAAAATGTCACAGCTTCTTGCAAAATAGATACACGGCAGATCAGCCACCTCTGCTCCGGTTAAGATATCCATGGATTTGTGACTCACTGTCCAGAAGCTGTTTCAGGGCTAAGGTGTGTTCAGCAGCAGGTCATCCCGAGTGAGGCACAGCTCCGGGGTCACTCACAGGAAAGGGGGATGGGGTGTCCCAGCTGGCTTTTCTGGAGAGGTGAGAAACACCCGGAACACTTTGCCCGGCTGCAGCTGGGGGATGAAGGTAATGTGTGTGCTCCCAGGATGAGCCAGGTGTCACTGAGGGAGGGCTGGGGGGAAAGGGCGAGTTTTTCTGCATCTCATGCCAGGACTTTAGCCTCAAGCTCATCCCTTATTTTCATACATCTGTGTAATTCCCACCAGGGAATTTCTACCAGAGCATCCAACCAGCACAGTTGCTCCCCATGGGGACAGGGCCAAGGCAACCTGCCCTCCCCGCTCTGGGAGAATGGGAATGTCTGTGGAGCTTGGCTGGGGATGAGGTTTAGGAGTTGGAGGGAAAGCACATGACATGAGGCCAAATCTCATTTAAGATCCTGTCCTGATCGGAGCATACAGCACATGGAAGAGGAGAGCAGACATAAGGTTGCATGAGAGATTCTGGCCACGAACCCATACTGTCATTGGGAACACTGGCACAAATGAGGTCATTTCTCATGTTTATATTTCTGCATGCATTGTACAATCCCCGTTCCTCCTCCTTGTGTCACTGAGATGTGAAGGGAATTTCCTGCACACGCACAACGTTGTTGTTGTAGGGCTTTTGTGAGCATAAACCACTTCAAGCAGTGAGGAGGAACAATACTCTGTTCTGGTGGCAAAAACACAAAGTTGGGAAAACTCCCACTCCCTCAAATAATTTTCCTTCTGGCTGCTTGGTGAATATTTTATTTGAAGATTAGGAGGAGAAGTGGCTGCATTTAGCAGCTGCTGACTGGTTGCAGCACTCTCAGGATGCTGAGGTCGGCTCTCCAGCGCTGCTTCGCTGCAGTCCGGCCGAGCTTGCGGAGAGCCCACGCGGAGCCCTCCTTCCCCGGTGCATTGTAGGTTTTCTGCCAGACCTAAAAGCAAAAAGCACATTTGAAGGGGGAATATTCACCTCGAGGTCTCCCACCTTCAGGTGTGGTTCACTCACCACAGTGGGAAATAAGTGTCTCTTTAGGCTTTGGGGTCCTGTGAAATAGAAATATGTGTATTTCTTTGGCTACTGAATAAAAAATGCTGCTTTGCACTGGGAGTGAAGGGTAGTGGGACGTTCAGTCACAGGGTCCCTGTCAGTGGGCCAGGTTTGGAGTGATGCAAAATGACTCAGTATTCCACCAGAGTCCAATTAAAAGCAGATGTGCAAATGAAGATCATCTCCTGCCCGCCCCTTCATCCTACCCCCTGCCTCAGCTCTGATGTGGTGGCTTAGGGCAGCAGAGCTTTCCTGAGGGTGGGCAGTAAAGCCATTCCAGAGGTGTCTCCCAAGCCCAAGGCTAGAGGGGAGCTGTGGAAATGCAGGACTGAGGCTTGTGGAGAGAGCCAGCCCTGAGAGCAGCCCTGAGGCTGCCGCGATGGGCACAGCTCCCCTTGCCCTCCACTCCCTTGCAGCACATCCAGAACCCAACAATGCTGATGTCCCACCTGGGCAGGGCAGCTGCCACCAGTGAGGGGACAGGCATGAGGCAGTGAGAGACCTGAGAGAAATGGTGGTGCCCCAGACACTGCAGAAACACCCCTCTTCCAAAATTACATGTGGAAGAGGCTTCAGAGTGCAAAAAAACAACAGAGAAAGAAAAAAAAAAAACCTGAACAAAAAACCAATGCTCGTGTAAACCCCAGGGCTGGAGGAAAAAAAGTGCCAGAAAACATTTATATTGGGCTCCCTTGATATCAACACAGATGAAATGGATCCCCATGCTTTTCTCCAAACCACAGGCTCTAAAGTGGATTCCAAATCCCATCCCTACTTTAATTTAAGGGCCTCCCAATTAGACCGTTGGATGCCTTTCAAAGCTTTGCATAAATTGGAGATTATGCATCCAGCAGCAGAGGCTTGTCTCCTCTGGGAGCAGCCACTGGCTGGATGCACTGCCCAGGCTGCCCCCCATTCTGGCAGGGAAATTCGGGGGCCAAACGTGGTGTCCATGTGGCCCTTGGGCAGCTCCAGCCCCGCTGCCTCAGGACAGGTTTCTGCTCCAGCCATTTGGTGTTAGAAATCCCTCAGTGCTGCTGCTGGGGGCTGTGGGAGTGAGATGTTTGCCAGTGCACTGACTGAAGTGGAAAAATCTCAGGAGAGGGGGAAAAAAATCCTTTTAGATTGATTTGAAATGTTTTTGCTGTTCTTCCTCTTCTCTCCTCCCCCAAACCAGCAATCAAAAAAACCCTAAAAAAACCTCATTACAGAGCATGGCACAAACTCAAATAGTTTTGGTCATGCTGTGTATTTTTTGATTTTAAAGACTTGTTGTTGTTGCCCAGAACGAGGATCCTCCTGTATTTTCATAAGAAATAACACAGTCCTAGGTGGTGGAATCTTTCAGTAGGAGAAGGAAGAACCATTTTTTTCATTCCTGTGTGAACCCCAAATGTTTCCTCCTGTCCCATTCCCTCTCCCATCTGCCTCTGCTGCAGGGGCTGCTCCCACTCCTGGAGCTTGTGGGTGATTGTTATCTCCAGGACTGAGGTGTCCCATGTGTGCAGGGGACACAGAGAGACGTCCCTGTGGAATGTGGGGGAAGAGAGCTGGGGGCACAGCCACCTTCCTGCAAGTGCTCCACAGGGGCCCAGTGAATGACTCCTTTTTCCAAGGGTCACACAGGATGGCTGGAAAAGATCTCCTTAAGGTGGCAGGTGATGTTGAGTGTTGCTGTGGTCTTGCATTTCTCTTGTTGCTCCCCAGTTCTGTCACTTCCCACCTGCATTCCTCATCCTGAGGAGCTGCTGGACTGTCAGGTCCAAACAGACTCTGGGTCCTGTCCCAGTCTGCTTGGAGATCAGCAGCTGCCTCTCAGAGTGCTTTGGATTTCCAAAGAAATGAACCAAACCAGCTGGAGACAGATAATTTTATTGAGTTGCATATTGATAGAAGTGTGATTTGTTCTAACTTTAAATACCTACCATCAGGCTGCTGAGCCCAAACTCAATCTTACTGGACCAGCTCATTGCACTGGCACTAACTGGCTTCAATGAGTGAATTAATTTAATAATCAATGATTAAATGAGCAAGGGGTAGGCAAGTCATTCACTTGGGCTTTTCCACATCAGTTTAGGTCTGGACTTCCTGAGGAGCTGGAGCTGCAGGGAGTCCTGAGCCTGGGTCTGTCACTCAGGAGACTCCTCACTTTTTGGACCAGCTGATGGGTGCCAAATACTGGATCTGATTTTTTTTTTTTTTTCATCTCTTTAATGTCATTTTTCATGGTCAAATGCCCTATTTGGCATAGTTCAAATTAGGACAGTCTTTGTTTTTGGCAGAGGAGTGGAGCACTTGCAGGATGGCTAATTTGCTGTTACCACTAATGCCAGCTCCTTCAAACTATGGAGCCTTGAGTGAGGCATATAGGGCCTGACTAAACTTTTTTTTTTCTTATGCACAGGAATGTCCCATTTTTATCAGTCTTCCCTTGAAACATGAGAATTCTTTAAAAAAAAAAAAAAAACAGCAGGCAGGAAAAAATAATTGCAAAACCCAAAGGATAAATTTGTGTCTCTTTTAATGCAAAAACCACGACATCACCATTAAACTGTCAAATTATCCTCTGTTTAATTTCTATATAAAATTTAAAACTTTCTGCAGACAGGCAATAAACCTCAAGGCGATAGGACTTGTTTCTGCTTCCATTGAAGTTGGTGGCAAACCTCCCATTTATTTTGGTGTGTAGGATCAAACCCCCAGCACATAAATAATCCAGCACTGAAGGTGCTCTATGATTCTTCTGTCCGTATCTCTCCCTTCCTCTCTGAAAACTTCTGAGGCTGGGCCCAACATTGATCTCATGCACAGGCTGGGAGCATCTTTCTTTCTTTCTTTCCCTTTTTTCCCCCCTTCTCTTCTTTGTGGGTTTTGATCTCTCCCTTTGAAATGGAAGCAGATTCCCTGCAGGGTGCTCTGTGATCATTTGCTGGGTGTAGTCGCATGCTTTCACTTCTTGCTGTAGGTGAAATGGCTCATGTGCAAGGATATTAACTCTCTGCTAGGCAGGAGCAACGTGCTGCATTCCTTCTGTTTTCCTGGATGCTTAACAGAGGAGGCAGCTTCCCCCCAGCCCCAGAAAGCCTTGCTGTGTGCCTGGGGTCGTGCAGAGCTGTGGGAGTGCAGGATGTGTAAGAGGAGCTGTATTAGGGATCACCAGGTCTTGGACAGACCCATGTGTAGTTAGCCTGGGATAGCTGTGCTAAATAGGAGATATCACCTCTTCCTGTAAATTCATGCCCAGTCTAATGCTTGTTGTCAATTATGATCTGCTGCTGTAGGAGAAAATGTCATTTCCCCTTGGTTCCACTGGAATGAAGCAGTTGGAGTGGGAAGTTGAGGAGGGAAATTACAGTGATGGGATAAGTGTTGGGAGGAAAAAAAAAAAAAAAAAGTTTGTTTTAACAGGAGAGCTCTGGTTAGGCCCAGCCCAGAGAAGTATGTAAGAATGTGCTTGTGATTTGCTTCCAACAACATTTTTAAGCCTATACTTAACTATAAGCATGAGTATCTCATTGCTTAAGGTTAAGCACGTGCTGAAATACTCATCTGGAGGTGAGCCCTGGCTGGCAGAGCTGGAAGAAACAGAGATCACATAATCAACCTCCAAAGCAAGAGCCTAATCCTACCCAGTCAGCTATTCTGGGGGAGTTTCCAGGAAGGCAAAGAGGTTGCAGGAGGTGGATCTGCATCTCTGATCTTACAAATTTCCTGGCAGGTGCAAAAGCAACTGCTCTGAACAATACCAGAGGTGTTTGCAGGATTGGCCTAAGGCTTTGTGTGCAGTAGCAGATGAGGTTAACAGGCTATTTAAAACAACCAAACAGCCCCACCTCTCTCCAAAAATTTCAGGAAGATGGTCCCTGTGGTTGTAGTGTGATTTTAAAAAAGATTTAAGCTCTGAAACTGTTCCTATAGCTCTAGAAAAAAATCAGTCTTTCCTCCTTTGCCCCAATCAGTTTTGTAAATTCATATCCTGAAGTCACGTCTGTATTACAGAGTCAGTCTGGGCATCTCTTCTTACACACTCATATCTTGGATTTTCTTCTTATTAAAAAAAATCAAAGCAAAACCCAGGTGATGCTAAGCAGTTCTTCTTTAAAAGATGTTTACTTATTAAGTGGGAATTTTAACAGGAAATTTTCCAAATAATGGCACTTAAAGAATGTGTGTGTGTACATGTAATGGGGTAAACTATGCTCTTTACTCCTGAAAAAATACATGTGTGCACACACATGCACAAGACAAGGAAGAAAGGGAAAGGAAAAGCATTTGCTTAGGGATATGGAATGCAAAACTGGTTTTATTTTATGCCCTTGGAGAACATTACAACATCAATGAATGTGGTGCCATCTCTTACCATCTGTGAAACACAGGATGGTGTTTATGGCAAGCAGAGAGAGAGGCAAACACAAAAGGAGAGAACACAAGAGCAGGGTGGGTGCGCTGCTGCAGGGGCTGAGGTGGCCACGCTCTGCTGGGGCACAGGGAGGGGCTTTGGGCACTCCAGGCTCCATCCAAACTGGGCTGAAGGTCCTGTTTGCACTGCTTTTGGCAAAGGCACTGTTGATGAAGCCCCTGGATATCTCCTGTCTAGTGGAGACGTGAGGGAGGTGATTGAAGTGTTTCCAGGTGTTCCTGGTTGCAGAGAATGCTCAGGAAGGGTTTTGGTGTGCCGGTGGTTTGTGCTCTGCATTTGGGGTCTGTCAGCAGCCCCTGGTCTGTCCTGCAGCACCACACCCCTGGGACAGCTGGGACAGCCTGGCCACCCCACAGGGACAGCAGGATCACTCCCATCACCCGAAGCCTTGCTGCCAAAGTGCCTGGTGTCCTTAGGAATGCCCTCTGCAGCCACTGCTTCAGCCTCTGGTTTAGCTGGATTCACTGGAGAGAAGGTCTGGTTCTCAAATCCCAGCAACATGTTTGGAGGCCAGGATGGGTTTGTCCCAGGATGAAACAATCAGGTGGAATAACATGGATGATCATCGTGTGGCATGGATACATTGCTAAGGCACTAGGTGGGTCCTAGACACTGTTCCAGCAAAGACCTCGCCCTTGGATTTTCATGGAGCTGATGATCCACAGAAAAAGGTAACAACGTGCTGGAAACAATAGAAGTTATCTGCAAGTATGTTCAGGAAGGCCTGGGGCTTTCAGATGCAAATACAGAAATATATTTAACATCTTGACTTCTATTCTTTTGTCATAATACAAAGTGGAAAGACAATGTTTAGTAAATGTTTACATCTTACAAAGGGGAGTTTTGCAAATTGCATTGTAGCTCTTTAGGAGGAACCAGGAAAGAGGGCAGGATGTTAACAACATAAAAAAGAATGGCAATAAAACCCACCCCTAATATTAATTGTCTAAGAGGAAATGCATCTATCTCTCATCAGGACATTGCAGACTCTGCTTTGCATTGCTGGAAGCCTGAGAACACTAATCGTTTTTTGGCATGGAGAAGCAAGTTCTTGCATACTTGAAACATAACTCATTTACAGTTGTTTTGATGGATGCTTAAAGCAGCATGGAGAACCCCCAGGTCCCTTCGGCTCGCGAGCAGCAGAGCTCAGATGTAGATCTGGCTCAGCTCCCTGATGTGGGAACTGGAGGGGACTGCTCTGATTAAACACCTCCATTCTGTTTTGGTCCTGAGGTTGGCTGTGTTATGCAATGAAAATCCACCAACAGTTTTCCCTGTGAATTAAGAACACACCTGAAAGGATTCTCGAAGGATTATTTGCACCAGCAGGGTGGCACGGAGCCACCGCAGCAGTTCTGCAGTGAGGTGGGAACAGCTCCCACTCCCTGAGGGTCTGGGCCCTGGGCAGGGCGACCCAGTGCTGGCAGGTTAAATGAACAGGGATGCCTCAATGCTTCAAGGCAAGCTTGGGAGCTGCAGCCTCATCCTCTTCCTCCTTGAAGCAGCAGCTGAGGGTCAGCAGCAGCTGAGGGTCACCAACTGGGGTCAGTGCAGCAGTGCCACCCATGCCACGGGTGATGGGGGAAAGCAAGGGCTGATCTGTAAGAATGGGCCCCCCAACTCTGCGTGTGTATTTGTGCACAGGTCTGGGTATGGAGAGAGGTGGAACAACAGGTTTGTGGCTGCAGTGAAATCCTTCATTGCTGGCCAATGCCAGACAGGGTGTAAAAGCCTCAGCTGTTGATGTTTACTCAGATGTGAGTCTTTGCCCCATGTTTCAGTTCCTCCCACACTGCTGTCCAAAGATGAGTTGGAAGATGAAGATTAGCACCATCACACAAACTCCTGTGCAAAGTGACTCGTGCACAGCCCCCAGCTCATTTCTCATGGTGCCCAGAATGCAAAACGCTGAAGCAAAGTGGTCCCCATGGACAGTTTCTCTAAGTGCTGAAAACTGTTACATTTATGTTGAATTATTTCCATTCCATTCTGAATCAAGTCCTATGAAGTTGCAATGAATGACATGTCATTTGTTGGCAGGAAAAGGAATGGGGTTATGAAATGCGGCTGTCAAGGATTCCTGCATGTAACTCAGGTGTGGCTTTATATGGGAAGGATGCAAAGATTTCTGCATGAAGACTGGAAATCCACTTGTGGAAATACAGAGGAGCTGATGCCAAACACTTCAGAGCCAAATTTTCTCTTTCACATAGGCTGTGTAAATGCCTATGCACCTCCCTCCTTCCAGGTGAAGCAGAGACCTGCTCTTCTGCTGTTATTTTCACAGCATATTCACTCCTGTCCTACACATACCATCCCTAGGAAACTGGGCAGAAGCACATTCCAGTAGCTAAATAACATCTATTTTTTTAGCCCAGTTTTCCTGCATCTCTTTCTATTCCTTCCATTCCTTTCTGTCCCTGCCATTTCACCTCTGAGCATCAATTCTCCCTGTCAGTTCATGGCTGCGCAGCTCCGCCGTTCCTGGTGCTGCACATCCCTCCTGACAGCTGGCAGGAGAACTGCAGGAGCCTCTTCCTGCTCCACCCTCGCAGGAGGTTTTGGAGCCCTGCAGGGAGCTGCAGACTCACTGCTGGCTGACTTGTAAGGGCAGGAGACCTGCTCCAAACTCCACTTGGTAGTGAGGAAGGTGCAGGATCTGCGTGATCAAGAGGTTTTGCAGAAGATATTTCTGGAAGGAAGGAAAACCTCTGAGCAGTCAGGGCTGTGCAGGAGGCTTGGGTTGCAAGCAGGACCTTTAGCTTTTTACATCCAGGAGATTTTGTTTCCTTGAGGATCCTTTTCACAGATGCTGACCACGACTGGTTTTACACTTGCTCATGTTGAGTTGTGATAATGTGGCGGCCGGGTTAAATAAAAGAAAGAGGACATTTAAGCTATCTGACTTCCAATGTGATTGGTACTGGGAATTTTTATTTGCTTTTATTGCATCAGGACAAAATTTGCAAAATCTCCCAAACTGGCTTAAAAGACTTAAAGTAGTATTTTTAAAAGCAATTGAATGTTTAGGCTTTGGCCTCCCTCTCATTTTCTGTGGGAGAATATCAAGCAAATGCTCAGAAGCATCACAGTTCTTTAGCCAAACTCCTTGGGGGTACTTGGTAGGTTTCCCTTCCCTGTTTCTAATTTGGTTTATACCCCAAAGCCAACTGGTTTTTGCTTTTCATTCTGTGGGTGGGAAAGCTTGTGAGAAGGTATTAACAGCTATGCATCCCAGGCAAGTGATTTCTTCTCTGAACTTTCCTGGATGCGTGGAGGAAATTCTTCTCCAAATCAACAGCATGTTTTCAGGCCTTTGTTGTTGTTGTTGTTTTGTCAGGCAGATCTACATCAGGAAACCTGAGCACCTGGAGAAGGTTCAAGTGCAGACTGAGCTTCAGGTCTCAGCTTGGACTCAACAGATATTAATAACAACTACAAATCTTTCATCAGCAGAGCTCTCCTGCGTGTTCGTAATGCCTGAAATATTGTTTATTGCTCAGAGTCGGGTGTTCTGGTTGCTCCTCTCTGTGGCACACATACAGGATTAGTGATTCCTGCCATTTCAGCAGCTTTCACCTCTGGTTTGTCTCTGGTTCCCAGCTGGGGCTGGTGCCCTGCTGCAGCCTCCAGCCTGAGTCGGGTCTGTCTGTGAGGTGTGGCCTCCAAACCCCTCCCTTGTGGTGGGGCGTCAGCTGGGAGCTGCTCCTGTCAGCAACAGGAGCGTGAGGCACAAAACGGGATGGTCACGGGCAAGCTGCAGGGTGCTGGGGGAAGCCACACTCCACTGAGGGCTCCTGACCTCCTCCAAGTCATCCCACTTTCCTGGCCATAGTAACTGGCTGCTCACAGGCACTTGCTGTGACCCCACCTCTTCCCACTTGATCCAAGAGGGAGAGCTACACTTCAAAGCCCTTCTGTCTCCTTTGCTGATGACTGTGCTTTGGAAAATGTTTTTGTTTCTCCTGCAGCTGTTAGAGGGGACCCATTGCCTGGGCTCTGAGCCTCTCTTCTTACTCCTTCACTTACCTCCTAAGGAACATGTCCTTTCCAGAGGCAGAGGACAGTTGAGTCTCTGTCTGACCTCGGAGGAAAGGCTGTCAAAAAGAGAGGAAAAAAGTGTGAGGATATGATTTTCTCTTGGCGTGGAAGGGCGCTGAGGATCCTATGTCCAGGTTTACCCAAGCTTCCTTTCCCAAAGCCAGATGGTTTCTGTCACCCTCAGAAGCCCCCACAGATGTCCCCTGAGAGCTGCATGGGTCACAGGTTTGGGTCAGTGTAGTAATTCCTGGAGCAGTTGCCTAGCTGGGGGGAAATGTGTGCTTCAAACACACCAGGGACCACATAAAACAGATCATCGTTCTTTAATCAAATTGTACTTTGTGCTAATACCACGGTTTCTTCCTCCAAGTAAAGATTGGTGATCGAAACTTTAACTACATTTCCAAATTAAATTTGTTAAAATGCTGCCTCCAGTGTGTGTGGGGGAAAGCCCACACCAACATTCATTTTAAAGTTCAGTTCAGTGCTGAGGGTTTAGGGCTAATAATGAATTTAGCAAGGTTCTAGTTAGGCTTTGATGCTAATTATTTTAAGTATCATAGGTTCTGATTCACAAGACAGTAATCACAGGTCATTATTACTAACATTATTAGGTTAAGTTAAAAATTAGCTTTTAGGCTTAGAGCCTCATGTACTAATGCACTCTGAAATGAAACACCTGTGTGATGCCTTAACAGACAATTGAGGGAAATTAGGCTCCTTAATTAAATGAGCTACAACCATGTGCATTGTTACACTGATGAAAAATGGTATTTGAACATTTCAACAGTGATTTTCCATTGCCGGAATGGGACACTGGTTGGAAAAAATGATCACAGATTTTGCTGTGTGATGTAAAAGAGCTGTGACTTTGCTTTGAGATATTGGGGTCAATGTCCCACACGCTTCCAGGAATAAGTTGAACCAAAAGTAATTTTGTTGGCTGGACTCTTAAATGGACTAAAATAGGATCAGCATTGTAGGGGCTTTGTGACTTTAGGAAAACACACACACAAATCCAGTTTCCTGACACAGGTTTGACGGCAGAAGACAGTGCAACAGATTCTTTTCTTTCTGAGACTTTCCTATTTGGGTGCCTCTGCCACATTCAGCAACAGCCCCCATTCACAGAGGGATGAAGCAGTTCCAGCAGGATTGGCTTTTAGCTCTGAGAGAGCTGGGATGGATCCCTTCATCTGTGGTGCTCGGGGCCCCCCATCTCCTCTGCCAGCTCGGGGCAGGTGATGGCCCTGCTGGTGTCTCTCCAGCACTCCCAAGACCTTGAGACAGCACAGAAAGGTGGCTCCAAGAGGCCCTTCCCTCTGGCTTTGTGCACCACTGGTGCTTTGCCATCAACAATTCCTTTCCAGGTGCACTGAAAGGTGCTCATTTTAATAATGTCTTAAATGGGATGGTTATTTCCATACGGACTATTCTACTTCCTTCAGTTTAGGTTATCTGTGGTACAGAAACTTGTTTCATTTGGAAGGGCCCAATATTTGCATTTCAATGGGACCCTCTAGGTATAAAATCCATTGAAAAGTATCTGCAGGCTTTGTGTTTGTGTGGGATTTTGGTCCCTTTGCATCTCGCAAAGAATTGACAGATATTTAATTCAGAGAGGGAAGGAAGTAAGATAATGTCCTCATCTCCAAGTGTAAGGTTTCTTTACAAGGAACTGTGGAAAGCATGGATAATTCAATTTGCCCAAGAGCATTGCCCAAAATAGGGCACAGATTCCAACCTCTAATCCTTCCCTGCAGCCATAGGATCATCTTCCTCCTCTTGATCATAAGGAAAACCCAGGAGCTGCTTGCGCTGTTGTGCAGGAAGGCAGGACAGGGCACTGCACCACGGGGATGGATTAGGATTATGAGGGGCAGCACCTGGAGTGCGGGGGCCAGGGAAAAGCAAATGCAGCAGTCACCAAACCAGTCTGGCTGCCACAGCCTAAGGGAACACACTCCTCCCAGCCAGCATCAGCCCACAGGGAGTTCAGCACAGAGCAGGACAGGCCAGCAGGGCTCCAATTCACCTCTTGCCCTTCACACTGGGGTTTGGGTTTTCCTGCCTTTGTTCTTGCTGGGGCTGGGGGTCTTTCTTCTGTTTTTTCAGATACATCAGGGCCTCCTGCCAGACAAAATGAAAATGAGCCTGGTTCTGCAGCACATGTTTTGGTACATGTCCATTACATCCGTTTTTCTCCTCCACCTGTCCAAAACAGGGCAGGGGTTGGCTTTCTTTTTTGGAATGAGCCTAGAAAAATGCATGAAAATAGAATTTCCTCCTTCCAAAAATTGTGTCCAGCTGAAAAGCTATCTGCATCACCAATATGCACTCAGATTTACAAAACCAGTCTAGATCATTCTGATAAATGACTCAAAGATAACCAGGACAAAAAAGGGGGACTATTCCATTGAAATTGTTACAAGGAAATGCACAAGAACACCTACAGCATATGGAACCTCAGGAGCTAAAGACTCCCTGTTGCATTTTGTGTCTTGAATTACTGGCAGATCCTGGTTTATTGAATTCTGAAAAGAAAAATAATGAGTGGATTATTCAGTTGAGTCTCAAAGCACTTCAAAGTGCTGAGCATGCCACCTCTTTTTGGTTTTCTTTTTCTGGAAAAAGAGGGAGGGAGATGGAGGAAGACTTGGGGAACTTGGCACTGGGAAAGGGCTCTTTGACTCTCATTCCACACTTTTGCTGCTGGGTAATTAGTTGGTTGCCAGCAGTGTATCTGGCTATAAACAGAATTCACTGCATCACCCAGGAATTGTGGGTGGTGGGAAGTTCTGCCCATGGGGCTGTGGATTCAGTGTGTTGGTGCTGGAGGATAGGGTGTTCCTGTGAAGAGAGAGCCCTCGACTTAGGAATGTGCTCCTCACAAAGGTATGCCAAAGCCCTGGGGCTCCCTGCATCGAGGGTGTGATGTAAGATACAGCTCTTTGTTGAGAGCTCTTCTCCTGACATCCTTGCAAGCCAGGCAGATGTGTGGATATCTCCCAGCAGTTACTCCTGGAAGGAAACATTACTGGATATCCTAAGGGGTAAACAGTGCTCAGAGCTGAGTTCAGAAGTGTTGTCTCTGTTTTCTCCAGCTCTGAATGCGCTGCTAACTAATTTTAGGGCGAAGCACTTATGTCTCATAAGCAGTGGCCAGTTTCCAGTATGGATCCCAGACCTGCAGAGGTGTCCTCTCTGAAATCCAGAGGCATGAGGAATTTGCCCAGGCCTAGAGTTTCACTGCAGACCCAAAGCTCAGATCACACTCGATGGAGGAGCTGCCACAGGGAGATGGAAGAGCACGAGGCACGCAATGGGGCTGCTGCTGGCCTCCATCCATAGCCCTGCTCCAAAGGCCAGCTCCTGGCCCTTCAGCTCCTTGCAGCCAGAAGAGAGGGAAGTGGATCAAGGTGATGAACTCTCCTGAGGATGGCAAGCAGCTGTGACCTGCCAGGACAAGGTGAGCACACCCTGCACCTCCCTGTGCTGCCACTTGTCTTTCCTGGTGTCCCTCACCCTGCTCTGCACAGGAACCTTCTGTTACTTGTTAATCAGGTGAGGAGGTGCCTTCTTCTGTAGCTTCTTAGGGCTGCCTGTGAGCTCCCTGTCTGTGATGAGGGAGATACCAAAGCCACCAGGCAAAGCTGTGCACGACTCCATGATTCCCCATGCTCCCTCCTTTGGCTCATTTGCATCGCAGGACAACTGCTGCTTATTCATCTGTGAATTTGTTTTCCATCCTGCAGTTTTCATTCAAGCTTAGGATTAAAACAGCTGCTATAGTGTACGTCGTAATAAGGATCTTCAAATATTTATTCCTAGACTTTTTGAGAGTCTTTCTCATAATTCAGGCTGAAATTTTACCCTGAAGTAGTCTAACTTCTGACAGGTTGTTTGAAGGGATAAGGTCTTTAGTCCTAGATGGAATTGAGGGAGGAGAAGAAGAGAAGAGATACAGACAGAGAGAAACAGATGGATTCTCCCTTTCTTATCCCAGCCTAGTGTCTGAGTATTTCTGTAACATTTCTGGTTATGTGGGAATTCAAGGTCCAAGCAATGACCATGCTTGGTTGAGATCAGTTGCTTGCCCCTGGGTTTGCACCTCTTCCAGGCTAATGTCCTGAGGGAAGAGGAGCTCCTTGTGGCCTTCAAAATTCACAGCACACTAATGTTGAATGCTCAGAAATCCTCCTAGCTGGAGTTTCCTAGCTAATGCTATTTATATCAACTTTTCCCTTCTTTAACTGAGAGAGGATTGAAGCACTGGGAGCAGAGAGCTGCCATTACACAGGCTAGGAATTCTGCATTCCCACCTCAGATTTCGATTCAATGTGGGGATCTTGTGGAATTCCTCTGAGGCCAAGTGGGTTTGGGTGTCAAATCCAGAAAATAATTTTCCTGTTTCATGTGATGTGGGTGTGTCACAATCTCTTTGCCTTGCCCCACTGTTACCTGACCAGGCTGTGCTCCATCTCAGCTGCACTTCCACTGGGCTTGAGCTCAGCCTCAGTTCTTGTAAGGACTACAAAGTCCAGCCAATGCTTCTGCCTTTCAGGTTCCATCAAGAGCACTTCCAGAAGCTCTGCTAGTGAATATTAATATTACTTATTGCCAATAAAGCACTAATGATCTGTGCTTCAAGGGTACCTTTGATGCAATGATCTCAGAGCAAATCAATTCAGGGTTATCCCACACCCATGCTGTGGATGGAAACATTGAATGCATGGAGAAACAAATCCAACTTCACTGGCAAACTGTGCCATAAGGGATGGTGCCTTATTCTGAGGGCCTGGCACTGATGGAGGTGTGAGAGATCCAAATTAAAACTGGTGTTACGGCATCTTCAGCAAAGCATCTTTGTTGCTCTGGTGAGTCCAAGTCAAACACTTCATTTGAAAGTTCCCATATAGAAAAGAGACCCTAAGCAAACTTTTCCTGAAATTTGTCCCAGAACAAAGTCAGCTCCATTTGCAGGCTGTGAGCAGCAGGCTCCATGTGCAGTGCTGCAAACCTGACATAAATCAGAAGGTGTTTGCAGCACTCAGCTGGAATCAGAGTAAAGAAAAGGGCTGTGCATTACTCACTTTATTTTGGCAGGATCTCATGGTTTATCAGCCCCTGCACACAGGGGTCCCTCTGTGGGAAGCTGTGGCTGCTCCCACCAGCAGGCAGAGGTGGAAATCCAGCCTGGAAGCACCACCCTGCCCCAGCCCATAGGACTCTGGGAGAAGAGAGGTTACAGACAACTTTGGTTCTGGTGTCTCCACACTGCAGTGGGTTTTGGCTGAGGAGGCACTTCAGCCATTTCTGGTTAGGTTGAGTGCTCTTGTCCTGTCCTGCATCCCTGAGTGGTTGCATGCACAGGGACAGATGGCTGAAGAAGAAAGGTGAGAGTCAGGGCTGGGAATATGTAAGGTCAGCACCTGGCTTTTGGTACAGTACATGTAAACTCTGCAGGGTTACACAAGAAAAGCCCTCCCTCCCATGTCATGCTTTATCCTAAGCACTGGTGGCAGTGGGACTTACACCTTGGAGGATATTTGGAAGTACTTAAATGCACAGTTGTGACAGAGGAAGGGGAAAATGGCTTCTCTCCAACTACCCCAGGTGAGGAATATTTTCTGCAAATTGCCATACGATGTGATGCTTCTTTAAGGCTCACATCTCCTTGAACACATGTCTCTTTCTAAGGGATGGATTTCCCTCCATGTTGACCGAGTTTCTTGCAGTGCAAGTGATGGAAAAAGGAGGCATTTCAATGGAAACAGTCACTACAGCTGAGCAGATTCTCCCATTTGTCCAGCTGGGCAAACATCTGCATGTGACCAGAGGCTTCTGCGTTAATCTCACCCTCTTGCAGTTCTGGGTTATCCTTTCATGTGAGTCATAGTTTGTATCTATACAAAGAGAAGCTTTAAACTGCCTCAAGTGAGGTATTTTTCCAGTACTTTAGCACTAATTAATCATTAAAGTGCCAAGATCAAAGGGTGGGGAACTACAATGTTGGTATGTTCTTATGATCACATTGCGGCCAGTTCCTCTCATAAATCCTGGTATTTCGTGAGTTTCAAATCAAATCTCCCATGGAGAATGATTTGGCAACAAGATGGTGGGTTGCTTTTCTTTGCACCTTTCAGAAGTGAGGGGAGCTTTGACTCCATGAGGAATGCAGGGTCAGCCCACAACAAAAAGACCAACCATTATTTTGGGCATCTTGACACCCAAACAAGCCAGTGATTTAGGCATGGATATTAAAACCCATTCTTATGGAGGGAGAGTCCCTGTCCTGAAGATCTGGTAGCTCAGTCAGAGAAACAGTGAAATGGTGGGAGCCTGGAGCCTTTTCCAGAGGTAAGGGTGTAAACCTCACTGTGAGCTAGCAAGACTTACTATTGAAGTGCTTAAGTTACTTCTGAAAGTGAAGCTTTTAAAATAATGCTGCTGCTTTTGAGAAAAACGTAGCCTAAGGCCGTGACTTCAGCGAAGCATGAATCCCAGTGCTCAGTGGCTGTTGTCTCCTCTCTGGGCCAGCCCTGGCACCTGGGGATGCTCCAACTGCAGGCAGAGGCTGTGCCTCAGCCTGCTCCGATCCCTGCACCTTCCCAGAGCTGCTACGGGGTCCTGCCCCCTGCAGCAGCCACGGGGCTCACTCTCACTCTCTGTGGGGTTAAGTGGTGTGCAATCTGCAGCACCCAAATGCTTGGGATCTGGGGAAAACTGGCTCTCATGCCCATGATTTATTAAAGATGGAGAGAGGAGCACAGGGAGCGCAAACAGGTCCTGCTGGTGGTGCCCACCCGTGCATGGGGACACCCGAGTCTGGCTGCTGGAGGAAAGGCAGGGGGTTGTTTTGCCTTGGTGGGGACTGAGGAGACCAAAAGGCTTGGTGTTTTGTGTCTGGAGCAGGAGAGACTGGGGAGCAACAAGCCAGAGGTGAGGCTGGGATTGAAGGAGGGGCAGGGCAAGACAAGCACAAGCCAATAGCACAAGTAACGAAGCATCTGTAATATTAATGACCAGTAATGGCTGTCCTAGAAGCAGACAGAATGGAGCAATAGCATTTCTGAAATTACCTTTTTTTCCATACTATGGGCTGTTTGCAAAGGCCACTATTCCTCCTTTAAAAAAAAATCCTTTTTGCTCCCTTTCATTCTTTCTCTTGTGGGATGCCTGGGACTTGACAGAGTGGGCTCTTGTCCAACATTTGTTCTGACCTAGATTTTAATCTCTGTTTTTTTCCCCTTACCTTCTGCTTAGCTGGCTACTACCTCTAGAAGACATGCCTATAATCTATAAAACATTTGTGTTTCCCAATCGTTTTAATTTCTATTTTCAGGAGGTACTCAAGACAGCAACAAAAAGTTTTAAATTTCAGTAACCATAAATGTTTTGGGCTGCCAGGGCCACCTAAATAAATACAATTGTCAAGGGATGTGGCGAGCTTTATCTTGTAACCCAGTGGTTGTGACAGATCAAAAGCAAAGACAAAAGGAGGGAACAAACTTACACCCTGGGAACCCTGGTGCCTGTCAGTGATGCAGGGCAGGTTTTGGAAGAGCAACAGTGCTGTGCAAAGTCAGACGTGGAGGCTCCTGATAACCTGTGCAGTTTATAAAAAAAAAATAAATTTGGTGGGAAGAGTGTTCATCTGGTGGGAAGCTGGAAACACTGCTTTTCATAGGGAAAGGCAAAGCAGGCCATTTCCTGCTGCGGGCTGGAATCACCTGGTTGTCACATCTTTGTGCTGCCAAGGAGCACAACCTTCCCAGCAAGGAGGTGAAAGCTCGGGGAGAGCTGAGCTTTCCCAAGGCATGGAGCCCTGCCCTGCTGGCTCACCTGGCCCTTCTGCAGCCAGGCAGGGCTACAGGGACAGGTGTTGGGGAGGATTTCCTAGTGTGTGCCACGCTCAGGGCAGCACTGGTCAAGCACAGAGCAACCCCAGCACTCGGGCAGCTCTCAGCAGCACTCGGGGGGTTTATCTCTCTCCCTCCCCTCCAAACCCACTGAGCCCCGTGTGTGCACACCCCACATTCTGCAGCAACACCTCGGAGAGGAAGAAGTGATGGTGCAGCCCCACCGCCCCTCTCCTTTAGGTGTGCACCACCCAGTGTAATTCAGCCGCTAATCCTGTTTGATGAGCCAGAAAGAATGTTTCAAGAATGTTTCATCCCTCGGTAATTTTGTTAACCTCTCCTGGCAACAACAACAACAAAAAGGGCAGGTAATAAAGTTGTTTGAAAGAGTGTAAAACCTAGAGAGCATTTGGGAAGGGCTCAGAGGCTTCGCAGGACTTCTCCACATGGCTCCTCACTTCATCTGGGATGTGGAAAAAAACCCAGACAACCTTGTGGGATACTAATTCAGTCCTTGGTTTCTTTCTTGTATCAATTCCTCTAACTGTGCCTTAAATTTGGGCCAGATGCACATGCACATCATGCACGATGGTTTTATGATGTGGTACTGTGGGGAAGTCTGGGCTGGATCTAACAGAGGCTCTGCTCCTTCATGGAGCTTGGGATGCTCCAGCTCTTCCATGTGCCTCTGTGGGAATGCCTTCAGCAGGAATGAATGGTTGGGGGTACCAGGTGGGTGAGGTGATGGGGGCTCTGTCAGCGTGGCGAGAGGAGCAGAACACTTTCTGACACACCAGGATTTGCAGGGCGCTTTCCCTTGTTTGGGCAGAAAATGTCAAGTTTTGTTCAGGTTGACTCCTGAGTCAGTTGTGTGCTGCTGCAGGAACCACATTAATACATTGCCAGGGCACATCCTGCTCCTTGTCCAAATGGACAAAACAGGCAAAGAGGGATCGTGCTCATCCCAGGTCTCATTCCCCCCACAGCAGTGCTCGGAAACAGCACAACTCACGAGTCCAGTTTAGCGCTCAGCTCTATCTTCCTATCCAGACCTAATCACGAGACTGTCCTGTTCCTTTCTGATCATGCCACATCCCAAAAGCTTTGTGGAGGATCAACCAAATCTCCTGTGTTTTCATTTGCTAAGCTCAGTCAAGTGATACAAAGCCCAGAGTGCTTTTTCTGCCAATCTGAATTTACAGTGATTAAATTGCACCCTTGTGAGGGTTAATTTTCATGGACAGATATGAATAATTATCAGTTAATATGCTTAAGAATCATAAGGAATATTTGGTAGTCTTTACAGCTACTTAGCTAACTGAAATTGGCATAATTCTTTTGAATTTTGGCTCAGTGTTATCTTTTTTTTGTTCTCTCCTAATAATCTGATCTCTGTCTTCACATCATTTCTCCTCTTTACCCAGCATTTTTTTTCTCAGCTCAAATTGTTTTGTCATCACCCGTTCTTAAATCTGCCAGCTGATACAGAGATGGAGAATGTTGAGATGACTAAAAACAAGGACCCTGTGCATTTGTTTGTAGGTAGAATTTAAAAACAAAATTCATAAATACCCTCCTAAGGCAGTGAGTTTGTCACAGTACACAACTTCCTACCCTCAGTGCTACTGTGCAGCAATTTGGGGCTGTGAGTGAGCAAAGCCACCTCAACACCAGCCTGTTGAGCTACATGTACTTTATGTAATAAATAAATGCATCATTTATTTATTATATATTTAAAAGACAAATTATCGGGGTTTGTACAGGACTAAATGACTACAGCTAGTGCAATGCAGGGTGGCAAATTGGGATGCAAGAGTTTATGTATTGAGGACAAAGCATTCCAGTGGAACACAGAGTTTGCTCATTTTTTCTGTACTTTTGATAAATGCAAATAACTTGCAAAGTCCTTGATGTAAGACAGAACCACAGCAATTCCACTAAATTTACTAGAAATTAAGGGTAATGCAGTCAAATATCCTCAAAGAGTAGCAGAAACCCAGTAGCTTGTGACTCAGGACTGAATTAAATTCCGAGTGAGACACAAGATCTTTTTATTAGACTAATACAGTTCTGCCTAGGATTCATCCAGGGAAAAAGTTCTTTTACAGCAGAAACATTTTAAAACACAATTTACCCCGTATTTTTATGTCTTGCGGCCCTGTTAGCTGAGCAGCCGTGGTGCTGATGAACTCAAGTTTATGTGCTCACAGGAGCCATCACTGTGCTCATGTGCCTGTGGTGCTACCACAGCTCATTTCTTCTTCCCAATTGTTTGGTCCTTGAATCCCTCAAGGAGGCCACCAGTAGCTCCTCTCTGAGAGGCTGGCAGCCACACTTCCCTTTGGGATGTGATTATACCAGCAGGGTCTCAGCTGAAGCCCTGCTCGCCCAGACCTCTCTGTGCTGTGGCAGATGGGAGATGCTTCCTGGCTGCTTTCCAAAGCCTGGCATAGGAAGATGTGGAGAGGGTGTATTATCATTTCCCTGGCCATTGCAGGTGCAAAGAATTCAGTAACAATATTTGTTCTGGAGCCAAATTGCTCTCAGAACTGCCTCCGATGTTTATTCAGTTGAGGAGAATTACCCAGCTTGGGCTGTACAAGTCACTGGGTAAGAATTCCCAGACAGGGTATTTTTCTTCCTTTTATATTATTCCCTTTTGAAACATGTGTCTAGACAAGTGACAGGCAAACGTCAAATGGTTTGGTTGCATAGTCGAAGGGTACCTGAATATTTCCTCCCTCAGTCCAGCCCCCTGAATGCACTCAACCTGCCCCAGTTCCCGGAAACGGGGCTGAGAGCCTCAGGAGAACAGCCTGTCTTGGGAGCTTTTCATCTCCTCCTGGTGTCGGGGACTTCAAAGACATTGAAGCCATAGAGCTTTTGCAAATACTTTGCTCTTTGGATTTCAGATTCTGATGCAAACCGAGAAACAACCAGGAAGCACAGAATGGTGAAAAAATTCAAATACATGTGTATATTACTGGCCAAACCTTAACAGAACGCTGTTCTTAGTTGAAATTAAAAATGCAGTTTGATGACAGGAGAAGTGTTTGAATCCCCTTTTAAGCTCATTTAGACTTAGAGCTTACTGCCAGTAGCAGGCTGCCCTGGTGCCTGTGGCACAGAGCACTGCAGACATTGCA
Organism: Hylia prasina; assembly: GCA_013397195.1. NCBI lineage: Eukaryota > Metazoa > Chordata > Aves > Passeriformes > Sylviidae > Hylia > Hylia prasina. The sequence goes on along the minus strand of VYXD01009300.1, from coordinate 2,287,634 downwards.
TATTCCCATGGAATGGGCCATGCAGGACATTTTACTGGAAAAGCTCATGGCTGTGATCACAGGCCCTTTGCTGAGCTGGACAGATGCAGTTGAACAAATCCATTTGATTCCAGTAGGATTTTACGTGGGTTAAGCCTGTGGCTGGGCTGATGGCAACATCTGCAGTACTGGATCAATACCTTCCTGCTCTAAAACAATGACAGAGGTGGAGCTGTTTACTGGAAACAGTTAATTAAGGGTGAGTGAAAGCTGTCACAAGTCTGTTAGATTGTCTGTCCATCCACTGGTTACTTATTTGTCCAACCAGTGCTGCAGCTGCTCCTACCCTCTGGGCAACGGATAACCCAGTGCTTTGGTAGAGTCTGTCCCATTTATACTATGTCATAATTTAAAAAATTATTTTGGATGTGGGTTTTATTTTAGTAAGTCCTCCTGGGAACATGCTCCTCCTCAGCTGGAGCACTTCCCTCAGGGTTTGTTCTGACATGGAGGTAGGAAGGGGGTGGGATAGGTCTGGTTCAAAAGTTAGAGCTTTCATGTGGCTCTGGTCTCTCCAGCACACACTGGCTCAGTGCTGACACCCAGGAAATACCTGAGCTGAGCCAAAGCACCTAACTCAGGGTAGGAGTGGAGGTTCACTGCCATAAATTAGGTAGGAATAGGGAAAACCACTGATTTCTGCCATCCAGCAGTTCATTTCTGTTCTTATTCTCCAGTTAGCAATCTATAAAAGAACTATTACAAGACTTGACTCTTCTCTCCAGAGCCAATAACATGCCCTGTGCCAGGTGGAGCAATAATTCAAAATAGGGCCGACCAAGGAGAGAGTTAGATGGAGTTAGGAAGCAAATTCCAGAACTCCAGTTCCACTGCACCTGGTTCCTTACTGCTAAAGGCTGAGTAAGGGGAAACTCAATATTGCTGCTCTGCAGCAACACTGGAAGATTGTAATTTCCATTCCATTCAAATTTTAACATGAAAAAAATGTATTTATGTGGCTTGATAAGTTCCACGCGTCCTTCCCACCTGTTTCCATTTTAATGCAAAAATAGAAACTCTTTAGTTCATATCTTGTTTCCAAGCTGGCAGAAGTCCCTGGGTCGCTCAGTACTGCTACAACTTAGAGTATGATGTAGCTCTGTGTCTCTGTCTAAAGAATGAAAGAACTCTTTAGGCACAGGGGTGCAGTGGTGCAAGACTGATAATAGATGCCATAGATGGGCTTAGGCTGGAATTACAGCCAGGTTCCCAACTATTGTTTGCAAAGGACATCAGAAAATCTGTTTATAAGGGGGAAAAAAGATTATATGAAAATTATGTTTTTGCCTAAGAAATGAATGCTTAGCCCAAAAGAATGTAGGTAACCACAAAGACCCTCCTAAAAAGCTGTCCTTCTTTCAGTGTTACTGAGCCAAGGGGAGCCACTGAGCTGCCAAGCCTGAGGGGCTGCTTCACGTGCAGCTTGTCAACATGGAGAAAGGCTCTTTTTAAACTGTGGGTGATATCAAGAATAAAAGACTTTAGTGAATAATCCTGAATAAGGAGCAAGCATTCAAACAAAGAGGCACTGTGGAATCTACAGACAAATGCATGAATTGGTCTGTTGTAAAATGTATGGCATTTTACTCAAGGGCACAGTAGACACTTCCAGCTCTTCAAATTTCCACCAAGTGTTAGAGGCTAAGTGCTAAAGAAGATAAAAAAGAGAGATGCTAATCAGCGATGGGATTGGATCTGTCCTGAGAGTTTTGATAGGTTCAGGCTGGACATCAGGAGGAATTTCTTCAGTGGCAAGGCTGGTAAACATTGCAATGGGCTGCCCAGGGAGGTGGGGGAGTCAGTGTCCGTAGAGGCATTCAAGAAATGACTGAATGTGGCACTCAGTGCCACTGTCTGGTTGACAAGATGGTGAACAAGGTTGGCTCAATGATATCAGAGGTCTTTTTGAATCTCAGTGATTCTGTGATAGGATGTATGATACTTGATGCATTATCCCATCTCCAGCACACCTGGATTGGCTTCAGTGCTGAGATCACTGTCCTGCAGCTGGTGAAAGGCACAGCAGCAGAACGGGAAAATTCAGCTGGACAGTCTGGAAGTCCCTGCACCTCCATCACCTCCCACTCAGCCATGTCAGACCTCCCTTTGTGTGCACAGAAATAACAGCTCCCAGTATGGCAGGGTGCTGATGTCACATGTGCAGGTTCTATTGCACTGCAGTAACACTGATTGTTTTTATGCTTTGGAGTCAAAAATGAGAAGAGAAAAAAAAGAGTAAAAAAGAACTCGTTCTGGCTCTTTGGCAAAGGAGCAATAGTTTCAGTGCACACCCCCCACCAGTGCTCTGCTGGGTTACAGCAGTGGTGTTGCCTGCAATGAAACACCACAGCTGTGCTCTGCTCCGCCTGAGACGGGAATGAAATGTTCTCTCCTCCTCTTCTGTTTGCAACACGGGTAACAGGATTTTGGATTGCATTACCTGAATGGTCAACATCCAAATTATTTGTCCAGATGTAGTGCAGCAGGGCAAAGAATCCCACCCAAAAAACCTGTGCTGTTACTTCAAATATGTATCTGAGTATTTCCATGCTTGCAGCTCTCCTGTGTAGGTGGCTAGTGATTCCCGCTGATTATATAACCGTATGTTTGATTTTGCTCTTTAAAAAAAAAAAGATTCAACACATTTTTGTGACATGTTAGCAGCAAAAATAACACATATAATAATCCTACCCTGATTGAATTTAATGCCACCATTCCCTGATTCAGGATTAGGCCCCAGTGAGGGAAAGTGGAAGTGGCTGGGACTGTAAATGCAGTCCCTCTACACTCGGGACACACTGACCTCATTTAGTACAGAAATAATATTTTTCCATGACCTGGATGTACAAAGATGCTCCAGTCCTGCACAGTACACGGAAAGCTCCTGCTGAACCAAAAAGAGGAAAATCAGGTTGAGGATTTGGGATTGCAATTGAGATCACTACAGCAAGATCGGTGTGGCTGGAAATATGCAGATATTGCAGTTTTTCTTAGGAAAAAGTTGTGGTCCAAACGTGGTGTTCAACTCACAGCAAGAATTGTATAATTCCTGCAGTAAATGTCAGCTCCCTGTCCACTGAGGCTCTCTGCAAGCACCAGGGTCATGTCTGGGATGCAGTTCTGCTGTGGCTTATCTGCATGTCCAGCAAACAGGTTCTCCAGGTGCAAGGTGGTGCATGGAGCAACACCCAGAGGGGTAACACTCAGAAACTCCTGATAGGGCACCACAACAGAGCCAGGGCAGACCTGAGTCACAGTGCTCAGGGATGCTTCCCAAACACACAGCTTTCAAGGATGAGGCACAAGCTGAGTCTCAGGTGAAGTTTATCACAAGTTTGGCCCTTCCTGCCACACCCTGCGACAGCCGACTGACGGGGAAGTGAGAACGACATGGTACCAGAGCAGAGGTGACATTTTGTGACACAAGGAAATGGCCTGGCAATGCTAACTGCCCCGTGGGGTTTCACACTGCCATGAGGGCTAAGCCTCCAGGAGAACTGGATCTGTACCACGGTACAGCAAAGGGAAAAATCTCTTCAGGGAGAGTGTGCAAACAGGGCAGCTTCAGGTGAACTCGCTTCCAGTGGAGCTGAGAATTCCATGACAGAGGCAGCTGAGAGCAGCAAGGGGTATTTTGCAGGCACACCAAGCCAAGCCCATCTCTCAGGTCTCCTGCAATAGGGCATTCAGGACAGATTCCGTGGGTTTGGTCGGTGAACTTTAGGAATTCTATGCCAAAGGTGTGCAGTTCACCTGTAACCAGAAGTGATTCTGCATCTGGCAATAAAAGGCACTGCTGTAGCTGAGTCTTTCTTACCAACCTGTGTTCCACGGTCTGCATGACCAGCAGGAACAGACTGCAAGTCATTAAAAATAAAAAGCCGACGAATGACATATCCCTGCCTGGGGAATGAAATCCTTGACACACCAGATGGGCCTTCTTATCACTGATTTCTCCTGCTTACCCACTCAATATTGATAACATGCTCAGAGGAGTTCAGAGAGTCGTGCCAATAAACACAAATGCCTAAAAACTGTCTGCAACAAGGCGTTGTGATAAGAGATGAGAAACAAAAGTTCTTTCCTGCAGTTATAAGGAATTAAAAGCTGTCTCTTTGGAGGATGGATATAAATCTCTGAACATTCACAGTCAGTGGAGGTCACTGGTGGGTCCCCTCAAGGCCTTGGCTGGTGTCTGCCACACGTTTTTGTGTGAGAGGTTTCATGCATTACTTAGAACTAAGTTGTTGTTGAAATACTAATTTGATAGTGTTCAGACATATTCATAAATAGTCTGGTAAAAAGGATGAACAGAGAGAAGAGAAATTTTGCAGATCATGCAAATCTGGCCACAAAGCACTGCTGAAAGGGTTCACAATCCTGAGTGGCTGGGCACTGAAATGGCTGATGCTGGGCAGTGTCAACAAAGGCACAGCACGTGCAGAACACTCACCCTCACTGTACTTCCACACAGATGAACCTAAAAATAGCACTGAGCAAAGAGAGCTGGGAGGCCTCTGCAAATATCATTTAAAGTCCATCAGAAGAGACAACAATCACGTTAGGAATGAGCTGGCAAAGAGGCAGGAACAAATCAGAAGACATCATTACAGCACTCCTCAGTGAAACTGCATCTCCATGGTAGTGTGTTTTCTGGCCATGGAACTCCAGAAGAGATGGGCTGAACTAGAAAGTGCAGGAAAGAAAGCATTCAGGATGAGGAGAGATGGGCAACAGCTTCCACAAAGATGGAAAAATAAGCAGATGAGGAGCCTTCAGGGTGAAAAGGAGTGACAGAAGCAAGAGGTTCAGTAAAGGTCTGACAGATCATGACTGACACAGAAAAAAGCAAATAGGAGCTGGCTGTTCACTGGTTCTCCTGAGAATTAGAGGGACCTGGTGGCACTGTCACACAAGAAGGTTTAAACCAACAGAAGGAAGTACTTTTTCATACAAAGCATAATTAAATTGTGGAACTCAATGCCACAGGATGTTGCGGAGGCCAAAAGTTATAAATGGCTTGAGAAAGGGATCAAAAACATTTGAGGAGGATAGATCCATGGGTGGCTGTTAAAACACGCTGGTCTGGAGGCAGCCTCTGCTTTGGGAAGTCCATAAACCGCAGATTGCCTGGAGCAAGGAGGGTACAGCAGGAGAGGGATTGATTCTGCATTGCCTGCACCACCTCCTGCCTACGCTGGGAGGTGGGATACTGGGAGGTGGGATACTGGGAGGTGGATATTGGCTCATGTGGCCTTTTGCTGTCACACTGGTCAGGTCCCAGCTCTGCTGTCTCTTCTTACCTTAATTAAAAAAAAAACAAAACACCACAAACCCAAAAAGCAACAAAAACACAGCCTAAAAGAGAAGAGGGGGAAGAGGCAGCCCCAGCCCTCCACATACTGTTAGTAGGCAGCCTGGTAGTTGTTTTATTTTCTTTAGAGTGGACTTTGTGTTGGAAGTGGCAGGAAGCCATGAACCACAAAAATAAAATAATTCTAACCCTAGTGCTAAGTAAGGAAAACAAAGATGGCTCAGCAATTAGCAGCATTATATATGTTAGTACTAAGTAACAACAGATGTCAGGACTTGAGCCCTTTGCATTCCTCGCAATCCTTCGGAAACCAAAGCCTTTTGACGTCGCTATACATTATTGCAGTTATTTTGGGGCTGGGAGAACAGCAAAGGCTCTTTGAAAGCTACAATATGTAGGTTGCTAGGACTGGTTGGGTCTTACCTGCATCTCCCTCCCCATCCTGTGTCCCTGTGCTGCCTTCCCGGGCTGGTGTGTGCTGTAAACCCTGCTCTGTAAAGACATGCGCTGGCCATGAGTCATTAGCAAGCATGCGAAGCTAATTGGCAAAATACTCATAAAAGATTTTGAAGGTGGGTTAATTACAATTCATTACACTGTAAACTGTCCCCAGGCTATTGTTAAAAAATGCAGGAGTTTCAAGGTCCAGTATTTTATGATTCATTTTGCCATGCAGTGAAAAACAGACTCTATATCAAACTACATTCATTATAGTTAAGACCACAAAATCTTTATTGGTTTTCCCAACATTCCCTCCTTGTTATACGCATTCATATGGACTGCACATTTCTAGCAATTGGCAAGAAGGCATGAAATAAAATTTATTATATTTTCTTACCTTCTATTTGGTGCAACCTTAAAAACTGCCTGTTCTCATTGCTTTACCTCTTCCCAACTCAATTTGAGATGATGGGATGGGACATTGAAAATAAACAGAGCAATGACTGGGAACAACTTTGCCACACTGATGATTTAGTGTGATGAACCTGGTTGCTGCACATGCACACAGGAATTTCAGCTCCAAAAGGATATTGCTAATGAAACAGAAATAGCATCACCTTCTAGTATAATGGATAATTAAAAAAAATTCAGAATAGACACATTTTTACCAGTCACTGGTATTTCCAGATGGAGGCTCTTGTAGCTAAGCCCAGGATGCACCTTCAGAGAGACAAAGGTACCACTTTACTCACACGAGTGATGCTCCCCACATGCTCTGCTGGACCTCTGTCTCCTCAGAGCCAAATTCTCCAGCTTATAAAAGAAGATAACAGAGCCTTTGACTGTCTTTGCTGATGCCAGGACTGTCAAATACTAGTGAGTAACTTGGTGTAAATTCTCAATACTGCTGTGTTGAGAAAAATTTAACAGAGGACCCAGCTGTGACCCCTGTGGGAGCAAAGCCAAGTGCTGCTCATCAGTGCCACCTTTGTGCCCTTCGCTGGGGGGCTGCTTATCCCCTTGTGCTGGCTGGCACTTGGGCTCTCCTTTGAGGTTTAAATGGTGCCATTCAGCCAGGCTTTGCTGAGCTCTGCTTCTGCAAATCCAGGGGACTCTCCTGGGCCAGCTCTGCCTGTGTGTGACTGCACCCAGTCCTGCTCTGCAGGTACAAATATGTCCCTCCGAGAGTCGTTGTGGGCATTCCCGGCTCGGCCGAGCTAATTTTGGGGTTAGCACATAAACATATCATTATTGCAAAGTAAATGATGGAGGCAGCCAGGGACTACGGCGCTCCCCCATGAAAAATGTTGATGACATGGATGGATTTGGTTCTTTCAGTTAATATTTTACTTTTTGACTTTTTTGAGGTGATGGGGAGAGGGGGAATACTGAAGAAATCTCTCACTCAGGCAATCATTTAATTGCTGGTCTTCGTTTTTTCGTGTTGAAACCTCTAAATCTTTCAATGAAACTGGACATTTTTGGAGGCAAAGTTTTTCATTCAATTGAAAAATGCCTTCTCCATTACGAAAGAATATTAATAGCAAAAACCAACCCAAACCCTTCCAGCTTGAAATTGGCCATGTGGGAATATCAGTTTGTTCTGGTAAGACTCCGTAATGGATTTATTGCAGCATGCAATGTTTTTGTTTGCATTAACGTAGTGTGAAGTGATAAATATCTTGGGTTGGTTCTTTTGTCTGAGGTTCCTCTGGGAAACTGAATTTTCTTAAATGACAGTGTCAGAACTGCCATATTTATTAGGATCGGGACTCTGGTTCCCAGCAGAGACGTGCAGAGAAGAGAGAAAACTGACCTGAGCACTTCTGATACTTGCCCTGGGTGTTTTGCCAGGCTCCACATCTGCTCTGTCACCCTGGGGCTGATCCCTTCTGAATGATGCCACTGGAAGCTGTGACACTGGGAATGGAGCTCGAGGGGTCACCTGTGCCACAGGATTTACAACGGGGGCATTTTCCTACCAGGAGATGCACCACATGGATGTGCCTCCTGCTTCCCTTCCTGAAATGGTCTAGTGGGGACCAAGAACTGGGAAAGTCCCAGAAGGTTTCCCCAGCACAGCAGCCAGAGCTCAGCTAGGTTTTCAAAGCCGGAGCAAAGAACTTGGAAATCGGAGTTCAGTGATATTTATGGGTACTCTGACTAATCTCTGTGCTTGGGACCTAACAACTATATCCAAAAACATCAGCAAATATTCTTTTGCCTTGTTTTGTTTTGGTAAGAGTTATAGCTGTTCCTGCTGCCATCTTACCTGGAAGCAGCACATGGAGCCAACTCCAGCAGCTTCACTTCGTGACATTTAGCAATGTCACTGCTGTCATTGGACAGATGGACCAGTGACTGAAATGGAAACAAAGGATGAACAAATGAGTGACCAAACTTTTCCAAACTCTCCCAGATATTTGTTTCTAGTGGTGGAGATATTTTGCAAGTGGCAGGTGTCAGTATCAAGTACTGAATTCTTCATTCTCCCTTCGGTCTCATTATAAATGTGGTATTTGTTTTTAAACTAGGCTGACCTTTTTCATCACTCCTCTTTAGGGTCATTCCTCTGTAAGACTCACAGATGCTGAATTTGGGCAGGACCTTTTAGCCACAATATAATCTATAGTATATAATATATAATATGTGAAGCTCCAAAATTTCAGAGCCTCCAGTAAGAATATTGTGCAGAAATTGGGATTTTTGCCATTGTCTTGATTGGGTCCAAAATTATACCCTTGCTGCTCTTTGGAAGTCATCTTTGATTTGGAAATCATCTTGACAAGTGCTGTGATCCATTGCCCTCCAAGGAGATTCCTGCTACTTCATTGTTTCGACAAGGCTGTAAATAAGAGAAGAGCTTTACTCATCCAGTGCTCCTCCAGTCCCAGCTCAACTCAGAGTACTCAGGAATGGGCAACAGCAAAATGTTAATCAAATTCCTTCGAATCTCAAAACAAATGTTGAGTAGAGCTTCTCCAAGGCTGCAGAAAACTCTCATGGGAAACTGACAACATTTCTATTTAACATATTGTCTCAGCATTTGGCATCTGTGAATCAACTAGAGAAGTGTTCAGAAAAAGAAATTTTTTTTAGATATTAAGAATATATATCTATGTGAGTTTATACACGTAAAATGTCAACATCCTTCTATCTCAAACCTTATATACCACCAATATAAGGTTTTTCCTTGCCAGCTCTGTGTGTGTATATGTGATATTTACATATGACCAGAGGAAAGTTTTCAGCCAGCTCCAGCTGGGAGCCAGTCACCTTCAGGGCATAGTTATTTTTCACTTCTTTGTTTAACAAAGTCCATTTTGACAAACCAGCTCTCCTCACCCAGGAGCTGCACACCCCAAAATCTGCTCTAGGATATTTTGCCTTTGGGATTGGCCATCCCTGTTGGTGCTTCTGTTACTGCCATCACTTAAGGTCTCTGGACTTTTCCATGCAGGTGTTTAGGGAGAGAGCTGGGCCCTGGCCATCTGTGGCAAAAATCACATTGACCTCAGCAAACCTGGATTTCACTCCCAGTCCGTGGAAGATGTTTACAGATATGCAAATAACACACTGTCCATTTCCCTTAACTAAAGCCTCCCCCTTTTGCACTGTCCATAGTATTAATCTCCAGTTCTTTTAATCCCTGCTTTCATTCCAGGCCAAATGGAAGGACCCCCCTCCTCTCCTTCCATTGAAATTCATCCAGGTTGGTGAAAGTACATCACTGAAGGTCCCTCATGTAAAGTGCTTCCTGCAGTAAACTCAAAGGGATAAGACATCTCACAATTGGCTTTTATAACCTTAAAAGAGAAGTCTTGCTCAAAGCTGCTGACTTTTTCTCTAGCAGAGAGAGCTGCTCAGAGATGTGCAGCACTTCCCCTCAGCAAGCCAAACCCCGTGAGTCAGAGCAGGGAAAAGTGTCAGAAATGGTTGCACACATGAGGCACCACTATCCAGCTGTGTGTCACAGCACAGCCACCACTTTTGGAGCCAACAGCTTGCCAGCAGAGATGCCATCTTTGTCATCCCTGACAACCTTGCTGGGATCACTGCCATGAAGGCACCTGGAGCCCTTCAGTGAATTCAGGTGCCCTGTGTGACCCTTCCCACTGGGAAGATGGAGCAGCAACACTGGATCTGCTCACCATGTTTATGTCATGATGAGCAGCTCCAGGCAGCGCACTCTTACAGCATTTCTGTACAATGTCTGATAGAAAGCCCTTGCCTCAGCTCAGCCAGTGCTACATGCAGGCAAATAGCAGTGCTTGGCAGGCTGCAGATTTCCAGCTAGAAATCTAACACCAAATAGTTCTCATTCTCTCCTCCTCTTGGCACTTGGCCTTATTCAGGATGATTGTGTTTTGGTTTGTTTTTTTAAAGAAGGTACAAGACTAGATCCTGAGGGGCCTCTATCTCCGATTCCCATTATGGTTTACATTTCACTCACTGGCAGACTGTCTCAGAAGTGTCCCAGGGTTTCCCCTTCAGATTTTAAACCAGCAGAAAGAAGACAGCATGACCTCTCTCTGGTCCTGGAGCTACAGCTGTAATCAGAAGCTTTATGATGAAGTTCAGCTGGAAGAGCAAAGGAGCGGAGAAAAAAAAACAAAATGCAAACCAAAAGAATGCCATCAAAGTCTTTCAAAGTCAGAAATTCATTTTACCTTTGTCAATGGCTGTGGTTTTCAAGGATAAAGATCAAAGTGCTGACCGTGGGCAGAGCTCTGACGAACGCCAAGCTCAGCCTGTGGAAGCCTGGCATTAGTGCCACAGTTAGACTGTGTCTAGACGAGCACAGGGTGCTTGTGCCAGCTTTGGCAAACTTGGTACCCGTGGGCTTGCATCAGAGTGAAGCACAAAGAGTGAGGCATCCAAATTGCAGAGGGGAGAGAGCAATCAGACTCCAGCAGCGTGGAACTGGACAAAGGAAGTTTAGGGGAAAAAAAGGGACAACCAATAAAAGAAAAAACCTCCCAAAAAAACCCCCATAAAAAACCCACCCCCAAAAAGACAGCTGAGATGCACCCCATCTTCCAGGTTTTTGCATTGTGATTAATGTACACAGAAAGCGTAGATAACTGGGGGAAAGTAATGCCAAATTTTTATCAATACAGATGAGCTGGCTTCATATTCCTCCAGCCCTTTCATGTGGAAATGAGACTGCATTTGATGGGGCCAAGCCCATGTTTGAAATAGCTTAGCTGGGATGTGCTTGTGGTGAGGGTTCAGGTGCCTGTGCAGAGAATCCTACAGCTGGACCCTTCCTGGGGACAGAGAATGCCTCCAGCTCCCTGCCTTTTCCTCTTTCTCCTGGGGAGGACAGAAAGCTCTTGCTCCATGGGATAAACACACATCAAGCCTGATGGACTATGCATGGGACAAGGTGGTTTGGTTGCTGAGGGGCCCTGGCCCACATTCTCTTGCACGGACCCTTAAAGATACCCTGCTGCCATGTGCCAAAGGAGGAGGTGGGTAAATGAGGCAGGACACACACACAGCTTCAGCAGCTCAGGTTAGTTATTACACCTGGGGCCTGCAGGTGCTTGCTCTGGGGCTGCAGGCTGGGACACGGGAGAGAGGAGCGATGGCACCGATCCCTGCGTGTGGCACCCTGTGCCTGGCTGAGCCTGAGGCTGAGCTGGCCCCAGGATGCCACACAGGCCAGGCACAGGGATGAGCTCTAGAACCACTGTGTGCTGCTGGACAGCCCCATCACCAGAGCACCTCAAAGCTCCCCAGGGCCTTTAAACCAAACATTTCTCCTCACAGTTACTCCCGCTTCCACCAGCCACAACAAGTTCAAAAGAAACTGCAGATTGATGTGGGCAAACATGATCTCCAATGGATGAAAACAGAGCAGAGGAAATATTTTCATAAAGCAGCTGGTTTCAGCTGTGCTTCACACCAGGGAATGTCCTGCCCATTGTCAGGAATATGGTGCAGGACTTGCTGGAAACAATGAGCTCAGAGACTGCTCACAGCTATTCTCAGTCCTGCTGCTGACTCACCTGCATGGCCTTGGGTGAGTTACTTGCAGCTTTGTGCCTTAGTTTACCCACTGGTGGTGGCAGAGATAGTAACAGTCTCACAGAGCGGTGAGAGAATTAGTTAATTAATATTTGGAAAACAGTTTGTGCCTTGACGTCTTTGTGCCTTTGCTTACCCATCAGTAACATCAGAGATAATAACTGTCTCATGGGGAGGTACAAGGATTAATTAATTACTTGAAAAGCAGTTTGAGATTCTTGGATGAAAGGTCCTATGTGAGTAAAACATATCATTAAAAACATCTCCCGGTTCTCTGTGAAGTTAAAATAAAGCTGTAGCTTCTTAGTCATTCAAATAATTAAACCATAAATACTGTTTATTTTAATCTTCCCTTAAAAAAATAATCTAATCTAGGCAGTGATACCAGCCAAATAATGAAAAATGTTTCAAATTCAATTTGAAACCTATCAATTTGAAGAGCTTGATTCTTAATTGCTTTTTGATGTCTATCAATGGAAAGTGAGACCAATTGTATTTACTGATGCTGGGGCAGCTGGGAGGACACCCACAGCTCCTCTGCCTGCACACTCTCCTGAGCACACAGGGTTTCTCACACTCTCCTATTTGATTTGCTAACCAACAGGGAGGTTCAGAACAGGCCATCTTGCTGGCATATGCCAAAGGCAGCTTCCCCCCAAATGGGGGTGCACTGAAGCAGGGCTGCAGGAGCAACTTCTCCTCCCAGGAATTGTGGCAAGGGGAAAACTGGACCAGGAAAAGGCACTGTCAGCCCTCGATCCAGTCAGCCCTTTGCACCCTGAGCAGCTCACACTGCTTGTCTCTCCCAAAACTCAGCACTGAGTGGGTCCTGCACAGGTCCCAGGGAGAGAGACCCCACAGCAGTACTGACCAACACTGCACAGGAGCAGCAGGAGAAGGGATGGGGCCTATATTTTAAATCATCTTTCATTGAGAGAGGTACATGCTAAATGTGGAAACCCCTCTGGGGACTTACTGTAAATTGGGGCATAAAATTCATGCATTTGGCCCATGTATCTCTCTTTGTCTCTAGTTTTTGTGGATGTCTTTGTTGTACAAAGTACACAGGTGAAGCAGAGGCTTGCAGGATCAAGTTTTTAATTGAAAGGAGCCTCTTTTAAGGTGTAACTACTGCTGGGAACCTGCTGTGCTGGTCACCCCAACCACCACCCCACAGAGCCTCCCCCAAGCTCAGAGGGCCTTGTCTCACCCTTTCCACGGCCTCCCACTCCTCTCTGCCCGTAGAAGATTTTGTAGCAATCACCAATAGGCTGTGTGGGAATGTGGGGAGGAAGAAAGGATATAATTGCCTTCCTGAGTCCCAGTGCTTTCATTAGTTAAATGTCCTCCCATCTTTCCACGCTAGTCCAGCTTCTACTGAATTTTCATCAGGCCAGAAGAGGCCTTTAGGGCCATTTGAAAGCAACCATCAGATAAAAGCGATTGTCATCCTCCTTATGCGGCAGGCAGGGAAGCAGACACGGGCAGACTGGTCACACAGGAAGGAGAGAGAGGAGGGACCCGGTGACTCAGAGCTTTTGACTCCCAGCTGTCAGCTTGAGACGCTGTTCCAGCCAAGCATGAAAGCACATGGTTATCTCCCAACTCATGAATAATCCCATTGATTTAGGCCATAAACTCCAGCATCCAGGCCTTCACCGTCTGACTACGTTCGCCAAGAGTGGACAAACAGGAGTACAGGTCTGGATATTCCTCTTGACTAGAGGAACGGCAGCAAATAGTAGTTTCCCTGGTTCAGGTTTCTAAGAGAACCAGAAATGGGGATGAAGAAGTGGCTTGGTCCTCAGGATAAGGAGTCCCTTATCATCCCAGGGGTGATGGATGTCTCTCCACGCTGGCCATGAGTGAGCTCAGCACCTTCCTCACAATCATGTTAGATGTGTGTGTGTGGTGCTGCTCAGTGACATTCACCTCAGCGATCATTCCCCAGGCATGATGCCCAGGTGATCTGATCCCATCCCCAGGCTTTGCTGGAGGTGAAAGGGGCATTTGCACACAGGATGATACCCAGTGTCTTCTCCCAGCTGGGGTTACTGAGTTCTTCATCCCTGTGCTCACACAGAATTGGGAAATACCCTAGTTGTGACGGAATCTCACTCACAATCAGATATGTCTCTCAAAATTCAAAAACGCAGTTCAGGGTACAGTTCACTCCCCCATGGCTCTCTCTTGCTTTGCCTTTCTAGCACAGGCTTGAGAGATCAAGGGAAACAAGAAGGAAGCTCTGTTCCTGTTGCTGATGGGAGAGTGAATGAAACAACATAAATTTATGGTGGTGTTGCTACCAGATGGTCGAGCTATGTTCCCTTCTAATATGCAAAATAATAGTTTCACAGACAAAGTAGAGAGGACCAGACATACCAGAGCTTTTGGGAAACACATCCCATAGCTGACTGAAAAGTGTGTTTTACCTTTATCTGTTGACATAGGATTTTAGCTGGATGTCTGCTGTTCAGCCCTTTCCCCATAAGGGGAAGGGCTGAACAACAGCTCTCTGCTGCTGTTCAGCTCTTTCAGCTCTCTGAGAAAGACTCTGAAGCCAATGAAAATGGGGTGATTCTGTTAGCAATTTAAAGGGCAGGGTGTGGGGTCTTGCAGACTGGGACAGGAGCTGGTGGTTTAAGTAAAATGTTCAATAAACCTGGGCAAAGTCCATTTTGCTTCTATTTATGAGAAGCTTTTGGTTTGGTCCTTTGCAGCCTTGTGATCTCTCAGCTGGAGATGTGTGAGCTGAATGGACCAATCCCCACTGCCTAATATGTCCAAATATTCTTCCTGGTCTGCATCCATCTGCTGCCTCATGTCATTATGGCATGTTGACATGAAAACAGAAGGTGTGAATGGAAAGCTACTTCTGCTGGCTTTAGCTCACGACAGCTCAGATATGGGTACATTGCTCCCCTGGACACTGTGTGAGGCTCAGCGTGTGCTGAAGCAGTGCTGGAACACATTTCTGGGGCTGAGGCTTCCAGCAGGGCTCCAAGATATAAAATGAGGCCAGGCTTCCCTTATGGCTTCCCAATAACTGAAGTTCAACTGATCAAAACTCAGTTAGGAAGGGTGGCCCTTGTCCTCACTCAGCACTGTGGGGTCTCAGCTCTTGGCTGGTTTCTGAACCAGTTCCCTCTGAGATAAGGTGGTCTTTAAGAATCAGTGGCCAATACTGGATCAAATTCATCCACTTAACATTTGGTTGCAGATTCCCCTAGCACAGATGCTGGACTTTATAATCCACATTTAATTTCCACCTCTTTCATTTCCCCCCTAGGAATACAAGGGGAAACAAAACCAGAAAAGGACGGAAAGGATGGAGGAGCCCCACTTGTGCCTGGCTGCTGGGGACTTGGCAGTCTGACTCCTGCTCCAAGCCCTTCCTTCAGACTTCTGTCTGACCTCAGGTAAACTGCACCACAGCTTCCCCATTGCTCAGAAATAGTTAAATACACCACTCATTCCATAGCATTTACAAACCAACAGGTGGGAAGCATCACCTTGGAGCCAAGCACCTGTAAAATTGCTTGCTAAGGTATGTGCTCCCAAAATCGAGGCATGGAAAACCCAAGGGTTTCATAACAAAATGTGGAAAACCCCCTAAAATATTCTAACACTCCCTTTCAGGCCACACCTCAAAAGCAAGTGAGACTATAATGGCCAAATCCTCCTCTGGCAGGGGGCCAGGGCCAGAGCACCCTTTGCCCAGTCTCAGCCTACTTCAGCCCATGCAAAATCCCCGTGGGAAGAGGCTGGCAGGGCCCAGACACTCCATGGCATTGTCCCTTTGCTCATGGCAGCAGTGCCAGCTCATGGTTAGCGTCTCGGTGTCTGGCCAAAGCGCGTGGCAGACGGCTGTCTGAACCTGGGACCTGGGAAAATGGGGATAACATCAGGAAAAAACAAAAACACCTTACCTACCTACTGCTCCCATCTCATCCTGCTCTGGGAGATGCCTCCTTGCCGTGGACTGAGTCAGTGCCTGGTCTTACAGTCCCTCAGCTCTCCATGGAGCTGCTGCCTGCTCCAGGCTTGGAGCTCTTGGCATGTGGCATCCCACGTGCTGTGTCCCACCTGCTGGCTACAGGCAGCACTGGGAGCAGTGGCTTGGCTGTTTGTACCCTGTTTGGGCTGGTTTGGCCCCTCTGTGTGTGAGTGACTGCAGCTCCCCAGCGGGTCAGCACAGAGCAACAGCCCCTACCCAGGAGTATTCGCTGGCTCCTTTGAAAAATCTCCCCAGATGTTCATGGGATCTTAGGTTACCACAAAGCATCTGCCTGGATCTGGGCTTTGATTCTCCACTCTGTAGCTTTATTCCAGGCTGGCTGGGGCAGTGCCTTTCCCTCAGAGACCACAACTGACAGTTCTCCTCTCAGGGAGAGGGAGGAATGGGGCAGTGGTTGCATTTTGAGGGTGGGGAGAGGGAAAGGCTGTTTGAGGCCATGGGGCAGATGTAGGACTGGTGGGGATGATCAGGAATCACCTTTTTCCTTCTCTGGGTGGGATGGTGAAGTGGATGTCTCACCTCTGCTAGCTGTAACAAACATGGGGCTGAGCTCTAGCAGTAGATGTGTCACCTCCCCCACCTGCTCCACTGGTGAGAATGGCTTCAATGCTGCGAAATACGCACAGACGGAGAAGCTGAAATTGCCAAGTGGGAATTCAGTTTGTATTAACTCTGAGAGCTGGCCAAAGAAGGAGAAAACATCCATCTCAGGAGGGTTTTCAAGATTTGGACACTTGGCTTCACGTTTTGGTATGTTCAAACATGATCTGTCAACTCCCATCAAGGGAAACAAGAGGAAGAACAAACAACTCAGTCTGCTCAAGTCAGGGCTGCCATGGTCAGAAAGTTCATGAAGCGCATGGCTAAAAATAGGTTAGTCTGAACCCATGATGTAAGCACAACTCCACACTCCAGGACTGGATATTGTGGGACTCCTTTCTCTCTTGTACTAAATCCTGGAGTATTAGGAAGTGAAATGCAAAAAACAGCTCTTAGAAGTAATAATAACTTTCCTACCAAAATTAAAGCTCAGCTGTGCAACTTCCACATTCCTCAGCCACGTATTTGTGTTTGAGAAAATTCATAGTAAAGATTTTACTTACCTGAGCTTTGGGTGTCTCCATTATTAGTAGGCCACAAACGAATTGAGTGGATGATGCAAAAATGAGTGCCAATAAAATATTTACACCAATTCTTCATCCTGTGTGAAACTTCTTTTATATATATGCATATACGTAATACTGTAAATAATAGGAATTATGCTCATATTTTGTACTAGGGATGTAAACACTGGTCCCAACAGCAGTGGCAAATGAACCACTCACATTTTCTGATTGCATAATTTGCCTAGAGGATGGATACATAATTACACTATAATTAAGTATAATAAACAGAGAAAATGATTTGAGAAGGAAAAATTATCACAGCCTCAACCACATCAGCCATAGCTCTCTTCTAATTAAGTTATTTTATTAAACAAAATGTTTTTAAGGTGGGTCTGCTTTGAAATTGTACATTATAGCCCATGTAATGCAATTTACTTTATAAGTAAAACACAGCTTGTGTATGGACAGATGATACCTGATAGGACTCATGAAACACAGAGCCACTGGTCCAGCCCAGCCAGGTGCTGAGTCCCTCACAGCCCCAATCCAGGGAGCAGACCCTGAGTGCTGCTCTGGGAAATTGCAGCCTTTCATGTGCACTCACTCATGGGCTCTTGGTATGTTACTTGTTTGTTTGGGGTTCTTTCTGATTTAAGGGAGAGATGAGAGCACCAGGTAATTCTGATGCTGTCACCCTGTAATGATACAGCGGAGGCAAAGGACAAGAAAAGAGGCAGCTCAAGCTGGCCCAGATAACTGATGGTGTTTGGAGTTGAGTCCTGAAGCACTATTCCCTCTCAAAAGCTTTACCCTCACTGGTGGGGCTCAGCACTTGATGAGATGAGAAGATGAAGTTGGCTTTAATGTTGCTGTGGCAGAAGAAATCCAAATCACAGGATCCTGAACTACAGGACTCAGGAGGATCCCCTAATCTGCTCCTGCACATGGCAAAGGCCACCACACACCTCCAGCTCATTCCTCTCACAACTACAGCTTGTTTTTCCAAACACTTGCCCCTAGCCACTCAGAGACTACAGGAGCCTTGGGGCACTACTCTGCAGGAAGCTACTGCTCCTGCTCCCCAGCACCACAAAAAGTAAAAAAATGTTCAGCTTCAAGTTTCCGCCAGAAGATGTCTGGATACATCTGCCTCATTTCCCTTCCTCTTGTAAGTACTTGGAGATTGTGATCAAGCTTCTCTTCAAGCCTCTCTCCTGTAAGTGCACTACCACCTGATACCAATCTCTGCTGGTTTCCTGGCTCTCCAAGGCTCCTGGACCAGCCCTGCAATGTTCTTTGGGAAGATCTCTGTGTATCAGCAACCTGATTTCTTAGCTATTCACTCCCTTCTTCAAGTTTGACTTGCAATCATTTAGGTTTTCTTTCATGTCATAGTAAGAAACAGCATAACTTCAGTAGCACATCCTGTACCAACAGGTACATGCTTGGGATGAGATTTAAGAATGGATTTGCATCCCAACACAGGAGAAAATTCCTGGACAAGGCCAGGTTGGATAGGGCCCTGAGCAACCTGATCTAGTGGGTGACATCCCTGCTCATGGCACAGGGGTGTTGGAACCAGATGATCTTTAAGGTCTCTTCCAACCCATTCTATTCTATGATTCCAAGGACAATCAGGGAAAGATGTAACTGTGTCCTAAAATATCAGTAGTGCACAAGAGCACAAGGTCCTTGAATTCAAACTACTGAACATCATGTTAATGAGAACATCTCCAAGTGCCCAATGAAGATCTTTCTCCAGCTCTGCCTACTGCTCACCAGGGTAACAGAGAGCTGTGTGGTGGTGAAGAGGAATCTTCTCTTGTTTAGAGTTTTCCACTCTTAAGTATTTGCAGAGCTTTGAACCACAAAGTGCTGTGGGTTATTGATGGATTGCTGATGTGTGTGGCTACAGGATGCCTCGGGGTCTGTATCCTCCTCGTGCCCACTTCAGCTCCTCTCCCCATCTCAAGCACTCTCAGGTGAGTGGTGACCTGGTTTCAATGAGGAACTGCCATGACAAGTCACGTGGCAGTCACAGACGTTGCAAACTCAAGCCAAAGAGTCATTCTGAGATGCTTGGCAAATGCCAGACCACAGAAACTCAATGTGTCGTAAGATTCCACTTGGTCCCATAATGATGGGTGGGAAAAAGGAGGAGGATTATCCGTAGACCTCAGAGTGTTTTACAAAGGGAGACAAATGCTGCTATTCCCATTTATTGGACAGGGCAATGGCAAGCTGAGACTTGCATGAAGTCACCCAATTAATCAGCCAGAAAACTGCCACTGAAACCCATGCTCTGGTTTAAACAGGTTCTCAGACTGCCCTCATCACTGGAATATCTGAGTACCCTCCCGTTGCACATGAGGAGAATTTGGGCATGTCCATGCTGGCTGAGGCAAACAGCTGCCTGTCCATCCAGCCCCCTTCCCAGCCAGCTGGACACCAGCCATCTCCAGGTGGAATGTAGCCACATTCACACCATCCTGAGCCTGGATGTACAAACCCCACCACAGGCTGGGCTGAGAGCTCAACACACCCCCACCCTGACCCAGCTCTGTGGCTTCCAGGGTGCAGCTTGATTATGGGGCACGGACAAAGCAGATGCGAGACTATCTCTGAGAGCAGACAGACATTTCCTTATTCTAAATCCAGTTTCATCACCTGTAATGTCTTCAGAATATTTCCTCCTGCTTTAGTTCCCCCTGAGACATGGAGACAGAGCACAAATGTGTTGGTTATCTGCTCATGGCTCCTTGGAGGAGAGATTTGGAAGATGACACTTAAACAGGGATATTTGGATACACTACCATAAAAAAAAACCCCAAAAATATCCCAAATATATTCAGCAAGTCAGAAAAAAGGAAAGAGAAGGAGGCCATCTCTAAACTCAAGATCTAGTTGTCATGAGCAAGAGTACTAAAAAATAGGTAACTTAATGACCTGAAGGAAGACTAGCTGTTATTACAGGGCATTACACTGGCAAAGTTCCTGTACACCACAACAATAACTCTCTCCAGACTTCTCTTCCCTTCCAAAGCATGAGGAAACACCAGTGCATTTAGCCTCAATTCCCTGGCAGGCAGCATCACTTCCTTGTGAGAGCTGACACAGCCATGGGAAGGCTGTTCTTTGCAGCAGCTACAAAAACCCTGTGTGACCCAGCAGGTCAGACGTACAGCTGAAGAAATGAGTCCTGCTCCAAGGAAGCTAAAAATCCCAAGGTGCCCTGAGAGCTCATCCTGGACTAGTCATGCTCCCAGGCTTAGAAATCCTTTGAGTGTTGCTGAGTTCACATGAACCACTCCCAACTCTCCCAAGTCCAGCTCTGCTCACCCTGACTTTGTTTTCCTCCTTGGGCACCATCTGCCAGCAATGGGCCATTGGGCAAGGTGGGCTTCGCTCTGATGCTCTCCCCTGTTTCTGGATTCAGATCCCATCTGTCAGGGATCCAGTGGCTTCACTAACTCATCCCCCTTCTCCTTGGTGAAGCAGGGTAGCACGTGGCTCTCTGCAGCTTTGCATTTGCTGGGCTTTTGTGCAAAGCCCTGAGTGAATGTACAACTCGTGCCTGTGCAGAGAGGGCACGGGTGCTGCTGCAACAACAGACCCGGTTCACTTGGCCACAATTATCCAGGAACTTTGTGGCAGAGCTGTAAATAAAATACAGACATTTTGCCTTTTGGGGCTGTGTCTTCACAATAACACTACTCTTCCTCTGGGCATCTGGGCTTGTTCTCTTGTTGGGATGAGCTGCTCAGCAAGTCTCCTTAGAAGGGAAGAGCCACACTTTCATTCTTTAGAGAAAATGACACCACCTACATAGGAAAACCCCGTAGATTCTTGCAATTATTGCCATGCATGGACAGATTCCCCTCCCTTTGTGATCTTTACCACTTCCTCACCATATGGAAAAGGTCTGATCCTGATGAAAATAGTCATGGTTCCAGAAACGCCACCCAGACAATGTTGATTTACCTCCACAAAGGATGTGGCCCAGTGCTTTTGGCCAGACTTTACTGCAGGCAGCCAGTCCCATCCCTGCCTCCTCCAGGGCTGGAGAAGTCAAGGGACAATAACTCTGCTCAGCTTCACCTGGCCCACCCAGGGAACAGCTATTTCTGTACAGACACAGAAAACCCAAGCCTTATCCCTTTAATCTAACATCTCGTGCGTGTTGCTAAACCTAATGTGAAAAAAACCCCAAACCTGAAAATAGCATTAAAGGAAGCAGAGGATTTGAACTGCACTATATTTTTAAGATAGTCTTTTTGGAAACACTGTATTTAAAAAATAACCCTTTTACCCTGAAGTTTCTCAAACTATGGAGCCATCCCAAGCTCCTGTGAGATAAGGCTTGTAATTTGGAACTGCGTAATGAAGTAAACAGTTAGCTTTGCTCTAAGAGGCAATGTGTCTGTCTCATATTGCCCCCACTCCAGAGAGGTTTGGGGCTATTTGTGCTGGAAATTAAAGCTAAGAGCAATGATGATGGTGGCAGCTCATCCTCCATGCCTGACAGAGGGATTGTATCTCAGAATACAAATCTCCCTGGGGCTTTGGAGGAAAATCTGGGAAAAAAACACCACTTCTGAGAATTTAAGGCCCCCTGTCTCCCACACCTGCAGGACTGTTGATTTAAGGTGTAAGCCTGCAGTATTTGGGAGGGCAGCTGTTGACCTGGGATGGGCAGAGGCTGAACACTGCACCCTCCTCTTAAGGGAAGTTACACCAACTCAAGACTATTCTAACAGTAAGATCTCATTCCTTCATATTCACTTGACATATTCCTATTAAAGGGATGGCAAAACCAGTGAAACACAGAAGTTTCTGTGGTGGTTTTATGCCAGGCATAAATATCTATGTAGGGGCCTTTCAGGCCTCTTGGCATTCCTAGAGCAAGGACCAGATCTGACTTTGGATTTTTAAATTTTTTTCCAATTTGCTGATGTGAAATCTGACAGCCAGGCAGATGTGTCTGCCTTGAACTTTGGTGTGGATCTCCTGTTCCACTTCCCTCTGTCTACCCAAGCCTCAATAAGGGAAAGTAAAATTGCTGTCCAGAACCATTATCACAGCATCTCAGGTCTGTAGATTCTCAAGAGATTCCTCCTGGAGCTCTGGAATAGTTTGACCCAATTTCAAAACTAGGTATAAAGGATATATCCATAAGGGGAGCACACATGCTTGGAGCATCTGCAAAAACATATGTCAGCTTCACATCCCACTCAGCAGTTTCCTGGGCTGAACACACAGAAGTGCAGGTTTTGTGAGAACCAGCAGTTTCTGAGCCCTGGGTTTCTGCCTCTCATCCGTGAACCAGTCTTTCCTTGGCTGAGAGACACCACTGCCCTCCTAATCTGGCAGTTTTTGCACAGTCTTTCTTTATCCTTGCTCTTCCATGGTCTTTTTCACAGGTAAAGCTCCTCTCTGGCTGTCCTGAAAATCTCTTTCCTCACCTTCCAATTGGAAACAGAGGTGTTGTGTTATCTCTGCTTAATCCCAAATGGTGAAAAGAACCATTTCTAGGATCAGTAACTACACTTCAGATATCTTGGGATTGTGCTGGGCTGCTAATCTGCAGAGCTCATTGCAAATTTTTCCAGCTAAATCTTTTGTTTAATGAAAGATGTTTTGCCACAGGAGCTGTTTTCCTTAAATACATTTCTTTGAAGCAGAACTTCTAAAACTTTTGGCTGTTGTTTCTCATGACGATATCATTTTTCCTGTCTTATCAACATTTTCTGTGCAAACATACTCACTTATCAGCATGTTTTCCATGTCAGCAACCAAACTTGAGTCCAACATTCCTTCTACTACTGCCAAGAAAGCATCAAACTCCACAGAATGGATTTAAACAAATCACGTAGGTGTGGAGAGACCCTTCTGTGTCATTCTGTGCCTTTGCCTATGCCACTCACGGGACACATTAGTTTAAACCCTTAGAAACTCCCAGAGATGGAGATCTCTGCATCATCAGTTCCAGCATCTCCCATTCTTTATAGAAACAGCTTTCCTAAACTCTCACCTCCTCTTGTCCTTGCCCATGCAAATAGATCCATGACCATTGCACTCTTTTACCAGACCCCTTTCAGCTACTGTCTTCACAAGTGAAGCCTCTCACAACTGTCCTCAGTCTTTTCTAGACTAAACAAATCCAATTTAAAAAAATAATTCCTTTCAGGTTGTGTTTTGCGAAACCTCTTATCAGTCCTGTCGCCCTCTTCCAGACTTCCTCCAGAGTTTATATCTTTATCTGAAGTCTGGAGTGTGGATCTGAGGCCTGGGTCTCTCCAGCACCACGAGGACCTCCATACAGAGGGTGCTCTTAATATCCCTTCCAATACCAAGTATCTTTCTGGCTACATCATCACATGGTAGACTTAGACTGGAGCTTGTCCTACCAGCTCCCCTGGCATAGTGCCAGAACCTTGACCTGATTCCTTATGTGTATTTTTATTATGCATTTCCTTTTTTTCCACCTAAGATTATTTCTAAAGTGTATCCATGAACATTTAAGATCAATTCTTCTCCCAAAGTTGGGGTCTCCCAGCCTATTTTGTTGGTTTAACCTACTACTCCACCATCCAGACAGTTAACAGAGGTTTAAATGAACCGTGAGCTGCACAGACTTTGTGGATGGTCCTCTCATTTTGATAGTGAATCATGCCTGCCTAATCCTCAAGGTGTTATTCCAACTGATGGCTGAAAAATAGCAATTATGCTGATAGGTATCATTTCTGATACCAAGAGCAGTCCAAAGAAGACTGAAGCCAAGAGTGATACCAATGAGTAACAGGTGAATCCCTGTTTATCCCCTGTACCGAGAAACAGGCTTGAGCACCAAGCCCTGAAACTACACTCTCTCTTTCTTTTTTACAAGAGGACAGCAGCAAAGCTGGATTATTCATGGCTCTGAAAGCAGGATGGGCACATCCCATTTAGCATGGCCCCTAAAGCCAAGATGATGAGCTAACCAACTTTGTATTGTTAGAAGAGTCCCCACCTACACTTTCACACAAAGGGCCGCTTAGCTCATGCAAAACTCTGGGAGGATGCCATCTTTCATCGCTACCAGAAGATGTTTAATAAATGTTAAGTTGCCAACAATTAAGTGTTTGTGTGTGAGCACACACAGCCCAGGAGCTGCACACTGTGCCAGGGCAGAGCCATGTGCTGGGCACAGAGGCCACAGTGCCTTGGGTCCCTCCATGACTCCTGCAGTGTCCTGCTGCAAGGGAGCCACGAACACTCCATGGTCCGAGTAACTGATGGAAATACTGAGTGTCTGAGTGCACTAAAACACACAGGAATAAGGATATGAAGCATCACTGCCCCATGGCACAGAACATCTCTCAAAACCACTGGGTTTACATTGCTGCCAGCATCACCTCTGTGAGAAGTGCTGCATGGTCCAAAAGGGAAGTGAGCAGGTGGGAGGAACAGCAAAAAAAAATCCTTTGAGGTAACACATTCCCCTGTTCCTGCAGTGGTGAGCCTTGCTGTTAAAAGAACAGGCTCGGTGAGGTTGCACACAGCCTATCATTTGTGAACCACCAAAAATGTATTGTCCACTTTCAGTGGCCACCAGGAGTTCTCACAGTGCAACCAGCTAGAATGATCTCTTTATGTCACGGATTTTATGTCACAGAAGGACACAAATGAGATTCAAAGGAAGAAATCCTCTCCAGTATAAGAAAACAAGAAAGTCAGTGATACATTTGCTATGTTCCAACGGCATACCTTATCCTCAGCTAATGTAGGAAGTAATGTCTTCTCACTGTTTTTCTGCACTGTTCTTCCTTGGTCCTTGCTGAAGATTTGCAGGATGTCAGGAATGCCCTATGCTTCCCATTAGCTTAATAGTTACCTGGAAAACAAAGTGACCAAAAAAGTCATGCATAGAAATGTGCTTTTGACAAACATATAACAATGGATGTCTCCCTGACATATTTTCTGATTACAGCCTGAAAGCAGTAGCAGACACAGGAGTGCATCACAAAAATGTTTGTTCTACATAGGAGAGCTTCCTTACCTCTTGCTTTTACAGGGAGACAGCAGTTACTGTATACAGATGATCTTTCCATCTGGACCACCTGTATTCTAAGGAGTGGATGCTGAGGGTGTGTCACTTGCATTTCCTCTTCCCAGGGGTGTTGGGCAAATCAAGCCCCTAGGGCCTATAAACTCATGCCCTACAGCTTGTGGGGAGGAATTATCCCGGAATAACTTTGGTCTGTTTCTGACAAAGAGTAACTGGCTGGATCCCAAATGGTTACATCCCTGTAGAACCTTGCAGCAGTCATGGTTCTGGCAGCTGGGCTCCAGCACAGCCCATTCTCAGTGGGATCTCCCAACTGAGCCCAACGTGATTCCCCTTTCAGACTGACCAGGACCTCTCCATCGCTGTGTGTTCGCAGCAGATGCATCAAGTGAGCAAAGAGGGAATTTGTGGAAGCAGCTCCCTCTGCTTCCTCAGGCCAGTGCTTGCACTTAACACAAAGCATTTTTACTCTGTGTTAGAGTCTTTGCACCAAATGACTTTGTCCTAATCACCGCACTGCCTCCGTTATCGCCCACACAAACATTCCCTTCGGATCAACATACCGGCTGGGCCAGGAATCACACAATTGATGTTTTGCTTTCCACTGTCTTATCTAAATCCAGTTACTGCTCAAAATGAGACTAAGTCAACAGACTTAATTGAATGAAAAGGCTGTGAGACAACCTGGAGATTGGTGGCTGTGTGTGTCCGTGCAGGAGTTAATCACTGCACAAACACTTTGCCACAAACGGAGCCGGGCTGAGCGGGATCGGTTTCTCCTCAGCCTGGAAGCTCCTGACACGTCGGGGTTGTGCGAGGTATTGTTGGGGCTGGCAGGAGGATTTAGACAGCACTACAAACAATGTACCACCATGGAGAAAAGCTGGGGATGGACAATGGAGCAGCCCATCAGCAAACACTTCTGGTTGCTGCCTAGATTAGGAGATAGCAGAGATCCCAGAGTAATGGCCAAAAAGAATTGCTCCCTATAATCGCTGCTGTCCAGATATGTGAAATAGCCCTGGGAAACCTGCTGGGAGAAGCAGGTTGCCCAATGTCCTTAGCTCTTTCTGGGGAGGCTGCTGCCAGATTCCCAATGGCCCCAGTGGTGCCATCCCCAGCTCTTGCACACATCACAGGATTTTCCAGGCTGTACAGCCATGGCATTCCTTCCGCACATCAGGAAAGGTCTAAATGAAACGTGGGAACAGCCACACTGGGACAGATTCTTGCTCCACCCCACCTCTCCTCCTGTCTTTAATACAGACCATGAACAGACTCTATGGAAAGAACATTAAACCTGAATAGGGCCACAGCCAGGATCTAGTCCCCACTGTGACAGTGCTACACAAAGCTTCTCCAGGGCTGCAGGAGGAAAAGGGCACAGCTTTACCCTGCAGTTACAGCCTGCCCTGGGAAAATCTGTGCCTCTGCTTTTCCTCCCACCTGCTCAGCTCAGAGGCCCTGCGTTGGCATCCAGTGCCGCTGCTGTTCAGGGAGGCTGCAGTGGGAATGTTCATGTTCATGCCAATGGTTCATCTTGGCCACTGCCTGAAGGGAGGCTGAGGCTGCAAACCTCCTAAAATAGACATTAAATATCTTCTAATACAACATGACTCACTACTTTCCTGGCTGGGAGAACTCTCTCGGCTGATGGAGAACCTGAATCAGGTTCTTCAGTAGGCAGTGACAGCATGATGGACATCTCAAGGTGACTTTGCCATGAGCCATGTAGAGACAGAGCCATTTTAGCTGGGGGGCTGAACATGGATTTTGGCTGGAAAAGCTCATCCCTTGCTACAGAGAGACCCTATGCTTTGCACAGCCCACCCACTTGTCACCACATGCTGGCTTGGGGCCAGGACGTTTGGCTGTAAAACTGCAGCTGTGTTGGTGTCCCTTAAAAAAAGAGGGCACTGACCCAGCCAGATTCTTCCTCCCCACAGGAGTTCTTGCCCTTTGGCATGCCACATGAGCAGACAGCACAGTTTTTCCAGCAAAGTCAGGAAGGATGGGGAAGCTGATGAGCTTTGTGTTCAGGTGCATGTGGCCAGAGTGCTACGCAATGTCAAAAGAAACTGCTGCTGAACGCCCAGGATTCGGGATACAACAATAACACACAGCACTATATTTCATTCTTTTAACAAGTGCTGAATATGCAAAGGCTCCTTTCCCAGCTTCTGTCTTCATCTTGGAAGCTGGGGAGGAGCTGTGTGTATAATTATTTTCAGATGCCATCCACTTATATTATCTGAGTAGGATGCACAACTAATGGCAGCTAATGCCAGAGCAGAGGTCGAGTGAAGCTCACTCTCCTCTGGGAAAAACTGAAAGAAATCCACCATGTGAACGAGTCATTGAAAACAGCCTGGGATATATTCCCTATAGTCATTCCCAAAGTTCAAGGCCAGGGGAAAAAAGAGGGGGAAAAAAAAAAAAAAGAAGCAGCTTTTTCTGTGTTCACTAAACTTCTAATATTTGAAAGTGCTTAAAAAAACCACTCACACTTTTTTTCATACACTCATGGAAAAACACACTAAGCTTTTGACTCGATGGTTTTGTTTTTCCAGCGAGTCCCTTCCAGGCTCCACGCGCCCTCTCACAGTCACGTCTGCTGGGTGAGCTGGGAGCTGACAAACTCGAGAGGAGTTCTCTGTGATTTTGCCACATCAGGTTTCAAGTATCAGCTTGTTGGAAGTGCAGCGGAGAGGGAGGAGGGAGGGAAGTGGTGTGGGCTTTGCCAGCACACCTGCACAAGCTTTGGGCTCTCCTGGACACTCTGTGTGCTAATGATGTATAACCTGCAGAGCCTGGCAGCTCACTCGCTGAAGACTCTACCAGACAGGCTGTGCATGCCTCTGATTCCTAATTTCTTAAAACAAGTAAAAAACTACCCCCCACTCCCAACCCCGCGCTATAGGTAAATGCCCAGGATGGAAACTGAGATGTGCTCAGCTGGGCAGAGCTTCTACCAAGGCAAGGGACAAATGACAATTTAATTATGGAGCTTTAGGTCTAGGTAATTCCTCTTACAAAGCAAAAGGAAGGAAAAAAGTTGAAAGAGAGACAGAGTTCATTTCAGCTCCAATTTTCTGCTAATTTTTCTTTTCACTATTAGAGATGCATCTGGATCTGATTTCTAATCCACTCTCAGATTTGCTTGAATTAAAATCCCAGATCACTGCTGTGTTTTCAAGTTGAAGTGTGCATAGTAGCCAAGGTTCATATTGCAATTTCTGGAGTTAAGGAATGATGAGCTCCAAAAGCAGAAAGTGTGTTGTATGCCTGAGTCCTGGGGAGAAAAAACCTGGTTGGCACCAGTGTTATTTGGAACTGGAGACCATCTGCAGAACAAATAGCCCTGAAGTTCAAACACAGATACATTTTACATGTAGTTCTGCCCACTGGAGCTGCTCGGTGTGAAAGAGCAAAGGCTGCCATGCTGGAGATGTAGGAATGGGAAGTGGTATTTAATTAGAAAGCCTAGATATTTTTCAACTTTCCCCTGACATTTAAAAGTTCCCCCATTAGTTTGGGGTTTATTTTAATGAGACATTAACATTCTGACTAAAACAGCACTTGTTTTGGAATACCTGCACTTTATCTATTGCTGCTTGAATCCCAGTCCAGCATCCTGGGTATGTCTAAATCCAGTAGTCTAGTCTTGTTAGACTGGAAAACACCATAGTTCTCATGGTGTTATGAATCCCCATATTCTCTGGGCTTTCATCTCTGCCATGACAATTCCTAGCCTCTGCCAGGTGAAGCCAGCCAGCCAATATTTATGGAAAATGAACAGACTAATCATTTCCAATAGCAGGCCACGATTACTAATTGCATCAGTTTACATTGACATCCAAATGGACAGATTCGAGCCAAAAAATTGGAGTAATGGCTCCACCCATCTACCACCCAAATGTAAACAAGCCAGCATGGTTAAAAAGAGGACTGGAAGTCAGGGCTGGGGCGTTCTTCTGCTGTGTTACAGTGGGATAGCCAAACTTCCACACAACCTTCCTGCCAGGCAATTCATCCAGCCCTAAACTGACCTTACCTCACTCAGAAAGTTCAGTGGCTTTTCTCAGTATCAGCTTCTTTTTAAACAGGGCTAGAAGTGCACTGCTGTCAATAAGAGCAAGAGATTCTGTTTTGGAGATTGGGTGTTGCAGGGTCATGATTTAAACCTGTCAAGTACCTAAAATACAGCTCAGCCCAAGCCATGGCTGGCCCTGCTGTTGTGTGGGCAGGGAAATAGTTGCAGAAGGGAACGGAGTCCTGAGAAGAGCCCTGAACTTAGGCTTAAAACTTTCTTCCTTGCCCCTCTCCAAGTTGGCCTAAATTCAACTAAATTAAAGTATTCCCCAAATTACATTTCCAGTAAATTCACAACCCTGAACAAAACAGCATCTGCTGTTTGTTGAGGCATCTTTGCATGCCATGGTTGATCCATTCCTCCTTGTACCATCACCTGGAGAAAAAGGATTCTGCTCAGCTTCTAGCTCCCCCTCCTAACCGTGAGACCAGCTTGGCCTCAGCACGGCCTGTGTCTGCATCTCTGGACACCACAAGCCTGCTCAGAAGGGCTGGCTCATGGGAGGGAGCTCTCGTGGAGCCCAGGGCAGTTCATACCAGGGAGGGTCTGGCCTGTGAACACTCGCACCTGCAGGGTGAGGACAAATAAAGGCCCATGCTCCAAAGTGTGGAGAGCTCCAGCCTCCTAAGCCGTATGAAATCCCATTTCCTCTCCACTCGTGCTAAATGTAAAAACAGAAACAAAGACACACACCTAAATAAACAGAAAAGCAGAAAGCAGGAGGGAAGGGAGCCCTGGTGCACGCCAACTAGTACAGAGAGATGTTTTCTATTTGCAGTCCTCTGCATCAGACCTTGCCATGTCACGTGGGCCAGAATGTGAACGGGAGACTCACTGGACACACTTGCTTTACAAATGTCTCACAATTGCAGAAACACCTGCTTTACATTATTTTTTTTGCCGGTCCACAACAAAATTCCGCCCTGGTCAACAGTTCAGAGCATACCTCCTTTCCTCCTTCTCTGTGGATGGCTCAAATCACTGGTTTCTAAATCCTGGGCCACCACGAGATCACACTGGAGTCTCCTTCAGTAGGAGAGTGCATCAGAAGGCAGAAAGGTCAGTTCTGCTCAGAATTATGCCAAAGTGCTGGCCAGAGGACCAAACCCGCATGAGGCTGCTCATGGCCGGGTGGGGGGTGTGGGCAGAGGGGTTACCCAGCCCAAAGGGACTGCTCTCTCAGACCCATCTGTTTTCAGCATGAACCCCCCTGGCCACACCTCTGCAACTCACACCACTCCAGCCACCACAAGTTATTGCTCTTGGTCTCCACTGCTTCCTGTGAAGCTGGAATGGGTCTGAGACAGCGTCCAATGAAACCAAAGGGAGCCTTTCCATTAACTCAATGGGCTCTGGATCAGGCCTAACATCTGTTTGGCCCTCTCTGTACACAGCACAGCCAATTTATTCTTTATCCATTCCTGGGCCTCTTTCTCCAATAGCATCCATATTTTTCCTACTTATGGTTGTCATTAGCCCCACTAAGCACCACCCCAAGAAGGAGACTGCCTGTGCCCCTTTGGCAGCCAATCCCCTGGTGTGGCACAGTGATGAGTGCTGCCTCACCCCCTTATCATTTCAGCAAGGCTCTCCTCTCTCCTTGTTCAGGTTTCCAGCACATCCCTTTGAGCTGCCAAGCTCTTCCTACCCCCTCCCCTTCCCACCAAGTAATGGGCTGGTTTGTGCCTTCTCTTCTGTTGAAAACCTGATGAAG
Source organism: Hylia prasina (assembly GCA_013397195.1). Classification (NCBI taxonomy): domain Eukaryota; kingdom Metazoa; phylum Chordata; class Aves; order Passeriformes; family Sylviidae; genus Hylia; species Hylia prasina. Next base: position 2,256,829 of record VYXD01009300.1, on the reverse strand, counting down.
AATCAGTGCCAAAACCAAACAACAAGGTCCAAAAGCCTGTAAGACACCTGAAGAGCATTGCCAGAGCAGGGAGAGGCTCCCTGAACAGACATTTCCACCTTGGTTGATGACAGCCCAGGTAATGGGTTCCCTAGAGATCTGGAATCTGAGGGAGGACAGCCAGCACTCAGGTCCTTTGTCTTGTATTGGAGTCCAGGGCTACAGTAAGAGACCAAGCAACAATTATTCAAACTGGCTGTATCAGACCACAGAATATCTTATGTTGGGCAGGGGCCATAAAGCTCATTGAGTCCAACTCCCCACCTCCTCACAGGACTTTAAAATTAAACCATACAAGTATCATCCAGACACTCCTTGAACTCTGACAGGCTTGGTGTTGTTACAGCTTCCCCGGGGTTCTCTCCCCGCCATCCCGCTATCTTCTCAAGTGTGAATTTATGTGTTGTGCCAGTTCACAGCACTTCAGTTTCCATCCATTTCCACCAAATCTGTGACTCATATTGCAGAGACAATTATGGGACTGGGCACACAGTGACAGTGACAGCAACAGTGCATGAGACACCGTCCATTCACTGAGCAATATACAGGATTCATTTTTTTATGACTTTGCCGAGCCCTTGGATTCCAGGATCTTGTTTTCAACCGGCACACATGGATTCCCATGCTGTGACATGCATGTCATTGCTAAGCAGAGCAACAGCCTTTGCTCAAAAGCCAAGCTGCTTCTCACAGCAGAAAAACCAGTCTCCAGAGCTAAGTCTAGAGAGTCTTCCAGGCACCGATTCATTTTGGGCACTGCTGTTGCCTAAGTGAGAGCCCCATGCAAAAATACCTCCCCAACATACCCCCCAAATCATATGGGTTTGGAAATGGGAGCGTGTTGCCGGAGGCCAGATGTGGGGACTGGCAGGCTGCTGGCACTGTGCAGAGGCACATCTGCATGTCAGGCAGTTACTCATTCCTGCATACTTCCCTGATAAAATCTGGATTGCCTAAAGCTGGTATTTTCACTCCAGTTTCCTTATCAAGGTATTTACCACCTCCTGTCTGTGTCTTGCAGACTGAGGGTGTTAAATGCTCCCTTATTCTCTCCCTGCATGAGGAGCTAGAGCTGCTGTCCAGGATGGGATTTCTAACCCCACCAGAGCAGGTAGTGTGGCTGCTGACCTGGGCTCTGTGGGATCTAATCCTCTTTGTACCTGGGACATTGCTCTGTTGATCCTCACGCTGCCTTCCTGCCTCTGGTGGGCTCCTTCCTGTGTTTTGGGGCATTTGTTACGGTGTTTTCTGGTAGTCCCCAATCACATTTTAGAAGCTGTTTTGTCCTGTGCAGGGCTCTCTCCTGGTGTAGCTATTGTACAGCTCTAGGAGGAGAAGGAGAGTTTGGGATAAAGTTGTCTCAGGAACAGCAGAAGTGTATATGGCACCTCAGTAATGCACATAATGTCTTCTCCCTAAAGCAAAAAGCAGGTCTGTGTCACTTAAATATCAATACTGAGATAGGCCTGTGATCACAAAGATAAGGTGTACTTGGAATTTTGAGCAGTCCCTTTCCAAGACACCCCATACCTCTTTCCCACCCACTGCTGATATCAATCACCTATTTTAGGCAATGGCTCTCACAACCCCCTGTTCCTTCGGGAGAGCATCACCCTGAACCCTTCACAGGGTGTCCTTGAGCACTCTGCTGTTCCCCTCCAAGCTCCATAAAAGGGGAAAAAGAGAGACGTTCTGAAACACAGTATCCTGAAAAACAATTCATTTCCTTGAGGAAAAATACTACTGGATTACTCATTGGGGAAACCTAAGCAACAGATCTGTTTCAGTTTGGTTTCACAAACATGGGAAATATTTCATCTGTTTAAGAACAACATTTGTGGAGATTGATCAGCTGGGTTCACACTGCCTTGAGGGAGGATGTAGTTTATTTTGGGATGCTGATTCTACAGACAAGGCTGTCCTCAGCCCCTCCCATGAGCATTATGCTATAGGCATATAGTTTGTACCAATTAGACTTAAAAGAATGCTTTTCAGTTAAATTAAAATAGAATGAAACTTGATTTCAGAAATGCCACCAAGTAATTTTGGCTTAAGAAAATCCCCAAGCTTTACAGACTTCATAGAGAAAGATTTTCTTCTGGCATTTTTGCTCCATTTTTGAATTGGTGTTAGGGTTGCAGACAAAAAAACTGGAACTATCACATAGGGTAGATTTCTAATTTGAAACTTCTGTCTTGATGTAGACTGGCTCAAGAAAGTGACATCTCTTCAGGTGTTACTGTCCAGATGTTACCAACTTAAGCAAACTTGTTTAAATCCCACCACTACACCTCCCCACACACGAAGTGTTCTTGGACAATGCTTAATGAGAGCCAGGGAAAAGACCTCTGCTTTAGTGTAGAACCCCTCTGCTGGCAGATGTCAGACTTGGATCTGAGGTTGTCTCACTTGGCAGTGCCCATCCTGGTGAGAGCCCTCTGAACCAGATGGGCAAAGCAAGCCCTGTCACTGGCAGCAGTCCAGAGGAGCCAGACAGGGTTCACAAGTTGTTTTTTCTCCTCCCCCTGGTGTTTAGACAAGCCAACATTGAAATCAGAGACACGGCTGCTATCAGTGGTGGTGTTAATTGGGTGCCAACTGCAAGGAAGCCAGAATGACAAGGACACTGCTTGGGACTGTATCCTGCATCCAAGCTCTAACTTCCTTTGCACCCTCCCTCCTGCCAGTATTAAATCTGGCTAGGCTAAAACCAGCTCGAGACATGGCCACCTTTGCTGGGATTTCTCCTTGGACTCTCCCAGGGGCTGCAATATTTTGGAGGTGTTGTGCACCTGCTGCAAGCCCTGCCCAGGTGCTCAGAGCATGGGGAAGAGCAGCCTGGAGACCCCTGGAGCCAGAAGTACAGGAAAGCAGAGACTTTTGCCCTGCCCTGTAACCTCCCGAGACTGTGCATGAGAATAAAATATAGGGAACCATGTAGTGTGAGAGAGTAACTCAAAAATTACTCCTGTAGTGAAGAAACAACATAATATATTCAAGATGTCAGAGGTTAGCCATGGTGCATGTGAATCATGCTGCAAATACCTCACCTTTACCTCTGCCGTCATAATTAGATTACAAAGTTTTTATTACAGTTTTAAATTCTGCCTTTATAGGTTGCTGTCCAGCTGTGCACTTAAATCTGGTTTTATCACACTTTCTGAGCTCATCACATTTAATTCTGCCCCTACAATGCTGGATTAACTTTAAGGGTCACTGAAGTCAGAAGTCACTCACCCTTGCCCTACTAATGGATTCACAGCAGCCCTGCACTGCCCGAGCAGTGACGTGTACAGTAACCCAAATTTATCATCGGGGTGGAGGGGAAGGCAAAGGGGGGTGTTTGTTTATTTACTCCTCTGCTGGGTTCGCTGTCGGGACATTTGCAGAGATTACTGCATCAACGAGGTGTTGTTTACCTCCTCCTGTAGGAGCCTGTTGCAATGCAGTCTGCCCAGCACTGCTCTGAGCTGAAAGGGAGGATATTTAGGTCTGCCTGGGAGAAGGGGATGGCTGATTGATGAGGTCCATTGAGCTGTATCACCTGAGGAAATGATCAGCTCTCCCCATCCAGAAATCACACCTTGCTGCCCCACTCGCTCCTGCCAGAACTCCCAGGCCTGGTATTTTGTGAGTCCCATCACTGATATTTGAAGCAGTCCCAGAACACTGAAAAAAACATTATTTTTTTATTCTAAGGATGACTTCTTTGTTGTTGCCTACCATCAAGAAAGCAGGACAGGGCACAAATGAAACTCCTCATCTAAACAACGCTCACCCCTAGGTTTTTGCTTCAATCTGTTTTTATTCTCTGACCAGCAAAGATCAGAGAGGCTGGTGTTACATACCACCAAAATAATCCATTGCCTTGAAAAAATCATCCTGCAAGCAAGCAAATAAACCTGCTCTATTTAAAAAACCCACCCCAAATCATCAAGAAACAAGGTGCTGAAGGTGCAAGTGATTTACATGAAGTCAACAGAGAGTCTGAAAGACATCTGGGAAATCAAACTTGCTCCAGTGGAAAGGACATTTCTCTCTTTCTTGCTGACGAATACTTTATTAAGGCAGACCTGAGCCAGAGATGGACAGCATGGAATTTAGTGGAAAGTGGAGGGCAAACTGTCACTGAGTAATGCCATGATAATTTTTGACCTTTGGCTTTCAATGACTAGACACATTTTTGGAATCAAGGTTAATAATCTTCAGCAATATACGACCTTCTCCCCAGGAATGTGTGGTGATTAGGGCAAAGAATTTCACATGGTCACAAAATATCTATCTCAGAGTCCTGGGCTTATAAAATACTCTATTTCCTCCATTAATTGTGTCCACGTGGAGCTGTAACTAAGTAGCTGCAACAAATAAAACCAAAGTAATATTGTTTCCTTTTAAAATATTTCACTTAATTTGTGGAAGAGGTTTGGGCTCATTAAAAGTAGGCCATCTCCCATGAGGGCTTTTTCCTTTTCTTCTCCCAGCCTCTGGCCCAATGCTCAGTAACATGTAGAGCAGCACGTTGCTCCTTGGCACAGCCCTGGCTGGAGCCGCTCTCCCGCTCGGCTCCGCAGCTCCTGGGCAGGCAGAGCTCGCTTGGCCAAGCAGCTCCTGATGTGCCATTGCTCTGAGAGCAACAGTCCCTGACTGAAATTTCCTCCTTCCCTGTCCAGCTCATTAGGAAACTCGACTCCTTGCTCCCATGGAAAGATGTGACTGTCCCAATCCCTGTTTCTTCTGGGGAAATGACAATATATTGACCACAACCAGAGGTGCGAGCAAAGCCCAGTCCTGAGCTAGAGTCTATCTGAAGGCACCGTGTAGGCACTTGGCTGCTCCTGGTGGATCTCAGATTGTTCCCTGCTCCTCCAGAGCAAGTTGTGAGTCAGCTGCATCAGGGTGACACCAGGAACTGCTGTCTCATCACCAGACTGTGACAGTGCTTTTCCCTGAGCTGATGATAGTCACAAAACGGGCACAAAAGCACACAAGACAGAAGTAAAGAGCAACCTGGAGCAAGAGGGCCAGGCTGCCAGCAAAATCTCCAGAAGACAACAAATGATTCCACATTCCTTCCCTGGGGAACATCATTTTTCCTCCTTCACTGGGGTATCTGTTCCAAGTGCACTCCTCCAAAAGGTTGCATCCTCAACCACTGCTCTCTCTAAGCAAAACCGGAAGATCTGGTGATTGCACTGTCCCTTGTGAACTCTCCTGCTGCTGTGTGCTCAAACCTGGAAAGTGCTTGTGCTGCAGTGGGACTGGGGCAATGCCCCAAGGGTGGGTGAGGGAAGGGTCTGACCAAAGGAGACCAAACAAGCTCATGTTTGCTGAAGTTAGAGAAAGCTTAGGGCAGAAGGTGAGATCGTGATCGCTGCACCCGCACGTTTCACAAGGTGCTCTGTTGGCATCAAACACCCCTCCCTTCTCCCCCACTACTGACGTGGCTCCAAATGCTCATCGAGTATCTGGGACAGATGTTGTGGTATGCACACTTCAGCTCTGTTTTATGAAGACATTTCCATAAAATTAGAACCCACGATCCCTCTCCCAGTTTTTCCTTTTCTCTTGCGGGCTCAGTCACACTGGAGAAGAATTTATGCCAGTGTTATCAGGCAACAACCAAACTATTCATGAGAGCATCCCAGTCAAAAGGAGTTCAGAGGCTCCCCCAGTGCTGGGTCACTCCAGTTCTTCTCACTGGTTTTGTTCTCCTTCTAGGGGGAAGCCACATCTGGAAAATTACTGATGTCCTGCTGTTCACTATGGACACCACTGGGAACTGGCATATGGTCTTGTAAAGTGTGATTAGATCTACAAAGTAAACTCTCATTATGACCTCTCTCAAGGTCTTTAAAAACACATTTCCCTAACTGCTATGATTATATCCAAATTCTTTCATTTTGGTAATAACAACATCATCTACAGTTTCCTCTCTCCCTCCTCTTTTTTCTGATCATAATCTTGTTACTCACAATAGAAAAATCATTCCTCCCTGTGGACTTGATCTCTGAGCATGAACACTCTCCTCCCCCCAGAAATCAGTATAAACATAAACAGCTCCTCTGCTCCAGATGAGCCAAACATGAGGCATGGGGCTTTTCTGGACCATATGAAAAAGTCACTGTCATCAGACTCTCATTGGCATCATCATCATCACCATCATCATCAGTGTTATTATTACCTATGTTAGAGCCCCCCTTAGAGATGACAGTCAAGACCAAGGCCTGATGGGTATTTAGATGCTGTACAAGCAAACGTGAAGGCAGTCCATGCTGTCCACAGCCAGAAATATCTCTGACACTCTCAAGAGCCAGCTCAATTAACCTCCTGTTACTGCCATTTATCTGCTGCCTCTTTGTGTGATTTGAGTTCACCCTTCTGCAGCCCTTGTGATCACCAGCACAGCTGTACCAAATTTCTCAACACACAGCAAAAGCCCAGAATTGCTGTCACTCAGCTCCACCAAACATTCCCAGCAAATGACTGGGATGGGGGGAGGTTTTGCCCAAAATCTTGTCCCCACCATAAAAGCCATGGGAGAACTTGAGTGGGAAGGGGATTTCTGCCCCAAGTATGTTTATTCCAGAGTATAATGTTCTGCTCCAGGCAGGCACCAGTCCCAGGTGGCTTCAAAAGAACTAATTCAGGATCACCTCTGAGCCCAGAGGGAGAGCTGGACCTGCCAACTCTGCAAGGACCAGTTTAGGAACTGCAGCACCTGGGAAAAGGCATCTGACCACAGCAAGAGAACTCTGCCTAAGTCATTCTGGCATTCTCTGAGGCACAATGTGCAAAACTCACATACCTGACTGGGAGCTGTGTTTTGCTTCTATCAGATCTGTAAAGAATCATGTGATGGTGTTAAATATTTAAAACATCGTGATTGCAACAGAATATCCCACTTGGATGAATCATGGGAACCAAAGAGGCAAAAATAGACAGCAGCAGTTCCCCGTGCAGTGGGACTGTGTGTGCAAGTCACATCTGTCTATACAGGCATTTTCTGGATCATGTTCTCCAGGTGTGTTAAATGAAGACATAAATGAACACTTGGTTGGAGGGCCTGAACCATTTGACTTTGATAAGATTTTATCTTGATGAACACAATTGATTGACATCTCATATTTCTTGGGTTTAATGAGCTCATAACTGCACTTTAATTGGTTTAATTACCAGGGCATAATATTGCAGGTATGTAATGCAGACCTGTAATATTGAGTTATACAATATATTATATTTGTTGTACATCATAAATTACAACATGCAATATAACACAGTTTTTAATGAGAATTATTACCAGGATTATCAGTAGTGAATGTTCAGCGACATGAATAGAAATTTCCTTTAAGTAATGTCTTCAGGATTTGCCCTCCTTGTATGAGTTTCTAAGAACAACGTTCATCTGAGGAAAATGTGAAGGCTGTGAAATATGAAATTATTTCTCGGCTAGGGTGGGATTTGGCTTCAGAAAGCTCAGGGTCTAAGTTCCTCCAAGATGTTTAGGCACCTCACTCCCATTTCAAATTTCCATGTTTGCGTCAGAAATACAATTTTTCCTCTAGCTTTTTCCAAGGCTGGCTCAATGCTCACAGCATTTTCTCAATCTATCTATTGTCCACATTTTGGATATTACTGTTAACAGTCCCCCAGTGTTTTCCTACTATTATTGTTCGGATCTCTCCGGTGACACAATTAGCAGCTGGGAGAAGCACCGGAGTGTGGAATTGCGTCTTTAATTATCTTTCCATTGTGAGCAAGGATGCCATGTGCCCAGGCAGTTATTACACCTGACAAGGACAATGTATTTACAATGGGTGTTTATACAGGCTAATTCCTTACAAAAATACCTTAACAGAAAGGGCTCCACCTGCCTCATGTTCCCTATCGCAATTGCTAATTAATATTATTGTGCTGAAAATGATCCTATCAACTAAAGCCTCTTCTGTCATAACTGCTGTTCCCTGCCCAGCTATGCCTAATTAAACTGCTGCTGACTCACTCAGCAGGAAGGATGTTCAGCAGACCTGGTCTCACTGCTGTTTTACAGAGTCTCTGCTCAGCTCAGCCTCCCTGAGGCTGCCCTCGCTGCCTCTACTCGACTCCTGCTGCTGACTCAGGGTCTAAAGCCATAATCAGGCTCCTGGTAAAGTTCTGGGTTTAACTCCTCAGTAGAGCTGACCATACACATACATTCGAAGCCAAGCACCATCTGATTCCCTTTTCCAGTCACACTGGTTAAAATATAGCTGTGAGGGTAAAATTATTCTGCAGGACACTGTTCACAGCAACTGCAGCTGTTGCGAATTTTCTGTGTATTTCTCAAACTAAAATGATGTTTGCACTGGTGGCATAAATAAGACTTGAGCCTTCAAAGTGAACCAGAGTGGAATTGCTCTGCAGTTCTCTGGGAGTTGTGCTGGAGACTGGGGTGAAAGGCTGCCATCAGTCCCAGGAGGGTCAGGCTCAGTGATTTGGGCTTGTCTCTAGGTGTGTGAGGATACAACCGGGAGTCTAATGGGATTGACAAAAGGACATTACTCACCCCTCGGGAGACTGCCTCCTCTGCCAAAGAGCTCCTGCGTGGCCCAGCTCAAATTGCAAAACCTGCATGTTCTTCTGTTTCTCATCTGTTACAGACAGATAATTACAGAGGTGCTAAGAGGATAAACGTAGTAAAGTCTGGAAGGAGAAAAGAGCAGTAGGAGAGATGGGGCATGACCAGCTGCTCTTGTCTTGGGCATGTCTGGGCTCTGCAGTGACACACACAGGGCTTCTGGCCAGCAGGAAAATCAGTCATGACATCCCTGTGGCCAAGGGGGCTGGCTGAGGACTCTGAGGGTACAGGGTTATCCTCACCAGCTTTGCTTTAGCTCAGGTACTGATGTAGGACTCAGTCTTTTCTCCTGGGGAGCAGCTCTGCAGCGCATGTTACAGATAAATTGTAGGGGAATGTAACAAAATCCTGGGGAGGGACGGCAAAGTAAGAAACCCACATGGCTCTGCCTTTGGGCAGATCAAGCATCCAGATTGCTCCTTCTGGAGCTAACCAATAACAACAAAAAGAAACAAACAACAAAAAAATCCCCCCAAAAAACAAGAACAACAACAACAACAAACACTCCACCAAAAAACAACAAAGGGAAGCAAACTAAGCTTAAAAATTGAATGCAACTTCCAGTGTATGAAAGGAATCAGTTAATCAAACAGGCTAAAGGAATAAGAAAGATAAGGAAAAATGAAGACTTTTACCCCCATGAAATCAAGGGATTCCTGTGAAGAGCAGGAGAGGAAATATTTACTCCCCAAGAAATGCAACAGTGCTGCTGTGAAATGAAGCAGGTGGTCAGCACTCTGTGTCTGGGCATCTTCAGCACTAACCAGGATTAAGGCACTGCAGAAGATGTTCCCAAAGCACCCTGGGACCCCCTGCCCATGAGGAACACCCTAACCTCAGAATTCTCCCTCTGTGGCAATGCCCTTCTTCCTCCTGCATTTGGAGAAAGGCTGGAAGGTGGCCAGGATTGCCCACAGTGCCTCTACATCCCAGACACGTGTCAGCCAGGGACTGCCAGGGGAGCTGAAGATGTGCAGCACAACATTGGACAGCATTTGCTACTGCCACTAATAATAACGATAATAACAAAGGGCAGGGAGGAAATAATACTGAAGCTTCCTTCCACCTTTGAGCTCTGTGTGTGTTAGGAAAGCAAGGATTCCAAAAGGCACTTAGATCCTGCTTTGTCTGAAGCAGTAGTAAACAGAAATGGTTGGTGAAGCTTCAGAATAACCGTATATATATGTGGTTAACAGGCTAAATATAAGGAATACACATCTCTTTCTTTGAAATGTGCCAAAAGGGAATCACTTAGGAAAAAAAGATTGCTATTTTTGACTGCACTTTGCTTTGGAAGGAAAACATCCAGAAGAAAAACAAAAATGTCAAGAGCGCTGCAAATGTGCCATTTCAAAATTTACAGCACGAAGCTTTTGGCTTTTTTACCTTCAAGTTTTCATGCAGATTGTTTTATACAAGACCATGGAAAGCAGGAATGGAGACAATTGACCTCGGCTCACTTTTCAGGAGGGAAGGTAGAAGAAGAGTTTTTCTTCTGGGGTTATTCTTGAACTCAAGTCAGGTTTCAAAATTCCTTCTTGTCAGGGATTCTATTTGGAGTATTGCTCATATGTCTCTCTCTGTGTCACCACGGTAGCCACCCATGAAATCTCCTGGTGTGCCAATTCTCCCAGAGCCCAGGGCCCCAGCTGTGCAAAGGGAGGCAAGGAGCAAGGAGGTGACGTTTATAACTTAGCGGAGAGCATCACTGGCAGCAGTAGGTGATGAGCTGTATATTGTGACTGCAATCTTCAGCTCTGCCAAAAAAATCCCCTTTTCTACTGCACTTTGAGCCAGCCTGGGTAATGACAAGGAATCTTTTGTTGCCTTTTGAGGAGCTGGCTGTTGGTCCAAGCTCTCTCACTCTCATTAAGGAGGCAGCGAGGGGGGAGCAGAGCGCCGATCCCAGCGGGAACACGTGTCCTAGGTTGGCCCATCTGCAAAATAATTCTGAGTGTCATCCAGGCCAAAAGCTGAGTCTGGGATCAGACATGGCTAAGTTCCCTCACCACAGTGGCCAGAGCAAGTGTGGTGACAGTTACAGGGAAGGAAATGGAAATGTTTTGAGGTGTTGCGGCACAGAGAGTGACATCTGTGGCAATGGGCTCATCAGCTGAAGGATTTGGTGTAATACACATTGCAACAAGGTTGTACTCTCAGAAATTCATGGCTTGCCAGAAAAACAGATGAAATCAGACAGACTTATGATTTGGTTTGATTGCTTCCAAACTCATCTTTAATCTAAGTTCTTTTCATGGTCATTACAACAGGGCCTGCTTGAATCTCAGGGCCTAATCCTCAGCTGGTGCAAGCTGGAGTGAATCCATTTAACTAAGGGAGCTTTGCCAGTTTACATCAGATTGTGGCTATATTTAAGTGTAGGTCATTTAGAAATATGCAAGTACTTATTTCCAGCTATAGTTTATAAAGCAAATAAATCTGAAACCAGAATACACAGCATCCCAGTTAATATTTTCTTCTTTTGAAGGGACAAATATGATTAATGAACCACTTACACTGTAATGCAGGAAACCCATCAAATGGCATCAAGGTCTCCCCAGTCCATCTTTTGCCAAGAAGGGATATCCAGAAGATTGGTCACTGTGCTTAGAATGGTGGCAGTCCAATGTGCCACATGGAGAGAAACTGTAGGAGAGCAAAGGCGACACTGCTCACCTGCAGCCTCTAGAACCTTCCACATCCCAGCTCTGTTGCTGCTCTTTCACCATCCCTGCATTGCCACTGGCTCCTTCCAGGCCACCCCACGGACTGAGGGGGTGCAGATCCCTTGAAATAAATGGGCCCTTTCAGATTTTACCAGATGAGGAGTTGGCTGTGGGATTCAGACAAGCCCTGGTCTTACAGTCTCATGAAAGAACTCAGATAAAAGATGTATCTGAAAGGAACAAAACCTTGAAAAAACCCTGTGTCCTTCCTCACATTTCAAAACTGGTCAGCTCAGCTTCCAGAACCCCAAACAGCCCCTCTCCAGACAATTTTGCAGTGTCAGGGAAGATGAGCAACCATGATTTGTCTCACTGCTGTGATGGGCTGATTCTGAATAGGCCCTTCATTCAAGAGGGAGCACAGATTGGGAATTACTTGTGATCCTTTATATCTAGGGACAACTCCACTTCCCACACTCTAATTTCTAGCCATGGAGGATTGCTCTGACCTCAGCCCCACAGACCTGTATCCACAGGAACATTCTCCAATCATGGGAACAGTCACAATGTAACAAATAAATGCATTTCACCAGGAAGGGGAAACTGTTCATAACTTAAGGAAGAAAAAAGGTGATTACCTGGATTGAACGTAACGCAGCAGGTTGGAAGAAGTAGCAGCAGTTCCCTGAAAAAGAAGCAAAAAGGAAATAGGTTTTCAGACCCAGGGATCAGCAGCTCTTTCACTGTCTTTTGGCAGTAGCCTCTAAAAACCTCAGTGCAATGGTCTCCAAACAAGACTAAAACCTCTACGTAATATTTGAGCATCAAGAAAACAAAGCGTGTTACCTAATGAAGTCCCAAGTAAGAGAAATACTGATTTTGTTCTATGTTTTGTTGTTATTTTGGTTTTTTTTTAACATCCTTTGCACTTGATGATTGTCTCCCTTGGCGAAAGCGGTCACGTAATATAAGGTGGAGGCAAAAGAGCTACATTAAAAGCCATAATTACTGCTGTTTCACAATTAGTAGTTCTATTTGAAGATGTTTTGAGTAAGATTTATGGTATGTTCTCTAATTTTTTATTTATAATTATGAGGCAGAAACTTAGCCTTGAGTATTTCTTCTCTAAAAAGTTTAAAATAACATATAGCATGGTTTTGGTCTGTAGAGAGGGATACAAAAACAGGAAAAAACATGTAGGAAGAAAAGGATTTCTTTTTGTGTGTGTGTGTAAGCAAGGTTTAAATGGAATAATTAAATTTACCATAATCAATAAAATGTGTGAGTCGAGTTTATTGAAGTGGCTATTTCCCATTGCATAATTTCCCTGGGGAACTTTCATTTTTAATTCAAAAATAAAAAAATAATAATTATAAAAACAACCCCCTGAGCACTTACTGTAAATATGCCAGCATATGTGTGAGGTTAAGAAAAGCACGAGCCTACACCCAGGAATCAAAGAGGGGCTTACCACTGCTTTGACACTAATTGTAAAAGCTGAACATTTTCTAGAACCATAATCAAATCTTAACTGCCATGGGGGACTCGTTCAGCAACTCACAGTAATTCTAATAAGATGCAGAGCCTTTCACCTTTAGGTCACCAGTTCAAACCCACTTTGGGTTGGGTAGTAAACAGAAGGCAAATCATGAGCTCTGTGAAGTGCCAGAGCATCCAGAGAAGATGCCAGAACAGCTTTTGGGCAGGAGTGGGAAAGGCTTGTCCCGTGTCATCCATGTTTTCCCTGGGACTGATGCACCCACCTCCTTGGAGGGCTCATCTCGTCTCTCTAGGCCTCAGATCCTCCCTTCTGGAAGGGGGATGGGGAACCCTTCTTGCTCCATTTCCTCCATTTCAGCTGGAGTCTCCCCAGGTGCCCCAATGCTCCTCCCCCAGAGACCCTGGAATTGCCATGGGGCTTCCCAACACTTCTGTAATGCCTCTTCCAAGAAAACACAAATCATGGGATCATCTCTATCCCACTTCCACATACGCAATTCCTCTTCATTAATGGGTTCATTTACTTGAGCACCTCATGGCAAACAGACAGATCAAACAGGCACCTGGAACTACCAGGCCCCCACCCTGCTGACCTGGGCTGCACAACAGAGAGCTCTGCCAACCCCAGCAGCACCTGAAGCCCAAAGCTGAGCCCTCACCTCAGCATTTTCAGGTAGAACTCCTTGAATCACTCTGTGCTCCTCCTATGGGAAGTCCCAGCTCCAGCTGAGGCTCTGGCACTGCCTACAGCCCCCCACAGTACCTGAAGTTTTGTGACCAACACCCCACTGCTACCTCTGCTACACCTAGGCCTAGATGGGTCCTGGCATCTTCCTTGAGGAAGCCATGGACACTGGTGCTCCAAGCTGTGTGAGTATCAAACAAGACCCAAGCACCCTGGAGACAGATTTGCCTCTGGCACAGATGGCAGCTGTCCCTCAGACACAGCTCAGAGGCTGCTTTATGGTCTATGGCTATAGGATGCAACTCGAGCTTCCTGGCTGTGATGCTGTGTGCAGTTCTGTGCATGCGTGTGAGGGCACAGAATAGTCTGAGGCCTTAATTGTGTCTCATGTTACTACAGCTGAGAAGTTGAGGAGCTCTAAGGAACAATTCATTCATTGTCCTCTACACATCTGGGTTAATGTTTCCTCCTTGGAGTGGGCTGTACCAGCGTGTTCCCTCTCTGCTCACCACAAGCCAGCAGTGCCAATTTCCCTCCGTGGCAGCTCCAGTGACAGCTGTTTACTTGGAAGCTCATGAATTTGATATATGGGTGCTAGCCACAAATTAATGGAATACTTTCCAGATGCAACTTCTTTAAATATTCAAACAATAAGCCAAAAGCACTAAGCTGTCTTGGCCATTTTTTTTCTCTCAACTCTGGATGTCTCTCAGAGAAGATGTAAACACAATTCCTTGTGCCACTGGCCAGAATGCTTCAGATGTTTGAAGGGCCAGCAGTGGCATGAAGTCCTGGGTGGGAGATGGCTGATGGTCGTTGTCACCGGAAGCCAAACCCAAAATGGCCAAGAAAGAGCAAAATTAAGCAAAAGGAATCCTTGAGGCTGAGCTATAGGAGGTTGTCTCACCAGCCTGCTCTGGTGAGGAGCTGCGTGTGCTGGCCTGGACCCTGAGCTCAGGGGAGCTGCACAAGCTCCAAGGAGTGGCTTCCCAAAACATCTCCAGAGCCTCATCTGGAACAGTTCAAAGCAACAACAACAGCCTGCTGCGGATGTTTAATGGGCAGTGGACCAGGACCACTAAAATGCCTTGAAGCTCTCCTTGCCAGGTGTTACCCAGAAATCCTTCTGAGCAGAAGAGTGGAGACCCAGCTCAGAAATGGAGACAAGACCTGCCCAGGTGTGCCTTTCTGCCCAGCCCAACTTTCAACAATGGCATCACTTTGTGACCTCAGTTTGCATCCACAGCCACCCTAATGCTGAGGACTGGGACAAAAACAGCTTTGAGGGCAAAGATCAGCAGTCAGAAGTGAGCAAAATTGCTGTAACTTTGACTGTTATCTTTTCTGCTGGAAGCTGACAGCAGGTCTAGCTGAAAACATTGGTGAAGGGGGATGGCCATGCCAAAGCTGTGTGGTGATGATTTACACCGCTGCAGAGCTGGGCCAGGAAGCATAACTTAGTTCTTGGCCAACTTACATCACTTTTTCTTCCCTCCTTGCATTTTCTTTGGCATTTTCTTCTTTGCATTTACTTATTTTCTTGCACTGAAATTTAACATGATCTGGACAGCTGGACTACCAGGATATGGATTTTCTAGCCAGTAGTTAAAAGGGAGGAACTTTCTTATATACTTTTATCTACTTAAAAATACCAACAAACATGGGCTGCTTGGCCTTAGATTGGAGGAGGGCAGGGGAGAGCTCCAAGAAACCATGTCCGAATTTGAAACCAGTTCAAGCCTGAAATGCCTGTTTGAAGATTTCTCCTTTATTCCCACCAATGCTGTTATTAATTAGAGAATGAATAGCCATTACAGTTATCAGCAATTTCATGGAACTGAAAAATTCAAGTTCATTATCTTATGGGAGGAAAATAAACATCATTTTACAAGGTTTTTAAAGCAACAACAGTAATAACAAACCACCCCAAACTCCAGTCCACAGGCAGAATGGACATCTGCTAGAAAAATATGATTATTCCCCCACCCACCACCCTCAAATTTAGGGATTTGTGGAATATGGGCCTTGCCTAAAGTTGCTTGGCAGAAATCCCCATCTTAAGTTCTTATTTAATGAAATCATGTGGTAGTAAATCAAACACAGAAACAGGAATAAGTAAGTCCACCACATCCTTTGAAAATAGTATGGTGTGACTCTGTCACCTCAAGTTGCCCGGGCAAGGAATTATCTGTATTTGTCAACCAAAAAGCAGCACCCACCAGTGACCCACCTTTTGTGTTCACCTCTGAATGCCACATGAAAGGTGGCAAATCAGTGTCAAACACCAAAAGGGAAAGTAGCCAAAGAATGGGAGAACAACATCAACATCATGTTGTAACAACCAGCAGGTTGTCATGATTTAGCACCTACTAAATCTGACAAATCTTTGCCCAGATCCTCTCTCTGTGGTTTTCTCTGTGCCCTTGGTGCAGTCACGAGCTTCAGAGCCTGAGAGAGGTCCTGGGCAGACTTTGGCAGCTGAGAAATTCATTATTTGGTCCTACAGAAACTGACCTGTCAATATTTGCAATGATCAATCCCTGCTAAATCATGTTTCCATTTTCTGTCCCATCTTGCCTCTTTTCCCCCAGAATCGAGACAGTTGAATTTTGGTGCCCAAACTCTACGGAAAAAGTAGGTTCAGTGAATTTTTCAACTTTTTTGAAGGAAACTTAGATGACATCTGGAAAGTTATGACAAAAAATACACTTTTCTTGTCAACATTTGCCTTAGGGGTATGAAAACATGGATTTCATTCACTGGTATGTCCAAGAAAGCAACTGCAGAAGAGAGATCATCAAATAATATGTTCAAAGAGAGTGATCTTGTTGAAAGCAGTTGAAAAATGCATTGTATCAGATGCTTCTAGGTGCCCATTTTGATCCCAATCCACTCAGATTGCTGTTTTACTCATGGCTGCCACTTGGAATTAACTTGGTCACTCAACCACACGTGGAACCCCTCATGTCTCCAGTATTTAAAGTAATTTCAGTGACAAAATACACAAAATTTGGTATCCTACCTCATCTCCTGACATTGTCAACTTCTAATTTAAGAGTTTTATTTTTATAACTTGAACATACTAAGATCATGATGTTGTGCTTGTCACTGTGTCCTGGATCCATAATTGTTTTGGAGCTGGGATTCATGACTGTGAAATCCACGTGAAAGGAACTTCCCAGAAATCCCAGGATTTCTCAGAATCTCTGACTGAAGGCCATTTAAGAGGATATGACTCTGTAATTAAGATTTTCTGAGGGAGTTAAAAAATATAAACAGCTCAAATGTGGCATTTTTACGACCTTAATAAACCCAAAGGCAGCATTTACCAGGTACACACTCTAAGGACAATAAAAAGGTCACTATGGAGGACTTCATTTGAACTTTAGTTTGTATTTGAACTATTTTTTGTTTGGGCTGAAATTTTCCCTGTATTAAATTCACAGCCCAGTTCTAAAAACAAACAAACAAAACCACCTCCACCCCACTGCCCCCAAAAGACACACATTCTGAAATTAGCAAATACTCAAGTATTTTTATTCTTACACTAAGAAATTTGCTTATTAATTTAAACTTCAAATTCTGTTTGTTTCCAAATGTTTTCTCTTTCACTAAAATGGTAAATTCCAGACATTCGGGGCTGAACAAATAATGATTTTTAGTTGTAATTTTTTTTCTCCTTTATTCCATTTACTGAAAAACCACCAAACTGAAGAAAATTATTTGCTCCTGCACTGCCCCCCCTACAGAGGGTGCCCCACCATTACCATGAGTTACTGTGCCCTGTCAGATACGATGCTCTGGGATTAGGACTCAGGCTTCACAGGCTCCACTAACTCCATTTCAGAGCAAAGAGGAGATGAATTTGGAATGACCCTTCCAAGCTGACTGAGCTCCTCCTCCCATGGCAGCAGGAACTGGTGCAGCCATCAGGGTGGAAGAGGGTCCCATGTAACTCTACTCGAGCTCCGGAGCACCACAAGCATTACGTTTTATGGCTCCTGCAGAATACTGGGGGATACTAATTTTACAGGTGCATTCTAGCAAACTGCAGTCCCTAATATCAGAATGCCATTAAAAATAATGCACTCCTTATGCCCAGGCAGTTAATTTAATATTAAATCAATAAAACATTTACTAGAGCTGGTCAGGGGCCTGGCTGCTGACAGCAGACTCAGCTCACGGCAACAAACGTCTCCTCACCCTTTGCAGACAGCTGCTGGTTTATTGTGGAAGACGTCTTTGGTCCTGACAAACAGCCTCCCTAAGCCCTAATGAGTGCAGAAATTCAAAACATTTGTGGGACATTTATTAGCAGGAAAATACACCAGCCTTTTGGGAGATTTGGATCGACAGCAGCAATCAGCTGTGGGCCGAGGTCAGTCCAGCACGTGCAGGGAACACAAAGTGACTTTCTTGGCTACAGAGAAAGGGATTGGAGCTCTTTCCAATTGGTTTCATCTCTGGGATATGGAGACTGGGTGGAAGCTTTTCCCTGTGATGAATTTTCACTGATGGAGTCATTCTACACTCCACCAGGTTCCCAACAAAATCCCCAGATGGCAAAGGTCACTGGGATGGGATCCATCACATCCTATCTGCTGTTGAACATGAGTGAGTCACTTGGCACGACCACCTTTCCCTCCCCATGGTCACTTCCAAATTAACACAAGCACAAAAGACAGGATTATGCCACTATGCCTGACAGGCAATGTGGTACAGTGACATTAAGAGGTAAAATTAGGGAACTGTTTTGTTCTTTTTCGGTTGGTTTGGTTTTCAGCTTATTTTCATAAAAGAATAGAGGTCAACTTTCTACCAAGAATCTGAGAAACAAAGCAGAACTTTTAGAGCAACTGCAAATGACACATCAAATAAATGGCAACAACAAAAAAGATTAATAAAGGAAAAAAACCCAAAAGCACCAAAATGGAAAGAACTGACCAAGCTCCCAGGGAGCAGCAATCTGGCACTTTTCTCTGAAGAATGAGCAGATATCTTCTACCCAAATGGTTTTGTGTGGAAAGTACAATTACTTGAAAAAACCCTGCACAAGCTGTTTCCCATCCTTTGGATGGGAAGGCTGAATCTGCCCTGAGCCGACAGAGCTCCAGGGACCTATGGCCAAGATCCTTCACTCAAGAAAGCAGATATGGGACAC
Organism: Hylia prasina; assembly: GCA_013397195.1. Taxonomy (NCBI): domain Eukaryota; kingdom Metazoa; phylum Chordata; class Aves; order Passeriformes; family Sylviidae; genus Hylia; species Hylia prasina. The sequence goes on along the minus strand of VYXD01009300.1, from coordinate 2,238,164 downwards.
TGATTCCCATGAGAGTGGCAGGAAGCACTGTTTTAGGCACACTGCCCCAAACCCACAGATTTGTCTCCAGCACTGATGACACAGGTACTGGGATGGCTGGTGGAGCCATTTGGCCAAGGCAGGTGTCTGCCTGGAGGCCAAGGTGCTTCCTGTGCCTTCCCTGAACCCTGAGGCCCTGGGATGAGCAGGGTATGCCCAGCTCAGACTTGTCCTGACCCCGCTGATGCTGTTTGTGTGAGGAGCGGCCCCACCGCGCTCACGGAAACGCTTCAGCCGTAACCCACAAAGCCAAGCCTGGCAAGAATTAATATTCAGCTCAAGCCCTGCGAGCTTCCCTTGGACATCAGCATTCCAGCACATCTAATAGGATGAAAACAAATTTCATGCCATGAAAGCAGAAAACTGGGTGAGGTCTGGGAGTGTAGTTAGGATGTGGTTTTCATAAACTCTCAGTACTGGCTTAACTGCTCTGATTACAGTACAGGGGTAAGAGAGTCCCACTGAATTCAACAGGAGAAGAATTAGGGCAGAACCAAGTGGTTTTGAAAAATCCCACCCTTAGATTTATATAACGTAGAAAATAAGAATCACATGCCAACCTTCATAGGGGAAACTGGTCCGTTAAAATGTGTATCATTATTTTAGCCACCATTTTTAATGAGAGGATTTGCGGCAATGATAGATGCAGCCCGATGGTGACTGGGGAATGGCCTCTGGCTGGGGAGAGCCAAATTTCACTGGGGAGACTCACAAGGATATCACAAGGCAGCTGAAAGCAATGTGTTGATGATTTCCTTTGTTAAAAAAAAAATAAATTTTAAAAACCCGAACACATTTGTAGCGAGAAAGAACTTTCCTTTGAAAGGAAAACAAAATGTCCTATACCCACCTAACAGCCCATTTCTATGTCCTAGTGTTCTTCCTGATTTATGATCGAAGCATCTCTGGAAACCAAACAAATGTCTTCATTCCACCTTGCCTTTGGAATGAACTCCACAAAAATTGTACTGGAAAATGTAGGCTAAAGCTTTTTCACCAGTAGCCTTTGATTAGGAGGTGCTAGTGTCCCTGCTGGCCACCGTGGTCCTGCTGGGACAGAGGTAGCAGGTGGGACATGGTGTAAGAGCTGAAGAGACAGGACTCACTGCTCCAATCTGGAACACGTTATTCACCTGCCCATATTGCAGGAGAAGAGGAAGAGTAGGACAAAAATGTTATTTAAAAGCTGAAAACCCCAAGCTGTTCCCTGAAGCAGCGCTTTGGAGCACATCACCATTTCCTCAGGAGGTCGCAGTAGGAAGCAGAATGAGGTTGGGGGACACACATGGACAAACACCATTTGCCATCACCAGGGATGGAGGGAAATGGCCACTGACCTGTTCTTTCTTACCCCAAGTGCTCCAGCTGAATGTGAGACCTCCCCATGTGTCTTGACTGGAAAGTGCTGTCACCTTAATCCCAATGCTGTCAGCAGAGCACTTATCAAGCTGATGGATCAGGTTGGGATAAAAACAGTGCCTGTGCTTTGGAGCACTGCAGTTAAGTCCTCCCATCACTCCCAACTCCTTGCCAGTCTCTCTCTGCCCTGCCCAGCTCCCAGACATGCTGATAGTGTTTTGCTGGTGCCCTGGCATCTGCTGGGCTCACTGCTGCAGGCTTCTGTCTCCTGAACCCTCACCCACACCCTCCACACAAGGTCTTTGTCAGCAGAAATGTTCCATGGGTCAGGCTCAGCTGGACAGCTCTGCAAAACCAGGTCTTAAAGCTGCTCCCACCACTGCACAGGCACTGAGTGGGAAAAAAAGTCACCATGAACAGGTAATTAACAGTGCTGGGCACAGAGATTGGAACCCCAGGGGAGATGTTACCACCCTGCCCAGATTTAGGCTCCTCACTCACCTCTAAGGTCACATTGGAGGTTTCTCAGTTCTGTTCTGAGGAGCCCAACTGAGGCTCCTGGCACCCATGACCCAACCAGGATCTTCATCTGCCACATGAGATGCCACCCCAGAGGCTTTAGGGGAAAGGATGCTTTTATCAAACATTTTTGCCATGGCAGACACAGGGAGCTCTTGGCTGGGTCCCTCCACTCTTTCCCCTGCTTTATTTGCACAGATGTTTTTGCCAAGGCTTGTCATCAGCCTGGGGAGGGGGCAGTTAAAAAAAATAAAAATAATAAAAATGACTGAACAAGTTGAAGAAATTGCAAACAGTAAATCTGGCGCTCACTAGGCTGAGCCCAATAAGTTGCTGAGGTTGTACTTTTCAGATTCGGTTTTAGGCTCTTGTAAATTTTCAGTTATTTTTAACCCACCTTTCTGAGCGAGCCTAGGAATGAGAAAGTAATTGTTTCATCAACTCAGGCTATATAAATCTCCTTGGGGTTTATTATTTGCTGTTTCATTTTACTGGCACAAGAGCTCCTAGGAAAGTACAATAACCCACTCCTTGATTTACAACTTGGAGGCAGGCACATGCTGAAAACCCGAGCGCGCAGCACCTGAGGAAAAGTGCTCCAAGTTAATTGAAAAGCTTCAGGAAACTGGAATTCCTCGCAGTGATACTGTCACATGCGTCAGCCACCAGATGTAACTCCAATTTTCTGCTTTCATAATAAGAATCCAATTGATATCCCCAGAAATAAAAACCTGCAGCCAGAATTACAGCACATTTATCATGAGCAGGTTTAAACCCTACAGGAGAGCTGCCCTCAGCACAGGGGTTAGGAAGTGCCGGGGGTGCTTTTCTTGTAAAAAAGCTTTTTTGTGCATATACCTGTGCAGACAGACACACAGGTATCTAGATTTCCACAGGCAGCCTAGGCTGAGAAAAAGGATGTTGCCTCTGGAGAGGAAACACAGGGAATGGCATTTTTGGGTGCCAAATTTAGAGGTTTCCAGCTTAGGTAGGTTTCACACTACCTTCAGTGGGGTTTGCATTTTGTCAGGATGGGGTTTGTTGTGCAGTGTTTAAACTGCAAAACCACCCAGCTTCCTGGCCTGAGATTTCCTTGGGACCCCAAGATGTAGCATCCCTCTACAAAAACTACTTTACTCCCCATCCTTAAGAAACAGGACTGCACCACACTCTGGTGAGAACTCACCTCAGGCTCAGGGGTATCCAACGTCCCCAGTGGGATTTAGCTGTCCTTGTAAAGCTGGCAGGCACTTGTCTAATGTAAACATTCCCATGGAGATTTTACATACATTAGGGTGAAAAAAGCCCTTTGGTTGTTTTCTGACCAGTTCTAAGCAATGTCTGACTTTACTCAGACCGGATGCAGTTGGTTTAAGGATCATCATTTTCAAAGGGACAGCTCTGCCTCTGGATGAAGCACAAGTGCCTCTTTACCCCATTCTACAGCTGGAATGTGCTATTTCAGAGAGAAACCACAAAATGCAATGAAATTAGTGACCCTACTGGCATTTAAACTCTTTTTGTATATTTCCACAGTCAATAATCTTAATATATTGCACCCACATGTGTGCACAAAAGTATATATCTATATATGTATGTAAAAATATATACATAAATGCATTATAATAATATTGTCACCTAAGCAGCATATTTGCAATGCCAGTCCCTTCCACATCAGAGCAGGTTTTTCTGCTACTCCCACCCTCCTCCCTGCATCTCCTCCAAGACTGTTGCAAGCTGAGGGTTTTTTTAAAAAACCCTAAACTGCCAAAACTGTAGCAATTTAATTATGTCAGCTAACTTTTGTCCTGTCACCTTATTTAACAGTCTCATCTTCATTAGCAGCACACATGCTGTGCTCAGGAGTAATTCAGCTCAAATATAAGAGGCCAAATTACTTCTCAAGTTTGTCAGACTTCAGGCACGGGCTGATTTCTCCCAGCAAACCCACTCCAAAGCCACTTATGGATAATGGCACTGGCATAAATCCTGCCTTGGAAATTGGCCCCCACTCAGCCCTGCCAGAGGAAGACCAGGACAGGCTGCAAGCCCCCTTCCTGGTCATGAGGACTGGGGAGAAACATCACCCTCCTGCTGGCTGTAGGGAGTTGGGAATGCCCCTTCTTACAGCTCCTGCAAAACTAAATCCAACTTTGCAATATGCTGGGATAAGGTGCTTTTCAGTACTTTATCTGAAGTGTCCTTCTCCCATCTGAGACTCTCTCTTAATTTTTTTAATCAGTTGCCCAAATCTCACCAATGCCTGTTTTTTCATGACATCTGGAAGGATGTGTCTGGTAGGAATGACTGATTTCCAGGAGCAGACTAAGGAGGCAATTCCATGGAGGAGTGGAGAGCACCCATAATGCTCTGCCCTCTCGAAGAAGAGCCATTCCAAGGAATCAGCCCAAAGTACTCTCATATTAACCTGCCTCTGAAGTTTAGGTAAACTTCCTGATCACTTAGACTTTCAATTTATTTTTAGGGAACTATTTCCAGTAAGTGGTTCAAGATGGATTACAGTTTAACTGGAAGCTTGGGAATAAAAAGATAGTCACAGAAAAGCTGGGTTCAATTCTTGCCTCTGCCACAGACTTCCTGTATAAATCTGGACATGCTGCTCCGGGGAGGGGGGAATTCACCCACCTAACTCAAAACATCGAATTTCAATGGCTCCATTAAAGAGCTCAGGCTTCCATTAGAGCCAGAGGAGTGAGATGGGCTGGGGGGGGATCCAGAGCACTTCCAGGAGAGCTGCACTCCCCAGCTGGATAGGGAGCACAGGCACAGTATATCCCCTCTGCACTTCTGACATCCTTGGGGTTCAGTTTCTCACCCAAGAAATATTTTATGGATTAGTCACAGGAAGATAATTGTGCCCAAACTGAGCCTGAGCTCAGGACAGATGCGTGAGATGCACCAGGCAAGACCAAAGTTTAGATTTAAAATGTTTCATTGGTGTCTGTGATTTATCAAATTTCAGATATTAAAAAAAAAAGTTATAAAATGAAACGAATCCAAGTATATCTTTTATAAATTTGCTTTACCTCCCCCCCTTTTTTTTTCTCTCCCAATGATTATCCCTGGGATCTTGAGAAACACCGCATCACTGCAAAAGTACTTCTGATGACATTGGTGAAAATACTGTCAACAAAACTGCAGAGCTTCATGAGTAGACCCCCAAAACCAAACACCTTTCCTGTCCATGTTTTTGAAATGAAAAAATGGCCATGCATGCTACTGAAATAAATTCAAATTCTTCTATTCTTGTTCTTCCACAGACATAAGTTGTAAGGACTTTTTTTTGTACATCTTTAGGTCTGAATGACTGAGATCACTGCTCCTTACATCTCTAGAAATAAATTATTTGAGAACACTGAAATGCCCAAGAAAAGAGAGCAACATCACAGACCAGCATCCAGTATTAGGTAAGGAATTTTAAAACGTGAGGCTTCATATGTATCAGGTTCAGCTCTTAGCAATAAATGTGTTGAACATTCCTGGGGCATTTCTTTTCCTGGGGATTGGTTTTGGGTTTTTTTTTATGACTGTAAGTAAACACTCCCTTCACAAAACGTCCCATTTGGGATTGATGCTATATCAGTATCTGAAAATTGTGCTACTGAGCAGCTACTCAGAATCCTGCTGGTGATAAATTAAACCAGAGGAAACGGATCATTTCTACTATCAGGGTCACTGTTGTCAACTCCTAACAGGGCAATTGACTTGTCAAGTTGTCTCTGAAAGCCTGAGCTCAGATTTCATTGCCTTTCACATTTTTTTTTTCAGAGTTTTATACAAGGGGTCTCTGAGCCTGTCTTTCACCCGGCACTTTGGGAAATTCCAGGCACCAATCCTGCTCATAAATTGCAGAGGAACAGTCTCAGCATGAGACTCTCCTACTAGAGCAGCTCTGTGGAAATATTAAGTACAAGAAAAGATCCAGTAGGGATGAGCATGGGAACAGATGGGGATTTGCTTGCGTGTCATTATCAGACACGAGCAAGAAGTTAAATGGTGAAAGGTCACTTGGAAAAGCCACAGGACACCTCCAGCAGCACGAGGAGAAGAAAAAGAAAGCTTTGGCATAGAGGCTCACTCTATTATTATGAGTAACAACCAAATCCACCTGCTAGAGACCCACCAATAACATTTCCTAGTTACATTTTTACAACTTATGTAACAAACTTAAAAATAACTATGGTAGTTAGAAACCAAAACAAGACCAGTTCTGTGTAACGTTCATTCAGCAAGAGGGAAATCCTCTGTATTAACCAAATTCCAGGCTAAAGAAATAGGTACAGCAGGAAAAGCATCTTGTTTTAGTATCACAGAGGGTAATGCAGGAAAGCAGAGGCAAAGCCATGTGAAGTGCTTTGCCATAATGTTTGGGTCATGCTGCTACCTAAATTAGAGTTTCAGTTTTCCAATAATGCTCTAGAATAATGCAGAAACTCAAGTGATTACTTAAGGGAAATGTCACTCATAAAAAATGCTCTTGTTCCAAACCCAAAATTGGTCAGTGGTCAACTAAAAAATTTCTTCTGTTGTTCGATTTCTTTTGGTGGTGGTAATGCTGCTGTTGCAACTAAATTGAAAGGGTTCTATTATGATAATTAACATCCTTGGTCTTATTACTAATTAAATAAATAGTTCAACTTTTTTTTTTTTTTCTCTCTCCAGAACTAAGCCACATCAGTTTTTCCATGGAAGATCTCAGTTTCAATGCAAATCATTCCTGGAGCACTGTTCTGCTGAAAAACAGTGACCAACTCTTATAATTATGGTTGAAAATGCAAACACACCCAGAGGTACCATAAACCCTTGCTGCCTTTGGGAATGTCTGAGTTTCTCTGGCATCTTCATATACAGCCATGGCACCTCGAATGCAGGAAGAGACGCAAGAATATGTGTAGGGGGTTTCTCTGCTTTGCCCTGTGAGAATTCCTCTTCCCTCCAGCCCCCAAAAGCCTGCTTTCCCTCCCAGTTCCATGCTCTTTACCACCTCACCCCCAGTTTACCCTCTTGTCATTTCCTCTTGCCCTCTTCCCGCCGTATCACGTTTCCAGTTCAGAATCTGTAGATCCACAATTGTTTAAAAAGCAGCTCAAACTTCCAACTTATAAACATCGCTTCCTCTGTCTCCTGAATTTATTTTAATAGCTGATATTTGAGCCCAGGGGATTGTTTTAACTAACACTGTATAGTCAGAAGGAATCACTTTCCTCCAGGCTACCTCTGGGTCAACAGCATAAGGCAAGACCCCCTCACATTTCATTACCCAGGGATCAGATCCCCTTTCCCAATCTATCACTCTGAAGCTCATTCCTCCTATTGCTCTCAGATTTGCCTGCATGATTCATGCGGTGCCAAATCAACAGTATATTTGCTTTTTTCTCAGTTCATTGTTTTTATTTGCTTACATGTTCTCTGTCATAGTTCAACTCATAAATCAAGGCTGGTTTATTTTTTACAAACTCGTTGAAAGTTTGAGCCAGTTTCCAGTGTTATGAAAGACTCCCAATACTACATGTCCTCTAACAGGTGGAAAATGTCTGTGGAGGCTGTTTGGATGGGAATGATTTTCTAACTTAAAGACAAAGTAGTGTTTATTTATGGCTTAATCTCATTCCCAAACAAAGTAACAGTTCCCTGCACTGAATTATCTCCTTGTGATGCTATCCCACTCCCATATGGCTTTATTATTTAAATAAAAAAATATAATATTGAAACAATTTCTAGCTGTTAAGCTCGTGTAACTGATGACAATGAAACAATATTCCTGAGCTATTTTAACAGACCATTTCCCCTTAAGACAAGCATGAATGTCCTAACTAAATTTGGCATTAAAAAAGCAAGCAAACATCCCAAACACACTCTCCCCCTCCAATACTTTTATTTAACTTTTACTGTTGTAGATCAAGAGCTGTTAATTTACCAGGTTATTAGTGGAACACAAACACCCCTTTCCTGGTGATCTAGACATGGAGAAAAAGAGACTGCAAAGAGCTTCCCCCAAAGCTGAGTGTTGTGCAGCTTCAGGAAGGTCCTGCTGGGAATGAGACTCACCTACCCCACCAGGTACAACAGAAAGAAATTGCCCCTGAAGGTCCATCCTGCCTCAATCTCACTCACCAATTTGGGGGGTAATTGGCTGCTATGAGCGACAGCTCCACCTCGGCAATTTTGTGTGCTGTGGAAGTTTAAGAAATAATTTAGAATAATTGAAATGTTTCATTTCTGCAATGTTTCCTTTGGATTTGAACACACAACCATTTTCTAATATTTTTATTACAGTGAGAATTAATGTTTTATACACCATATTGTTTTAGACAGGAAAGCCATAATATTTATCTAAAAGATGCAAGAAAATTTTGTTCGACAATTATGAGCTTTGCTACCTTGCTTTTTCTTCAGATGAAAAATTGACTGAAACTGACCTCTTTTTTTGTAAGATACTTCAAATTTGACACATCAGCATTTTCCAACCACAGCACACTTTGAAAAAAACTCACCCAACTTGGACAGTCCCTGTGAACTTCTACTCTCTGCTTGCTCCTTTCCAGCTCTGAGATCATTAGGGATGGATCCAATACTAGGTTTCCATATGCCAAGTATCCCTTTGTCCCACACACAAGCTGCCATCTCACCGAAAAACCACTTCCAAGCCTTCTACTTGGTGGAATCAGCAACCTGTCCTTCAAGTCTTTGCGAAAATCCTGAATTAATTTGCTGTAGAGCCATTAGAAATAGTTCCTTCTTCCTAAGCACTGATACTGTTTTTAATCGAGATCAGCTCTAAACTCAGATCAGGTGTTTGTGAAGCCACGCTTAATTTTATGCCATTTATGCCATAAAAATGACAAGAAACACATAGGAAAATTAAGAAAACATGTAAGATTTCAGAACCTATTTCCCCCCCAAAAAAAGCAGCACACACATTTTGTGATAAGTTTTCATAGGTTCTTCTCCCCAGCTGAAGGTATCATTGCACTAATCCTTGGCAGTGGGATGGGGGAGAGGCAATGTTTGGAGACCAGACATGCTGAGGTGGAGATGGGGATATTCAGTGATGAGAACAAACAGCCAATGGCCCAGGATTCCCTGCCACGGGCTGATAAATTCCCATCTGGAAGCAAGACCAGGGAGGCGATTTCTGGTTGGGGCTCCATAGTCAAACAACACCTAACAAAATTCTGTAGGCCAGAAATATGGACTGTCCAGCTAAGTATTTCCTAATGTTTTAAAAATGTATTATTTGCTCTTTCTTTCTGTTTGCCAGAGCAAGGAGGTAACTCTGCCCACAAACCTTAATTACATGAGCTATAACGGCTGGAAGAAATAATCCCATTTTCAGGCACACAAACCTTTTCTGTGTGGGTCTGTGTGCCCAAAACTGTTCCAGCTGTACCTAACAAAGAAGATTACCTGTACCTGAGAGCCTTGTCTGCCTTATATCCACAGACAGTCCAGGCTCCTGCAGCACCACTGCTTTAACTGTGCTTTTCAACATTCCTGGCACAGCGAGACTTTCAGCTTGGGTTTTACCTCTGGAAGTAACAACATACTGGAGGCAATTAAAAATATTAAAAAAAAAAGGGTGCATGGCTTCTATTTGTCCCTTTCAAAACCTCCCCCACTGAAACTAAAATTATATAAATCCAATTAGGAAGGGAACTAAAAAGGTTTAGATTTTTATACACTCCTCTAAAAGGCTGGATCAGCTGCTGCAGCCCCAGTGATACATGGCAGGACGCCGCTGGTGGACATGGACCCGGCCTGGAGAATTCCTGCTTGCTGCCATGAAAACAAGAGGGTTGTTGCAATGTGCACAGACCCATTATTATTAATCTCCTCCAGCTTCTGGGTAGTTTTTGAATTGTTCCTCAATTTTTTAAAAAGTGACTTATGGGTTATAGGGAGAAAAAAAAGCAGGGGTTTTGCAAATAGCCCCTCCTTTTCATTCCATTTGAGGGCATTAATTGCTCATTGTCTGTAATTAGAAACAAAGTGCATTCCTACTCATTTCACAGGCAGACAGCTGGCCTGATGTGACTCCACATACAATAAACCTCCAGCGTGGTCCTGCAGACTTCCTTGCATCAAAGGTAACATGCATAGGTTTGAAACACATGGGTTACGTCTAAAGGGCACTGCTGGATGAAGAGATCATTTAAGTTGCTGCTTTGAGAGCATTCCTCCACTTTGGAAGTGTGTAGATTAAAGCAATGACCATTAAGGCAATGATAATGCTTATGAGATATTATAAACATTATCAACATCTCCTCCTTCTAGTTTGAAGTCAAAGTCTTGGGCAGGATTTTGCCTTTTCTACGTCAAGGCAGGCCCCAGAAAATTCCCTTAGAAAGGAAGATAGAAAAACAAGAAGACATAATTGACTGCTTCTAAAATGCAGAGTTTTCCATTTCTCCAGGTTTATCTCTGTCTCTTAGCCTGGTAAATGCAAAAAGGTGAAATGCAACCACATGATTTTATTGGCTTGACAGCCAATTTCCCAGGCTATAACTTGCCTGTAGGAAATGTGGCTGAGAAAGCCAGCCCATTAACTTCCCTGTTGCTGTGAGCAAGCAGGAGAGCGATGGTTTCCACAGACAGAAGGGAAGGGGAATGATTCCCCACTCCACACCTTGCTTCAGTTTTAAGGAGACTCACACCGGACTAAACATCTTTTACAGTGGGAACTATTCATAAAGCCACCAGTAAACCAAACTTTTCCTGTAGTTTCTGAGGAAGTCAAATAAAAACAAGTTATTCTGAGTCAACTTTTCTGGAGAAAAGTAGGTAAAGAGGAGGCTCCACAAGGAGGGTCAATGACAGGAACTGAATCCCTGGAAGGATCCTGGGCATACTTGAAAAGCCTCTTCACACAGGGGGAGTCATTTAAGAGTCTGCAAACCATCTTTGTTTGCCACACAAGTCAAGCTAGAGGATTTTGCCTGAAGCAGCACAGGAAAAACACATTTCATTCATTCTGTGAGCAGATTTGTGGGACTGCAAAGCTCTGGTGTCAGCCAGCCTGGAAAAAGGAAGAGGTGCTTGGGTGGGTGCTGGGCACCCGAGGGCAGCAGGCAAGAGAGAAAACTGAGACCCTGAAATTCTGACTCTGGGCCAGGCGTGGTGACCCACCAGATGTGCCACAGGCACAAGCCAAGAGAACGTGAAATAGTTAAAATTCCTAGGGACAGTTAGTTGTGTTTATTTTAAAGCTCACAGCAGCCCTTTAAATAAAGAAATAAAAACCTTCATCTCCAACTGCAGATAGACCTAAGCATGAAAGTGTTGTGGGGGAACTCATTATTAAAATACAGACCACACAGTAAAGGCTGACACAACTGAGAAGGTATTTTTGTTTCCAATGCTAAAGTCACTAGAGATATTTGTTTCACTTTCAGGAACATCACTCTTGCTAGGCACTGTATAGAAAAACAGCAACAGGCAGCCCCTCCTGAGCCCCTCAACCATGCATGAAACATTGTCTGAAAACCAACCCCCCTTTAAAAAAAAAAGCCAACAAATTATTTTATGCCCCATATCATGTCCTGATTATTGCAGATTTAGACAGATTTTTCTGTTGTTGTTTAAAAAGTAAACAAAAACTGGCATGCTGCAAGAGAAGTGATTGCCTCAATAGAGAAGTGCCCATTTATGTCATCCCACAATTATTTTGAGCACTATAGTTGAGGTTAGCCCCTCCAAGGCATGTACAAATTGCAAATACACACAAATAATAACGCTCATGCTTTTGGAAAATGTGAAGCCCTTTGTTTTGGAAAGGTTGTTCCTATTATTTGTGGCTTGCAACTGTCATCATTATTCAAGCCTTGTCTTCTTTCATGATTGTTCTGCAGCTACTGGGTGCTTGAGAACTTCCCCAAAATTAATATACTTCAAAGAACCAGACATTTTGTATATAGCTTAATTACAGCCTATATAATTAAGTTTTTAAATGATAAAAACTGTTCTGCGCCATAAGTGTACTCAGACTTCTGCTCACAGGCAAGCCACTACATATCACCCAACTGAGCAAAGGGCCAAGAAATTCCATTTCATTAATTGTTTCCTCCAAATCTGAAATGTAATTACATATTTTCCAGAGACCTTTGACATTTTCACACTGTGGCCTGGAATCTGATCGTACCCTAAAGTAAACTGCCTGGCTGGTCACAGACTTCACAAAGAAATATGGTTAGAGAGGTAGACCTGGCTTTTTTTAGAGAGGAGGGAGCTGCACAGCTTCAAGTCAGGTTTTGTTACCAGAACCTTGCAAGGAATGAGGAAGAGATAATGAGCTGAGCTGTTGCATCAAGTAATCGCTTTCAGAGGATCAGAAAAGGCTCTGGGACAGAGGAGAGGTTTTCTTTGCCACAGCCATGGCTGGTTAACACAGAAGCTAGAAGGGATATTTGAACTTCGCCTTTCCCTGCGTTTTTTCCCCTGTGTTTCTGGACTCTCTTTTCGAGCACCAAACCCAGGCTGGGTGAGCAGACAAATCTGATCCATATGGATGCAATGCTCCAACACTTGATGCCTCCCAGAAACATCCCACCAGGTAAGTGCTGCCAGGAACCGGCACCAAAAGGCAGTGCTGCCATCCTCATTCCGAGTGGGCAGGTCCTTGGCTCTATCACAAGGTGCAGTGATTTATTAATGAATAAACCATGAATGAACTCACTGGCTGAGAACTCCCTGAGTCCCATCAGTGGGGCCCAGCCCTCTGGCAGTGTCAGATGAGTGTGCTGTGTACACACACGTTAGCGAAGAGTTGGTTCGTCTACTTTTGTTTAGAGCACGTTAGATCTCAGTGCAATCAGCCCTGAACTTCTGCAAATGCTAAATTCACATCAAAATTCCATTTTTAACATAACACCACATGGGTTTTTTTTTAATCTCAAAATGCTTTTCTTGTGTTTCTTTGGATGCCTCAGCTCCTAGACAAAACATATTTCTTCAAAATGTCGCTCTGTTTCCCCTCAGTTTCACGTACCCGAGTACAGCACCTTATTAGAAACAAAATCGATAGGTCTCCATGAATCATTACATGGAGTTTGGAAAGGAAAAAAGAAATTTGGCAAGCCTTTAGTCAGTAATATGTGCTTCTAAAACCTACTCTTTGAAAAGGCTAAGTTATTACATTGTGAAAAGTAGTTACTCAGCACGTGCTGTAACTTTTCATAGGGATTTTTAGGCCAAATTTAAAGAGTGCTAACGATTTTGAATGCCAGCCTTGAGACCCTACAGCAGGATGAGGTTTTAACAAAACTCGAACAACTGCCTTCCCTCCCCCAGGTCGTGCCTCTTTAAAGAGCTGGATTTTTGGTGCCTTAAAATAAAGTACCCCACATCTCCAGGCATGGAAAGTCTTGGCCTTCATATCCCTCTCCATACATTGAGAGTAAACTCTCACTCAAGGCAGTGGGAAAGCTCCCAGCATCCACCAAAATATGCTGGCACCCTGGGAATGTCATTTACGATTAGAAATAGGGAGAAACCACAACTGGAAGTGTCTTGTTCAGCAATGTGAGCAGTGACAGGGCACATCAGTTGCTTTCAGACTGCCTGATTCTGGTACTGGCAGCAATCTCACCATGGAAACTTGGAGTTAATTTATCCTGCTTCATTCCTCCCCTGAGCTCCCCATCACTCCAGGGAAGCCTGGCAAAAGGCTCTCTGACAGAGGTTTGTACTGAATGCTTTAGAAGCTGACATAACCCAAGGGTGATGTGGGGTACTTACTCCTCTTTTTCATTTTTTTTAATAAATAAATAAAAATACTTGTGAAGGCAGACTAGAGATAACGTATAATTAATTAGATCACAGTTCTTTGAGCCTACTGAACATCACAGACAGATGCTGTTGTGGGGAGAGCAAGAGAATTGAACCTGACTCCTCTACTTCCAGAGGTCTGGCTCAGGGGAGGCCTGCAAAGCTGGAGCCCTGCAGTGGAGTGGACAGGCAAGAAATCCCAGTGCATATCCAGCCAGGCATCAGCTCTGAGCCCCTGAACTGCCTCCAGGTCCCCCATGCACCATCTGGTTGCCCCTGATGATGCAGCTCCACTGCAATCTGAACCTTTCTTTAACATTTCCCAGCGAAAGGGGAGACAAAAGCAAAAGGATCATTTACTTCCTCTAATTGAGAAACAAGATAGGAAGACAGATAAGTCAAGGAAAATTGGCACAATTCCACAGACTTCAACTGATCCTAGAGAGCAGGGTGATGAGCGTGGCATAAAGAACGAGCGCTTGCTACTCTTACTGCCCTGTGATAGCGATGCCAGGCTGTCCCCTTACACATCTCATCTGGGCACAGAAAACCTCTTCATAACACTTTTTCCCTTGTCATTCACAATCTGATTCTTTCCTTGTTAGGACAAAAATAATACAGTGCTAGTTGTTGCCAAATATCCACTTTTGAAACTCAGGCCCAGTCATTTTTAGCTAAGCAAACTTGGCACAAAATGAGTGTTGCCTATGGACAGAGTTTATAACGTGGGAAGTTTGCCAGGATCCTATTGCAGCCTACTTTGAGGTCTGGTGCTTCACCTTCTCACCCTACAACAAAGATTAAATAGTCTTCTAACAAGGGAGAAAAAAAAAAAAAGAACACCTGATACTATTTTTCTTTTCCCTCCCTAGGAATTACAGTCCACAGGAGATGAATTTCAATAATGCCATGAGCAAAAACATGGCTTTGCCTGAAGCCAGCAGAACTTCTCCAGACTGGGATTATTTATGTGCAACACACATGTAAACACACATGCACACACAGCCAGCTTTAACAGGAACCTGAGAGAAGAACTCTGCTCTCACTGGGTTAAGAGCATGAAGAAAAATATGCTGTTAAAATAAAAGATAAACAACTGCTGTGAAATAACTCAAAGCCACAAGACCTTTCCTTTAGAAAGACACTGGCCAGCCCCAGAGTGCTACAGAGGAAGGAGTGTAACACACCAGAGCTCACACATCACCCCATCAGGGCAGAATGGATCCCAAAAACATCTCCTGAGGAGCAGATCTGACAAATTCCTCTGGGCATTGTTTAGATCTCTTTGCTGACAAGGGAGATGGAAGATGCAGCACCACTTCCCCCACCTCTTCTCACCTACAGCATCAGCAAGTCTTCAACAAATTCCCTGCCTGCCTCTCTGTGGAGGGGAAACTGAGTAGGACCAAAACCAGCTGTGACACCCCACCAGGAAGGAGAGTCTCCACTCCGTTAGAGCTTGTGCACAGCTCTCACCTCAACAACCTCAGGAAAGCATTTGGCATTTTCTGGGTGTGACACAGGAGACAGAAAAAGAGCAGCATGGGGATGTTCCCTGGACCAACTCTGCTTCACCTCTCTGAAAGAACAGCTGAGACAAGAGGAGAGGGTGTGGGTGGGAGGGAGCCATGGAAAGATTGATGCAAATTCATTTTTAAAAGCCAAACAGATGAAAATAATTTTCACAGCCCCACAGCTGTTCTGTGGATTTTTTTCAGACCAAGCCTGAGCAAAATGCGGTGCAGATAACAAAACTTGGGGCAGATCCGGGCTGTGGAATCAAGGGCCCTCTGCTCTTGCTGGCAGAGTGTGCTCTGGGGGAGATGAGCCTCTCTCCTCTCTCACAGCCCTTTTCCTCCACCTGACACAGCCACTCTCAGCATGCTGCCTTTTGCCCATCCCTCTCCTCTTCTTACCTCCTCCCCAGGTGCGCTGGAGAGGATGGGCAGCCCTTCTCCAGGCTGCCTCAGCTCCCTGGCAGCACCTCTCAGCACAAGACACGTAGGGGAAGAAAACCCAAGAAAGGGAACAGACACAAGCCCTGACACTGCACTTCAGGGTGATGCTGCCAAGCCTCGGACCACAGGACTGACAGACGGACTCACAGCTGCGCTTACCCCGGTTATTTTCCTATAAACCAGCCCTGCCAACAGCCAGCCAGCGCTCGCTGCAGCTTCCACTGCACTTTGTGGAGCAAGATCTTACACTGGTTTTTAAAGGCTACAAAAATCTCTCTGTTTTGGAGCCAGACAACACATGTTCAGGAACTTACTGTTGTACTCCATGTCCTGGTAGGAGGCAGAAGGGCCTTTTCCAACACAGGGAAAGCAGGAGGGTCCCCAGGCACACCAGCTCCCTGTGGGCTCCTTCTGGCCAAAGACAAGGCCCAGTACAAAGTGATGGTGTTGCTCTGCATTGGTCCCAAGGATTTTCCCCCTGAAGTCAGACTGAACTTGTCCCTCATCCTCACTGGGCTCTGGGAATGGCCTCAAAGAAATGATGGGGAACAGAAAAAACTACGATGCTTTCAGGAGTCCAACCTGGCACCTTTGCCTGCCTAGATGTTCCTAAGTGGAATCGAAAACCTTGCTTTGAATGTTTTCTCTGGGACTGTTTCATTAAATGAAAGTGTTCAAAACTGCTTTTATAAAAATTGCTGAGGCTCTGAAAGCAATACCTGGAGCAGACATGAGCAGAGCGACTGGAAAGCAACCACTGAAGGTGACACCGAACGGGACAGCTGCTAAGCCTTGAGGGAGGCTCAGGGCACCTTGACCCAGCAGCTCCCCTTCCTCAGTGTATTTCACCCCAAAACATACCTGAGCTCCTTGGGACAGGGAACAAGAGGCCTGCAAGGGCATCCTGTCCTCGGGGTGCTCCTGCCTCAGCACAGCCTCCCCAGCCCAGGGCTATCACATTGCACGTTGTTTATACGTAATGACACAATATAAAATCCATTTGGAACCTGGGCTCACTCACTGCTATTAAAGAATCCATCAGTGAATTTCATTTTTTATTGGTTCACTTACAAAACTCACAGCGGTGTGTTGTGTTTATTTTTCCAGAGCACCAATAAAAATCTTTTTGATTAAAAAAAAAAAAGAGAGAGGGAAAGAGAGAAAGAAAGAAAAAGAAAGAAATGAAAAGCTGACCTGGTATAACCCAGGCGAGCGCTGAACCTCAGCAGTGCTGGATAAAATGAGCTGAGAGGCAGCAGAGCCAATTGCTGAGCAAATGCTTGACTGTGGCTGGAACCAGCAAGGATTGAAACCTGTTTATGGCAGAATTTTTACTTTATAAAAATAAGCACAATCAAACCCTGCTGTATTAAACCAGGTTCTGTCACGGACTGGTCACTGAAGGGAGGGCAGTGCAGATGCAGAGCCCCAGAGCCAAGCACTCAGGCCCGATCCTCATGGACACGGGCAGTGTGGTAAATACTCCAGGTATTTATGGTGCCCCATTGCCACATTGCTCCAGAAACAGCAAATAATCTACGCCTGGTGTTTCTTTAGGGTTTTTTTTCCCCCCTTTCTTTTTTCATTTACAGGCACGACTACATCTCAAACCCAGCAACATTTAGCTTGTGTGATCTGCAGGCCTACTTGGCCTTTGTTCAACCCTGCTACTGCTGCCTGCAGCTGAACTGGAAACTGCATGTGAGGTGAATACCACCATTAAATCCTGTAATGACAATGAGCCCAGTTATAATAAAGTCACTCAGGCACCAGACTGTGCCTGTATGGGTACAGAAAAACTGTGGACATGGCCTCATCCAGGGCCACCAAGTCCTGAACAGGGAGGTGAGAGCCTGGCTGCACTGCAGTTATGGCCCAGGTTTCCAAAATGATGTCTATGAAGAGCAAATCTAATATTAAGTTTTTCAGTCACAGGATTTTTACTTCCAGGGATATAAACTGGTTGCCACCCTATGTAACTGCAAATGTATTATAACTGTGTTATTTTGAAAGAGTAAGAAATAAAATTTGTATCTTTAAGGCAAACATGTATCTAACACAGAATATCAATTGTATATTTAAGAGTGTTGGTTATTTTTTTCCTTTAAAATCAGATTAATTCTGCCCTTTTTTACCTATCATTTCTCAAAATATAAATTTGTGCACACAAAGCAAGCAATTAAAGGACACAACTTAAAACAGACATGTTTTTCCCCACTTATTTAAGAGAATATTCAACACATCAGCTAAAATCTATATGTGGTTCAAATATTTGACAAAAATGGGAGTGAAGACAAAAGTGAAGTGAAGTATTTTAGATGTTTCATTCCTCTTCTTATTTTTTTAACCCACCTTAGAAAAAGTAAGAAAATAAATCCTATTTTATTCACAAGTTTATCAGCTGTATGACCTATTATACCTTAGGGGTTGTTAGTGACTGCTCACTTTGGCTATTCATTTTTAGTTACTAATTCTTGGCTGGCCAACATAGGAATCAGCCTCGCAGTACCATGGGGATGGGATTGGGTGGGAATTCCATGGACATTCATGAACCAAGGCCCAGATGCACAACAGCTGTCCAGGACTGGAAAGAATATTTGCACTCACTCACTCTGTCATCTCTGGTTATCTTTACAGGTGCTCTTTAGAGGACCACAAATCTTGCTGAAAATCAGCTCATGTTGCTAAACCCCTCAGAGCCTTTCAAAAGTCCTCACTCTGGGGCTTTGTGTACCTTGGAAAACAAAAAAGGCACTGTCAGTGCCTTTATCCACTTGGGAAACAAGCCATTAAATAATCCACAGAAATCTGTGGAGTGGGAGCATCCACTCTGGGTAGTGCTGGGATTTGCATTCACTTGCCAGTTCCTTCTCCTGCCACCCAAGTGCTTGGCCTGCAGATAAGGGGCTGTCAACTGAGCGGGAAGTTTGTCCCATCAAAATCTCCAAACCCCTGGGAAAGGCCAAACTGCGTAAGAGCTGGAGCCTGTGTTTTCTTGCCTCCTTCTTGTGGGTGGGGAAAAAACACAGCCTATACAAATAACACAGAGCAGGGAGCCTTTGGGGATTAAAACATGATACACCATATTTCAGCAGGGATTTGGACAGGCTGGCAAGGGGAGGAATTCCTCATGGAAGGAGGAATGCCTCCCTCACCATCTCTAAATTACCTCAGTGCTTCTCTTGCTTTCTTCGTTCACCAGGAGCTTTCACTTGAAGAGAAGCCATTTCACACTGGGATGTGTGTGGAGAGAGCAGCAAAATCAAACCACTATTCTTACAGAGGGCTTTTCCTTTCTGCCCCGTGGGCAGAACAAATCTTACACAGACACAAGAAAACTATTATGCTAAGCCTTTTCCCAGGACAGGAAAAGTCCTCTCGCATCCTCATTAACATTGTACAGAGCATCTCAGGCTTGCAAGTGCTGTAGGATAGGCTTGACAGACGTGACTGTTGACCCGAAATATTAGTGAGCACTGGAAAACACCGGGCTGAAGCTTTCTGAACACGACCATCAGCGTGACTGCCAAAGAAAGCATCAGCACCCGTTACTTCATGAACCAACATGTGATTTGCAGAAACAATTACACAGCTCAAAAAGTCTAAATCTTGCTTTCAAAGGAGCTTAGTCACCGCAAAGTGATTTCGGTATCTCGGTACATTCAGGGGCTGGCCCTTGGAAGTGCAACTTTCCGTGGAAATGAGTCGTTGGTGATGAATCTCACAGAGGGAAATTCCTGCTGCATAGATATTGCAGGAGTGGTAATGCTCCTGTGAAATCCATGTCCTCCAGCACAACCCCTCCACCTCTACTCCTGGGCAGAGTGGGCTGAAACAACAGCAGCTGAGCCTGATAACAATTACAAAGGTAGGAAATATGGAGATCCCAAATGAGATCAGGACAATGTGATGGAGTGGTCACATCAGGATGGGTAACTTACTGCATGTGCACAAAACAATCAACTCATTAATTCTTTGCCCATGAAGACACCAGAAAATCACCACCTCCAATGCTGAACTTGCACACAAAACTCAGAAAAAAAATTGGACATCCACATAGTACAAGAAAACCATTGATTCAGTTCAACAACCAGTCCTAGAGAGAACAAGATACTTTAAAATCAGTTAAACAAGATCAGATTTTCCTTGTATTTTGTTTAAGCCATTCAACAGCTTTAGACCTGCTCTGGGAGACTGTTGTTCTAATTTGGAATCCACACAATATTTTAAGGCAACTATTTTCAGAAAGGCGTTTTCCACTACTAAAACTCCAGCCATGTGCAAGAGACCCTTTCCTGAGCCCCTACTATCTTCCAATTCCTTGCTATTGTAACTCAGAAATTAACTGCTGAAATGCTTCACCAAGAATGGGAAGAGCTGCTATGCCAACATCCTAGCAAAAATCAGCATAGCTTACACCCTGGCAGAAAAGCTAACAAACCCCAATCAGTGCCATAAGTAACAGAAATGAAGGAGAATTTGTTCCTTTTCCTAAAGGACTTAACATATTGGCCAGAAGCATGGGCAGGTAGAAAAATGGAAAAGGCAAAACATTTAAATTCTGAAGTTCGAAACAGCTCTGAAAGGGAAAGCGGCATGGAAAGTCACTAAAAATCACAAATCAAACCCTTTGCCATTTAAAAGCCTTAGATCAGTACTAAAGTGGCCTTATTTGAATTTAATGGGCACACAGCAAAGGGCTGTTTAATTAAGCATTGAAAACTTGACATGACTGTTTAAAATACCCTTCAATCTGCCATTAGCTTTAACATATATTAATAGCTAGAGCTTGCTGGAAATGCTCCACTGGGAGAAATTTTGGAGTGAGAAAAGCTCCAACAATTTCTCCATGAATATTTCCGCTTTGTTAGCTCTAAAAATCATGGAAAAACACCTTAAAGCAAAATATTTCATTTTGAATCAGCTCAGTAGTAATGGAAAAACCCCACATAAGTGTGTTCATCTCTAATGACATGCTGCCTGATGCAAATCTAAGTTTTTATCATTAAAACCTTGGATTTATTTTTTTCTCTTTTTTATGAGCTGGGCTCTTTGCTTGCATTACCCAGAACACCAAAATCCTACTGCCTTGAGCTCTTTGGAAGATATCTGGAGGAATGTGCCTCTTGTCTGATGGTTGCTTCTCCTTATCACTCATACCTGAGCAAATCCCCACCAAAACAAGCTGAAATAACCCAGAGAACTCTTAAGAGTTGGCAATGAACAACTTCAAGTGCTAATGGAAAGACACTGTGAGAACCAGAATAGCTGTAGGTGTCTTTTTTTTCCATTTACAATAGAAACAGTGGGTCTGAAAGTCACCTAAGATCATATTGATGGTCTACCTAAGGACACCCATGGCAGAGGTTTATCCATATGAGCACAGTGGTTTCCTAGTCCAAGGGAAAGTACTCTTTCTAGAATGTGAGAGCATTGTCTTCACCCATAACACCAGCTGAGCAGGCTGGTGAACTCATTCCTGCTTACCAACACCTTCTTATTTGGTTTTCCACTGCGAGATTAGATCATGCAGGAAAAGTTCACCAAACACTACTGTAAAAAGAGATGAACTCACACAAGATTTTGTTGGTCACTGAGAAAAAAAAAAGTACCTTCTGTCAAACTACTGGAAATTAATTAACTTTGAACACTCAAATACATAAACATTTCTGCAAAAACACTTCGGGATGAAAAAATTATTTACTGTGCCCTCCAGGGAAATGTACCTTGTCAATCCCTTGTCACTAAATCAGTTGCTAACAGTTACGGTGTGAGGTAAATCACTGTTTAACCCTGATGAGTTTAAAGGCCTTGAAGCCTAATGAATTCTCCTATTCATTCTGGAGGCTACATCTGCTCTCCAGCTCTCTTTTAACAACCTGGTGCTGAAAAGATGTGACATAATTTTGCTGTTTACTAAACAGGTGTCAGTAATCCTATCCAGTGATGTCAGGCCACTTGCTTGGGATTCATTTTAAGACAACTATTCGAGCTGATGCTTTGGGATCATAAAAAGGCTCTTCCCTGGGGAGCTACAGCCTCCCAGTGAATCCACCTCAGAGACAGTGAGGTGTGGTTAATGCCACCATGGACAGCAGGAAGGACCAGGAATGCTGCATGAACTGATGGGGTTAGTTCTGCAAACCCCACTAATCAGGTCATCTGCCCAGCTCTTGGTTTGCTCCACAGGAGGGCTCTGCTCACGTGACTGAGTGTCCCAGCAAGTGGCCCTGGATGTTCCCTTCCCGCTGGAACGCCCAGGACCACAGTGAGGGGGATGGAGCACCCCTGGAGCACAGCACATGGGCTTGAGAGGCAACATGAGAAGTCCCAGAGTGGCAGTGCTGCCCTGGCATCAGCCGTCCCAAGACTCCTTGGATAATTTCTGAGTTACCTCCCACATAACCCAGAGGCTGAGGGTGGCTCATGCCCACCCTTGCAGCAAGGCTGACACAGAACACAGGGCTGGGCTGCTGCTCCACTCCCAGAGGCCCTGACAGACTCTCTGGGGAGCTGCAGGAATATCCCATATGGAGCCTTTGGGAGCTCCCCATCTCCAAGAGCCCGAGAAACAGGTGGGCACAGCACTGATGCCCACTGTGTTACACCCCTGGCAGCACCTATACAAAGCCACACTGCTGGAGGGGCATTGCACATGCCCCAGGCAACACCCAGCCTTGCATGAACGAAAGAATGTCTTGGGCAGTCAGGGTTGGACTCCAGGAATGTCTTAATTTCATTGAGAAATGGTATTTGGTGTTAACAACATGGTATTTTAATTGTTTAATGCTCACTTATTCGTGAAGCATTGGGCTGTTGGGGCTTTCCAAGGATTTTGGCTATGTAATACTGCTCCCTTGGCAGGAGGGGAATTTGAAGCAAAAAAAAGAAAGATAAGGCAAGACTGCTGGATTTGGGTGAACAGTGATGCTTGGGCCCCATGCAACACAATGTTCCATAGCCCATCTAGGTTATTACCTCCATAAACTGAATAATCCTGATTAGGCTATCAAATATTTCTAGGTTTAGACAGAAAATGTCTGGTTTAACTGAATGAAACCTTTCACAGAAAATGCAAAAAGAAAATTTTTACAGCATGAAAGATTTTAAATGAAAACTTTCCCATTTTAACCCCACACTAAAAGTATTCCAGGTTAGACTAAAAATGTTTAGTCTTTAATGACCATGTTAAATATTCCATGAGAAAAAAAAGTAAAATGTTGTTTATTAACATATCTATGAAACAAGCTGTGTTCCTCACTGTTGGTAACACGTTCCTCTGTCCATATAATTTTGGGCTCTAATTTAGCATTCATATGCCTGGAGTTTTAATGGGAGATTGCTCAGTTTCATCAGACCAGTAAAACAGCATCAAGGCTCAATACAGGCATTTGTGTAGATATAAAATCATCCTAATTTGTTCACCTGAACTTATAAATTAAAGGCAATGTGAAGGGACATTTGAACTCAAGTCCAAGCAAACTTGCTACTTCTTATCAGACCTCCACATGGATGGTCTTGGCCCTAGGAAACACTGGCATTTGGTTTAAGATGCTCTCTAAAACTTATTACATTACACACTTCAGACCCGAGGAGCTCATAAGCCTTGAAGTTTGTGTCTATTTTTTCCAGCTGCATTTAACAAAACACATCACCAAAAAGCACACCTTGCTGCAGAAAGTGAGCATTGATTTAATTTTGCTTTGTAGAACCAGGTTCCTGACAATTTATTTTCTCGTGGCAATGGATGTAAAACAGTTAATTTCAGTGTTTTGTTTGCTTAAATAGAACATTTTCTGCTCTGCACAAACTAATTTTCCAGGCCTGAGCCTACGTGTTTTTTCGATTTTTCCCCTTTCAGCTTCTTTACTGGGTATTTAGCTCTTCCTTCCTTAATGGGAATTTAATAAGACCCAGCTGACAAGTGCTCAGTGAAATGACCAAGCAGCACCTGAAGGAGATGGGATGTAAGATCCATATAAAATGCCTGAGTACAATCATTGTTATTAAAAGGATAACCAAATGAATTCATAATGATGGGACACTCATTTCAAAGTGTTTCCATAGCTGTTACACATCAGGAAAAATACGGAAGTTACCTCATTTTCTCCAATCCTAAATAACCTTATAAACTCACCAAAGAAATTAATTAGCCAATATTTCTTGAAAATTCATAACAAAGTTTCCATTTTTCCATCAGATAATTCCTTAGTGCATTCTGGTTTTTAACTTCCTTTGAGTCTGGATCATTTTGATGTGTGAACAGACATTTTGTGTTTCCATGGGTTATTTCCACAGGTTCAAATATCTTCTGTAATTGACATTTTCCTGCTTACAAAAGTTGTCAAACTTGAAAGTAGCAGTTGATTGATAAAACATGGGTTTTGTCTGTAACTTAAATTCATTGTTGGGGCTTACTGCTCAAGCTCTGAATAGATTCTCTCTTCAAAATGACCTGCACTGAGAGTTTTTGGTTTGGGTTTTAGGGTTTTTTTAACCATCTATGTTTTAAGCTACTTTTATAAAATAGAAAGCAGCAGCTGCTTTTTCCCTTTTCCGACAGGTAAATCTATTCAACAATTTGCTTCCACTTTAAAATTACTACTCTTTAAATAAAGGAGTGTAACTTGACTTTTAAAATAACATCTTCCAAAGTCAACTTCATAATCATTCAGCAGCATTTATCCTTTCCAACCCTGACCATAAAGGAAAAGGAAAAAAAGCAGAAAGCACTGAGGAAAGCACTGACATTTACAGCATCACAGAGGATGGCAGCTACACAGCAGCACCACAGATATTACTTAACACTTAAAAACTCCACAACAATGTTAATTAATATTAAAAAACCCACATACAATACCTACAGAAAGAGCCTTTCTTCTAGTAATGAGAAATGCACAAAAGCACGACCCAGAGCCAAGTAGGGTCTTTTTGTTGGCTTTAGTGGATTCTGGGCCTTGTTTGTAGAAAAGACACAAATAAATCAGCGCTGCAGTGACCAGTATTGGTACAGATGGGGATGCCTTTGCCTCTGCACAAGTCAAAACCAGTACAGCACTTAGTGTGGGCAACTTTTCACCATTTCCACCTGGATGGCACTGAATTATAACACAGACACTCAGCAGCACCATAAGGGCACCTCACCGTTCTCCTCTATGGCAGGGTCACACCACCCTTCTGCTGACCTCAGGTTCTTCCTGCATGTCACAGAATCACACAATGATTTGAACCTTAGAGACCACCTGGTTCCAACCCCTGCTGTGGGCAGGGACTCCTTCCACTATCCCAGGTGGCTCAGAGCTCCATTCAGCCTGGCTTTGAACACTTCCAGGGATGGGGCAACCTGTGCCAGGGCATCACCACGTTTACCATAAAGAATTCCTAATATCTAATCTAAACATACTCTCTTCCAGTTTGAAGCTGTTCCCTGTTTTGTCCTGTCACTCCAGGCCCTTGTCAAAAGTCTCTCTCCACCTTTTTTGTTGTTTGCTTCAGGTACTGCAAGGCCATAAATAGGTCATCCAAAGCATTCTCCTTTCCAAACTGAACAATCCCAGTTCTCTCAGCCTTCCTCAGAGCAGGGGTGCTCCATCCCACAATCAACTTGCTGTCCCTCCTTTGGGCTTGGCTCCAACAGGTCCCTGTCCTTCCTGTGTTGGAGACCCCGGAGCTGGGTACAGCACTCAGTAGTGCCATGCCCTGCTTTAAGTCCCTCAGGGCAGGACCTGCTGCAGGCAGCGAGCAACACAAAATTTGATAAAGCCACAGAGTGGCTTTAGGGAGCTGGAGAGGCTGAGCTCTGCCCAGGCACAGCTCTCCCACGGAGATCACCTCCAACCTCTCTGCTCCCTCACACAAGTCCCTGTGCTCAGAGATGGCTCACTGACACTGCCAGTCTCTGCTTTAATTTGGCCCCACTGTAACCAGTGCAGTCTCAGAATTAAATTCAATTGTCCCGGATAGGGATGGATTAAAGCAAGAGGCAATGTTTTTTTGGAGTCCCGGCCCAGACACAGTAGTTTCTTTCACATGCCTTTGGCACAGAAGTGTTATTGCTTTCTGAAGCAGTTGTTGTTTCAGTGACATGACTTCCTGCAGGGGTGTTTTAATTATGGTTGGTGTATCACCCAACTTCATTATGTATTACTTTGAAGTTGTCCTTTGTATCTGACAACAAGAGGATGGAAAACAAACATGACTGTTTATTCCCTTCCCCTTGCCCAGCATTGGCTTGGTGCACCCTTTGCTTTGGATTACACAAACATGGAGTAGATGGAAAAGGAGATCCCAAAGAAGAGGCCAGACGAAGTGCATGTACCTTTGGGCTGGCAGGTGTTTTCTCTTAATCTACCCTTAGAGTCAAGCAGATATTTAAACCCCCCAAATGGCAGGTCAGGCCCTGAAGACAGAAAATTGCTGAAAACTGTTAAATTATTATTTCCAGCTGAAAAAAAACCCCTAAAAATCCAAAACAAAAATCACAGTTCCTGAACTGAGCACTTCAGAGCTGTACTGGGAGATGCTTCACTATAGCAGAGAGGTGATATTTGCAAGCATTTTCACGTAATTGCATGAAATGATATCCCAGCCACTCACACAAGAGAGGAACGCTTCCTGGTTGGACTGCCAAGGCAGGGAGGAAGGATTCCATGCTAGCCAGATGGCAGCAGAGTCTGCACAACCTCCAGTGGGCTGCCACAGTACGCCCCAGCCTCAGTCTCCTGTGTATTTCCAATGAACTTAGGTACCCAGGGCTGGGTGATGACACTCAATTCACCATCTTCAAAAACAATCCACCTCCATCTATCTATCTATCTATATCTGTGTGTGTATATATTTAATAAATTCTTTTTTTTTTTTTTTTTCAAAAGAAGCAACTCAGAAAAAAAGATGGTTCCTAAAAGCCACTGTGCCAGCAACCACATAAAGCATTTCACACCATCTGCTGCAAAGCCTGTGCCCAGTGAAGCTGCCAGCTGGGATATTCATTGTGGAAGAACCCTCTTTCCTTATCTTGAGAGAATTTCAACAGCTTCAAAGACAGACAGGAGAGATCTTGTAGGTTCATCAAAATCTTCCCCCTCCCTGTCAAAGACACCAAGAGTAGGCACCACAAGACCAACTTCTAGCAGGGTCAATTTTTAGTAATGGTTTCTTCATGAACAGAGCAACTTCATTCCCATTCTGCCTCTCCCATGGAGGACAATTGTTCTCATCTTTCAAAAGGAATCTGAGCAAGCCATGTGGAGATTTCGCCATTTGTGGCTTGGGAAAGTGGAGATGAAAGACTTCTAAGACCTTTAACTTGAGTTTGTTTTCTAGTCTGGGATGATGATGACATTACTCACCACATGTATCATCTTTCAGCCCCAGGAGACCATCCCAGGGAGACCCAGTGGGCTACAGAAATCACTTCTTATTCTAGGGCTTTTGGTTTTCCTGCGGTTTCCACCACCACAGCCAAGATCCCACCCTGAGAGCTTGGAAGTTGGATACTTCAGATGATTATTTACATTGAAATCTCAAACAAGGGTCACAATGCTGCTTCAGGGCTACGTG
This sequence comes from Hylia prasina, assembly GCA_013397195.1. Classification (NCBI taxonomy): domain Eukaryota; kingdom Metazoa; phylum Chordata; class Aves; order Passeriformes; family Sylviidae; genus Hylia; species Hylia prasina. The sequence goes on along the minus strand of VYXD01009300.1, from coordinate 2,210,946 downwards.
GAGTCAGAAATGCTCTGTTTCTATAACAAATTGGTTTTAAAGGGGTTTTTTTGGTTTGGTTTTTTGCCTTGAATGTTGTACTTAAAATGAAGGTGCACCTACACCCCTTTTGAAAGAGCTGGGTGACTGGACCCCTCTGCTCACGAGAAACAGAAGTCCAAACATACAGAAAAATCCTCCAGCCAGCTCTCCACTCCCCGTTCCCAACCCTGCACACCTGGTGTTTAACATACACAGAGGAGTCTCTCACCTTCTCCCACAACCCAAAGTCTGGACTTGATCAGTAAAGCCGAGCAGGACACAAACCTGGCACATCCTCTACTTGCTGGTCCCTCTCCCTCCTTAGAAAAGAATGCTGAGGCTTCTTTTCAGGTTCAAAGCCTTTCCACGGTGCCCCAGTGAATAAACCTCATTAAAGAGGAGGAGAAGAGTCAACTCCTGATGCTGAAACCCCTCGGCTCACACACCACAGTCACACCAGCTGCCCACGCTCACAGCCACAAGATGAAAAACCATCCTGAAATCCCATTGCTTCACAATCTTTGAACTCTGACAGATGTTCAGGGATGAAAGGGGAAACGAAGCTGCCGAGTTCCTTTCCTGCCATGACAGAAGTGTACACACAAGTCGACTACTTCCTATGGCCAGCCCCACCCTCTGAAATTCTGAGAAAAAAGGGAAAAAAAAGCTCAGCTAATGAGAATTGCAGCACCATTCACGCCACAGTAGCTGAGGTTGTATTTGTTATAAATCCCCTTTTCAAGGTTTCTGTCGCTCCGCCATAAAAATCATTCTGGGTTGAAATTTAGCATCCAAACTTTCTGCTCAAGGACAATATTTTTGACAGAACCTGGAAACAATTGGTTTGGCAAAGTGCAGCTGAAGTTTTAAAGAGTGCAAAAAAGAATAGTGGTTAGTGGTGTCAGATATTATTTTATGCTCTCATAACTTAAAAACAACTAATTTAGGTTCTGTGGTTGTTATTACTCCATAATTTCCTCTGAAATAGCTGGCTCATTCCTAATAACAATCTCCTGCAAACTGCTAGCATTTCTTTAAATAGAAAAATAATAGTATTCCCGGGCCAAATCTAGGGCTGCCATAAATTAGCTTAGTGTCACTGCTGCCCGTTTATATCAGCTGAGGGCTTGGCCCCAGGTGTCAAGCAAAACTCATTTTTGGTGTGTGGATGTGTCTGGTTGGTTCCATTAGCCCTGAGCTGGGCAGTTCCCAGGAATTCATACAGCAGATGGTTAGGTAATGTCTTCAGGATCCGACAGAAGGGATGGTGCTCTCATCAAAGGCTGGCCAAACTTGGCCTGACTTCATGCGCTGCAATCAGCACCTCCACCTAGAATACGTAAGGATTTCTTGGGAAGCACAGCCACACCAGCCACCTCCAAGCCCAAGCTAAAGCCTCACTGCAGTGAATCACTCATGTTTAGCTCCTCGGGCTTCACTCTGGAGAAAACAGAGTTTAATTTCTCCTGAGCACATCTAACAGAGGACTGTGCATTTTGGAGGCCACTGCTTCCCCAGGCACAGGGACTCAGGGGTGTTACTGGTCACAGGGTGGTTCTGCAGTGCCTTGGCAAGTCAGGTACTTGCTTTTCAACCCAGGCAGCATTAGGGTTTTTTTTCAGTGGGCTACAGGTAGGATTTGGATATTTTCAGAGAGGCCCATCGCAATAACCACCTGTGCCCTCTTCCTTGAACCCATTTAAATGATTTTTTTTTACTGAAAAATAGCACTCAGATAAATGAGTACTTCTAAAAGATACTTTTGTGCTGTCAAAGTTTCTCATTCACACATTTCACCAGGGTATTGTGAACTCTCAAATCTTTTGTGCACATACCAGAGAAAAAGAGTGTTTTTTCTTCCTTTTCTTATTAGTTAACCTGATAAATTTTATCTAGCCCTGAACCTTTAAAATTCACCTATTCCTTCTGCGATTCTCTCAAGTTTAATACCCACATTTAAAATAAGCACTGCTCAGAGGAATGGAGTCAAAGAGCAGCAACAGTAAAAATTAGCCAAGTACCAGGTACAGGATACTTGGGTCCTTATACAAACTTCACACTCCTTATGCAATTGAATCCTGGTCTAAAATTCCCTGTCCTGCCAAATCCCCTTTGACAATCCACAGCTGTGCACATAGTGATGGGATGCTGAAGTTGGCATATTCAGCATGAAAAACAACAGCCAGAGATGGTCTGACTCCTCATGTCAGCATATGAGAATTTTTAGGTGATCTGATACCTATCAATTCCTCTGTGTCCATAACCTCCTAAACTCAAAATGCCACAAGTTTACAAAGCAACTTTCCCCTTAAAGGTTGCTCATTTAGACATAAAAAGAGCGCAACAAGGAGGCTCCAACCAATTACATGATTAAATAGTGTAATTTGTCTCCTTATCTTTGAAGCAGAAGGACAAGGCCCTCAAGCACATGAGAGATGGCTCATGGGCAGCTGGAACTTCTGTCCACAGAGGGAGCAAAGGAGCAGCAGTGGGTGCTGGGCAGAGGTATTGGAACACCCATCACCAGTGCAGCAGGGACCCGTTGGTCACCGGAGACAAACCACTCACCTGACAGGAGTAGTAAATTGCACAGTGTCAGATGTCAAGAGACCTTCCCAAACACTGTTTGGAAAGTCCAGGGACTGTTTATGTTGGGGTGGGGGAAAAAGTATTCATTCCCCCTTGCAACGGGTTAAGCAGCTCTTACCCCTAAGATAAGCTACTTGTGCTAAAATGTCAACAACTGACCTAATTTATTTTAGATATGGAGCAAAAGTGGCCTCTCCTATTCAAGTTTCGGTGGACAGCTTAGGGGAGGATAAAAACCAGAAGAAAAGGGATCCCTTTTCACAAAAAGGCACTATACTCTCCTATCAGTCGATGAGGTTTTTCTGCTTGAGCTACTCCATCTTCCTGAACGATACCAAAGAAGTCCTCTCGGTTTTGAAAGTGACAATCTGAAAGCAGCGTAGAAAGCAGGCTGCTCCTGAGAACTGGTTAAAGATTCAGGGATAAAAATAGCAGCTTTCTGCTTTCACACAGCAGCTATAGCTTGTTCCTGTCAAGGTGGTTTTAAAATAGTATTTCAGGTCACAGCCAGAGAAAGCCCCTCTCAGCTACCATTTCAGAACTCTGCTTGGCTTCTTCCTAATCCCTGTAGCAACAAGAGCAGGCTCCTAAAAATAACCAGGAAAAAATACAGGAGCTCAATCAGTCCATTACTTTCAGAATAATATTTGTAGATTCCTCATTTCCCTCCACGATACCATCACATTTCATCATGAAAGTCAGGTTAAGGTTTTACTTGGCATCTGCACCTCTTGTGGTGAAGGGAATAGAAATTTTGGGCTTCCAACAGCTGTGGAGAAGGGCCTTGAATATTACATCATTTATCAGTAGTGTTTCCAGAAAAAAAGGAAACATTCCATGAAAAGATAATTTACTTGTCTTAATAATATAAGCAGGAATTAAAGTGGAGAAATCCCTTCTGGCAGGACTTTTGACAGTTACCTTCATTTTCATCCTTGCTGACTGCACATGTCTGCTTTGAAAATGAATACAGTTTCCACTTCAAAAGGAAAAGAAAAACCAGGAAAAGAGTGTGAGAGGGAGCCTGTGATGTAAAATTCATCGACTACAATATTTTCTGGGAAGCTTACCTGTTCTAATGTCCTCACAGACAGACACCTTGGAGAATATTAGGGAAATGTTTAAGCACATTCAGCAGGAACACACGTCAGGGTTTGCCTTGAAATAAAATGTGCATTTAGGCAAAGAGAAGTAATAGATCCAGAACTATACAGAATAGATACACATTAATGACTTTTTCCTAGTCAGAAGAATTGGAAATAACTCAGGAGAAGAGGAAATGGTGACTTGTCAGTTCCTGTGTTATCATTACTGCTGGCAGAACCCAGTTTTCTCTGCCCCCATGAGATCCCTTCTATGCCAGGCTCTGTGTGAGCATAGAAATCCAGAGACAAACCACCAACAACTTCCTGCACCTACAGTCAAAACGCATTTTTGGATGGGAGGTCCCTTCTTGCACCAGGAGCACCAAAGGCCAGGGAGGCTAAAGCTCATTCTCGAGCCTAATGAAGAACAGGCTAAATATTGCAGGGAAAATGTGCACAAGAGACTGGGATAAAACAGACTCCAGGCTGGATATAACTCAACTCAGCACAAGTCACCTGGTGATTCATGTAGAAGTGACAGTGAAGCAGGTCCCACTTGGGACTAAGCCTGGTTACCTTCACTGGATGCTCCTGCCCACCTGAGTCTTCAACATTTTTAGTAGAGTGAGAACTTAGAGCCTGATTTCTCAACTGCTTTCCAATTTCCATCAAAACCAAGGTGCTTATAAGGTTTAAAATTTATAATTTGGTAACTTCTAACACTGCTCAGAATGAGAGATTTCCATACACCATTTCCATCCACATAAACTTGTTCATGAATGCAGTTCCAAAAGAGAAAAAAATATCTGCAAGTCATACTGAAACCAACATACCCTACTGCTACTGCAATAAAGGTGGCTGGGGTAGAAAGCCTGTCATGTAACACAGCAAAGAGTAAATAAAACTTAAATACTTAAATAAAACTGTGATGCCGGCACAGTGTTTTAAATTATTTTTAAAATCCAAATATTTTTTGCAGACCTGCATGTTAACTCAGTCACTCAGAGTAAGCTGGTGCAGACTTATCCCTGAAGCTATAATAAGGTATTAATTTTTGCCAGAATGACGCATTCAAAAATTCTTGCTTGGCCACTGAGGGATGAGATTGCCTTACCCATTGCAAATTTGAAATAAGATAGATTTATGTTTTGCTGGTCTCTCCAGTGCATGTTTTCAAACCTTTCTGTGCAACCACAAGGAACAGAACCCCAAATATAGAAGCACCATCAGACAGACCAATTTATTAGGATCCTGTAGTGATTTTTTCAGACACAGAGCTTGGCTTCCTACCCAAGGCACTGCCAGGCTCTAAAAGAAGTTTCTGACAGCTCCTCAGAGATGGTGGAGAAGAGAGCGTGTTTCTGACCCCAGCCCAGCAAGGCTGTGCTACCTCAAAGCCACATGGGGCCAAATGGGGAACAAGAGCTGCCCTAGGAGAGAGAAGAGAGGAGCAGGGAGATGAAGGCACAGGGACCTCACCAAGCACACAGTTTCCAGGCAAGCTAGGAAGCTGTAACAGACTATTTTAATCCCCTCTTAAAGTGGGGGCTGCAAAATATGATATTTTAACAGAGACAACTGATGTAACACAGGACTGGAGTCCTCGGGTTCACTTTGAGCAGCAGATATTGAGCCCAGAACACACCAGACATGTCACAGCCTGAGGAGCCACAGGCAGGAGGTGGACACTTCCATAGGCGTCTGTGGAGTCCAGGTCTCTGCCCCAGCCACAGGGCTAAAGGGATAAAGACTTTTTCCCCAGTCTGGCTGGCTCTCCCTATTTGAGCAGCCTCATCCAGCCGCCCAGTGAGACCCCCAAGCCCCAGAGTCAGCAGCACCAGCACTGCCCCGCTCCCCACCAGCTCCTCCCAGGGCTTTGGGTGAGGAAGGGTGACCGGCTCTAAGTAGTTTAACAAATGCACAATCCCCTGCACAGAAGCCCTTTTTGTGAAATCAATGAACCACTGGCTGTTTCAAATCTCAAACAAAATACAGGAGAGTTTTGATTGTGGTTTAGAAAGAAAACTGGAGGAACGTGTTGGAAGGGGAGCAGATCTCACCCAAGGAGATCCGTGTGAATGCTGGGATTAACACACTGCTGGCAATTCCTCCTGAATACTGACAGCCTTGTCACATGCAGTTTCACTGTGTGATTTTAAACCTTAGGAACTCCTTGTGTGCTTTAAAAAAAAAAAATAAAAGGCCAGTGTGAAGTGACATGTCTGATATGGTTTCAGTGTCCAATGCTAGGAGCAGAAGGAACAGCACAAGGAAAACAACAGGTTTATGGGATGCTCAGCAGCATTTCCAGACAGCAATGTGGATTTATAAGCTACTTGAAGAGCCTCTTCCAACTCTTTTTACCCACTCCCATTTTCCCCTATATGAATGACTTCTAGCAAATCACAGCCTCCACTCTCCTCCCCATTCTGAAGGGCTGGGATCCAGCTGGAAGATGGTCCACTGGGAAATAAAATGAGGAAAGGAGTAAGCTGGCAGCACGATCCCTTGGCAGCTGGCGCTGGAGACAACACTCCCCTCTAATTCACAGCATCACAGAGTTCAGATTTCAAGGGAATGGCTGCCTCATTTCCTGCCAAGGCACCTTGCAATGGCACAGCAGTGCCCTACCAGGATGCTCCAGCGGCCAAATCCTCCACAGGACTTTGATGGACCTCAGCTGACAAAGGAATGGCTTTACACTGCTGTGCAAAGCCTCCTCAGATAACTGCTATCTGCAACATAAACCACCATCAGCTAACAAGGACTAGCTGTTCACAGCACAGCTGAGATTTTACTTGAGGTATTTACACTGCTCTTTGCCATAGATAAGGAATTATGATAAGAATTCAAGAGATTGCGCTAAAAAAAAAAAGGGAGAGAGAGAGAAAAAGTGAAAAAAAAAGCACCCAACCAGGCAGTTTACAAACTCAAGTGGTTTCTCAGGAAGGAACTGGGTAAAAAGGTAGTTTGGGAGTCCTAAAAACAAGGGCTGGGACTTTGAGTCTGGGTTGTCTCCCTTCCAATTGCTTGTGAGACTCTGGACAATTCATTTAACTCTGCACCATTGAATCTCATAGTCCTGTGACTGTAAATTAGAGAACAGTAATATAAGAAATGCTTTTATAACCACAAAGTCTCATTCTGCTGACATAAGGCCATTTTACAGATGGAACTTCAAACTGATATCCTTCTGATACCCAGGATAGGTTCTAGGATAATCCACTGCAGACAATCCTGCAGGGCTGAGGGGAATTGCTGAGGATTTTGGGTTCCTACCAGGAATTATGAGGATACTGGGTTTCCTCAGTCTTGTATCTCCAAGAGCATTCTCACTCTACACACAGTGGCCTGGAGGTGGCAATCCCTGCCCCATCAACCTCCCTGCTGTAAGACTCCCAAGGATTCCAGAAATACAGGATATCTAGGACCACCTTACCATTTTGTAAAATTGAAGACAGAAAAGTGGTCACTACCATGGAGGCATTTAAGAGATCTTGAGGATCTATTCCTTCCAAAAAAAAACCCCCAAANAAAAAAAACCCAAAAATCTATTCCTTCCAAAAAAAAACCCCCAAAAACACCAAACCAAAAAAAAACCCCATAACAAAAAAATCCAAAAACCCAAACCCCAAAAAAACCAAACCAAAACCACCCCAAGCCTAAGCAGTCTCTTCACTCCAAGCAGTTGGCACGACTTGATTTTTGCAAAAGGTGCAGTAGGTTTCTTGCCCAGTACATTTAGAAAATACTATTTGAATCTCAAATCAGAATGAAAACTTGAGAAAAATATTAAAACAAGGCAGCATTTCAAGTGGAACAGATACTCCAAACTCAACCAGCTGCAGCCAGGCCTGAACAGAATCCTGGGGCAGAGCTCTCCCCATCCCTCCTGGCTGAGGTCCATAACTACTGTGGGGAGCCATCTGCTCCATGGAAAGGTGTGGAGCACATTCTCTCTTTTACTTCCTCGTTACACAGCAAGGAAGTAATTTAGCTCCCAAGTGCTTGTCTGATCTTGGGAAGGTGCTAATTTTAATATTATTCCTCCTCTTTGCAGGCCTTTGCACCTCTGCTTTCACGGTGGGGACAGCATCAGCTTCACCAATCCCTTGTGACAGGTATGGGGGTAACACGTGCTTCCTGTCCTTCTGTTTTTGTGAGAGGCATCTGGACACTGCCTGGCACAAGGGGATCTTGCTTTTGGCTGCAGCACCTGTGAGCAGCTCTTGCAGTAATTGCACGACATCTCTTCATCACCCAGGGCTAAACTACCCAGTGTGGTATCAAAAGACTCACTTTGGACTTGAAGGAGGCTGCAGTTTCGAGCCCTGCCTCTCTGATCCAAGTGCTTTGGAGTGAACAGGAGCAAAGCAAATACTCCTGTTTTTCCTGCTAATGCAAAGAAAATGTCACTTTTCAGGGGTTTGTGCACTGAGCAGAGCAGATCATATTTCTGTGACTCTACCCCACCTTTTTTTTTTCCCCCTTTTCTTTTTCACAATGACATTGGCATTTCTTTGGAGAATATTTGATTGCAGAAAGGTTCAACAGACCGTCCCCACTCAAGGCCCTGTTTGCAAGTGTCAACCCCAACTTGGAGTTCAACCCTCAGTCAGCAGAGCAGTAAAGCTGGCAGGCTTAAGTACTACAGGAATGCTAACATGGCAGATCTGAGAGAGTTAATTTGGCCAGAATGCACTCTAGTAATGTTTATGTTTTAGATAAAGTGCCTACAATGTTGCAGCTTGCCCTTCTGACCCCATTTCCTCATTCGTGTGCAGCTCAGAGAAAGTGATACTTAATTCCAAATCTTTGCTTTTATTAGCTCCCAGAGAGGGATAGGATTTCATCCCAGCCTTATCTCTGTTATAAACATCCTGTTACCATTCATATCAGGGGGATATCTTTGGGAAAATGATTAAATACTTTTGTCCAGACACAAACAGCATCCCCCGATTGATTCTGCACAGTCCGGGGTGATTTTGTGCGTGTGTGTGTTGTCAAACAGCACGAGCCTCAGTGTTCCAGAAGGGGAGAAATTTCACAGGCAAGTGTGAAAACTTGTGGGGCTCTTCTATGAAATCCTGATATCTGTGCATTTAAGAGCTCACTGGTGTATCTAGACTCAGCTTAGCCAAAGAGGTTGAATTCTTCATTCTACCTTTTTTGCTAAGTGTGCTGCAAACCACCTCTGATAGCCTAAGTCACAAGCAAGCATGACATCAGTGCTGATGCTTTTCCAGCTGGTTTCAGGATTGGATCAACTTGGACACGTTCTTGCAGTAGCATTAACAATATTTACTGTGCATTTCTAAGGTAATTTTCAATTAAGCAAACAAAATGATGAAGCACTGTGTACTCAAGGCAGCTGACTCCTGAAAAGCCCCTTCCTCCCACCCCACAGGTGACCACCACATATCCCTGCTCTAAAGCAGCAGCTCTTCAGCCAAGGCACAGTCCCACACTTGAAGCCCACAAAAGGAACTGAAAGCACAAGTCTCTCCAGGCTGCCCAGCAATACATGTAGGTGGTACTTCTAGAACCTCTGGTCTGCACATCTCAATGGACTCCCAAATCAAAAAAGCCTTCACCAGAGAATCACAGAATGGCTTGGGTTGGAAGGGACTTTAAAACTCATCTCATTCCAACCTCCCTGCCACGGTCAGGGACACCTTCCACTATCCCAGGATGCTCAGAGCTCCATCCAGCCTGGCCCTGAACACTTCCAGGGATGGGGCAGCCACAGCTTCTCTGGGCAGCCTGTGCCAGGGCCTCACTACCCTCGCAGCAAAGGATTTCTTCCTACTATCCAATCTGACCCTACTTTCTGTCAGTTTGAAGCCTTTCCCCTTTGTCCTGCCATCACACGCCCTCATAAATAGTGCTGGGGAGGCTGAGGCTTGCAGGGAGACCCTCTGGATGTGCCTGCACAGAGTTTGTGAAAGATAAAGGCCTGATAACATCCTGCACTTAGCACATGGCAAAGCTGGATGCTTTGGCAAGAATGGGCTTTCCTCATGTCACAGTTGCATTCCCTGTGCACAGTTCATGGAGATGGACATGGAGAGGAGGAGGTGTGATGGAACAAGCCCACGTGCAGAGGCTCTCCCTGCTGTGGCTGTACCCAGTGCTGACACAGCAGCTCCTTCTGTGACATTTTGCCAGTTTGGTGTCTAGCTTTGCACCCACCCTCCAGTTTCTTTATGCAAGAGGGCTGGGCCAAGACCATAAAATCCCATATGTCCAACATTAAACCCTTGAATTCATTCATTCAGAAACACATTTTCAGTGTCACAAAGGGCAAGTAGGAAGCCAGTTCTCCATGACTTTCCATCAGAGCCAAGTGCCAAATAATGCTCTTTTTGACCTAGAAAATAGATATCCTGCTCCACTAAACTCCTGGATTTCCAAACATGCTCAGCAGGCAGCACTGCTCCTCGATGATGAGCCATGATTCAGCTCCACACTCCTCAGCATGCATCTGCAAACACTTCCATATGGAAGAGAGTGCCTGGAGCTGGGGCTCAACCCGGCTCCCCACCAAAATACATCCAAATTCTGAAAACAAACGTAAACCTGGGTCTACCTGACTTTTAAGGGGCAGACTGAGTATTAACATATACATGGAATTTGGGGTAAAAGAGAAAAAAATGCTTCCAATAGCTGGAATATAACTGGTTGGAAAATTACAATTATTTTGCATGGAAGTTCAAAAGGAACTTTTTTGAAATACATGGATAAAAGGAGAGATTTCTCATGTTGGAATTCTTTTTTAACAAGTTAGCAAAGACTCAAAGAAAAGAACATCACCAAAAAATATTTTCTTCCATGTTCTGTAATTAGCTTCTAATTCCTTTTAGCTTTGGAAGTTTGACTAAACCCAGTAATTTGGTAATTCAATGAAAACAAAATCCCAAAGTGAAAATTTTAAACAAAAGCTGAATTTTACATGGAAAGTTAGTTCCTGCTTCTTTCTTTCTTTTCAGTCCCAGATTGAAAGATAAGAACTAAAACGTAACATTTTTCAGAATTTCTTTCTCTCCTCTTGCTGGAGGCTGTAATAAATCAAGCAGACTTTCAAAATAATCTTTTGATTTTAACAGCCTTTGTACCTAATTAAATAACACACCCTCCAGGGGACAAAAAGAGGGAACAGTCCCTGTGTTCTTCATCCCTTTCAGCCTTTCCTTTTGGAGAAGCAGAATGAGCTGCCTTGTGCAACAGGGGAAGATTGTGACCAGGGGAAAAGCCTTTTTACACATCTTGAAACACCACCCCCATTGCCTTGCTCAGATGGCCAGGAGCACTATGGGGTCACAGCAGCACCAGCTCATCCCACAGCTCCCAGCACTGCACATCCCAGTGTCCTGTATCACCTGGAAAGGGTCATTCTCAAGCA